>JAMJFZ010000542.1:0-430000 GCA_026225945.1 Cricetomys ansorgei | reverse complement strand
GCTAAGTAATGCCAACAAACACTGCCTGAACCATTCAGACTCAACTTTGAGATTACTGCAGGATATGAATTGCAGTGTTTTTACTGTACGATGCTTTCTGCTCTAACAGACAAGCAGTGGTTTAATTATAGAAAAGAGAGTTTTAATGATTTCCTGTCTTCATTCTTTAGAAAGTTAAGTATCATATTAGAGTATCTTAAAATATCATTGGATTGTATTGGTCAAAACACTTGATTTTTAAAAATTTCTCTGTGGGGATGGAGAGATGGCTCAGTGGTTAAGACACTGGCTGCTGTTTCTGAGAACTGGAGTTCAATACTCTGCATCCACATAGTGCTTACGATTATAACTCCAGTTCCAGGGGATCCAGTGCCCTCTTCTGGCCTCAGATTGCACCAGGCATGCACATGTACACAGCCAAAACAGCCATACATGTAAAATGTTTTTTTTTTTGTTTCTGGTTTTTCAAGACAGGGTTTCTCTGTGTAGCCCTAGCTGTTCCGGAACACACTCCGTAGACCAGGCTGGCCTTGAATTCACAGAGATCTGCCTGCCTCTCTCTCCTGGGCACTGGGATCAAAGGTGTGCACCACCAACACCTGGCATAAAATGAGTAATTGGGCAATGCAGTGTTTGATAGTGGACTTGGATTACTTGTAAATAGCGTATTGAAATAACACAGCCACTAAAAAAGTTTTTAAAAGAAATTTAATAGAGCCAGGCAGAGGCAGGCGGATTTCTGTAAGTTTGAGGCCAGCCTGGTCTACATGGTGACCAGGACAGCCAGGGCTATTTAGAGAGACCACCTCCTTCCAGAAAAAGAAGACTCAAAGATGGATGGGTAATGAAGTGAGAGTGGAGAGGGTGGATTTGGGAGGAATTGGGGGAGGGGTGAATGCGATTAAAATATGTTGTATAAAAGTCTCAAAACATTAATTAAAACTTTAAAAAAAAAAGAAGCCTGCTGGAGAGTGAGGGTGTCTCAGGGCCTGGGGCCGTGTCCCATCCATGTATGCTTTCTTACCAGCCCGCATTGCCTATTTATGCCAATACACTGAACTACTCACAGGGAGTGTGTGCGCTTACTTGTCTGCCCAGTGTTGTTACCATGGCAACTGAGGTCCTGGAAAGCTGACAGGTGCTTAGGCTATCTCACATCTCTAAGAGCCACCAGCTATGGCTACCCCAAACTGTCTCTTCCTTCTTTCTAGAGCCTCTGCTGTCCTCCCCCTAGTGGTAGCTGGGTAGCAGTGACAGGCCTTGTGAATCAGGTGGTGGCTGCAGGAAAGAACATGACTAAGTGTATATCCTCAGGGGCATATCCTCAGGCAGGAAGCATATCAGCAGCCACAGTCCTGGGAAAGGAAGGGATGAGGCATTAGATGTCGGGCAGCTCCCCTGCCTGGATGGAGATCCGTGTCCCCATCCAGTGTATCCTCAGAGGACATTATTGAAGAATTATGACCAAAGTTGAACAACACAGAAATGTATGTGAGATAATGGATATGTTAATTTGCTGCACTACAGTAATTTTACAATCTATATGTATCTTTATTATGCTGCAAAACACAAATATATATACAATCATATTACTTTTAAATCTTTATTTATGTGTGGAAGGACATGTCATAGCCTCCTCAGTGCTTGGATTAAAGGCATGGGCTACCATGGCTGGATTAAATGACTTTTAAAAAAAAACACTAAAAAAAAAAATCCTAAAAATCACCTTTAAAAAGGAAAAAAATTAAGCCAGGCATGGAGGTGCATGTAATCCCAGCATGTCGGGGCCAGAGAAAGGATTGCCAGAATTTGAGACTTTGCCTCAAAAAATCCAAAACAAAGCCAAAGGGGAAAAATGGTAAAAAAATGTATATAATAGGATTATATTAACAAGATTTCATTGAGCATTATACTTTTATGACATTATTTGGCAGAATTTGCTTTCTCCTTTTCGGCTACCTTCTTGCCTCCCAAGTACTGGAATTTTGTGTGCCATTATTCTCAAACAAGGAATCTTAGGTCAACAAAGATTTATAAGAGCAAAATGGGTCTCAAGACTGGAGAGTGAGATAGAGAGATAGGTCAGCCATTAAGATAGCTTGCTGCTCTGACAATGGGACTCCAACTACAGAGGAATCTGATGCCCTCTTATGGCCTCTATGGGCACCTGCATGTATGTATGCAAACTAGCATGCACACATACTCACACATAAAGTCTTAAACCTGGTGTGGTGGTGCATGCTTTAATCACAGTACTCAGGAAGCAGAGGCAAGCAGATCCAAGTTCCAGGCCAGCCAGGGCTACACAGTGAGACCTTTTCTCAAATAAAATAAAATTTAAAGTTTAAAAAATCCCAAATGAAAAAAACAAAACAAAACATGGGCCTGGCAGTGGTGGCCCATACCTTTAATGGCAGCATTTGGGAGGCAGAGGCAGGCAGATCTGAGTTCGAGGCCAGCCTGGTCTACAGAGTGAGTTCTAGGACAGCCAGGGCTACACAGAGAAATAAACAAAAAACATGGAAGTTAGGATGTGGAGGCCAGCCTGGGTTGTATAATGTGTCTAAAAAAAAAGCCTTCAGATATTTTAAAGAAATAGTTAGCTGTAGTCCTTGCCATTAATCCCCCACTTTCTCAGCAGAAGCCATTTGTTTGACACAGCAGTGTACAGGAACCAGAGTATATTTTGTGGTATTCAGTTGCAAGAAGCAGAGCCAGCAGTTAGGAGAAACCAGCCAAATACTAATAGGTCCAAGACTTCAGTCCTTGGCTTGGAAAATGTAACAGGAATTAATCTTGTAGTGTGTGTCTGCCTGTAGTTGTGTTCTTTTGTTAAGTCTCTTCTCCCACTTGCAGTTACAATAGGTCAGTGCAGGTAACTAAAGTGACTTGTTACCACAGATGATGTCCTAAAGAGTACTCCAAAAATACATGTCCCTCTTGCACCCAAACCTATTTAGGCCCTATTATGTATGGGTTGCAAAAGGCATGACGGCAATTAAAATGAGTCTTTCAGAAAGGCAAAAGACAAAACAAAAGTCAGGTACTGTATTTGAGGAGGCCAGTCAACTGAAGCATCTGTAAGGACTGGGTAGACTCAAGACCAGGAGGCTGATTCCACTAACCTCCCCGAAGATAATGGCTTCTGCACACTGAGCACTGTCTCCCAATGGTCTCTAGCTAGCTTGAGTGGTGGGCCTGGCTCAGCAGCTGAAGCTACCTTCCCCAACCTTGCTATTTATCTATTCATTCAGTCATTTATTTGTGGGAAGCACCCGTCACTAGATTCCCTCCTGCAGGTCACGTCCTTTGTGATGAGAGGTAGGAAAGCAAGCCAATAGAGATAATGCTTTTCAAAAAATAAATTCCAGGTTTTTCATAGACTTCAGCTTAAGATTGTCATTTGTGCTATTAATGGACCCTAACATTTTTAGTAGGAAACATCCCTTTTCTGAGATGGTTATGCCATATGGCCCAAGATAGCCTCAAATTCATGGCAACCTTCCTACCACAAGTTCTTATGTTTAGGCATGCACTGCTACCCTTGTCTTCAGCAGTGAACAGCTGTCCAGATCTGGAAAAAAGATCTAGGAGCCTCCAGTCTCATGGAAGTATTGGTTTTGCAAGTTGTCAAACAGTTTAGGCATAGGTTATCACCTTTTCTCAGGTTCTGGGGAGAAAGGAGGCACGAATACAAAGGGGTTAAAGGTGAGGTCTTCTCTCAGATCACAGGGAGTCTCCTGTCAACTGCTCCATTGTGGCCCTGCATCCTTCTCATGCCACTGCAAACCACAGTCAAGAAGCTACTGCCAAACCAGGTGTAGTGGTTTATGCCCATAGCATAGTACTTCGGAGGCTGGCGCAAGATTGCACAAAATCAAGACAAACCTGAAAAAGTGAGTTCTGGGCTAGTCAGGACTACAGACCCTGTTTCAAAAACTCTAAGGGGCTAGCCAGATGGCTCAGCATCAATGCCTGATGACCTAGTTCGATCCCTAGGACCCACACGGTACAAGAATCCATTCATCAGAAAGTACCCTTAAAAACAAAACAGTCTAAAATATTCACTGTTGGGAACTGTGTTTGGTGCCACACGTGTTTAATCTCAGCACTCAAGAGGCAGATCTCTACAAGTTTATAACAAGTCTGTTTCAGGCCAGCCAGGACTACAAAGTGAGACTTGCCTCAAACAAAAATGGTTGTTAGGGCTGGTGACATGGGTTAGTGGGTAAAGGCACTTACTGAAGAGCCCGATCTGAGTTCAATTCCTGAGACCCTCATGGTAAACGGACAACTCCTCCAAGTTGTTCTCTGATCTCCACATGCACATGGTGTTTTACACAAGCCACATGCACGTGGACTAAATAAATGTGATTTTAAAATAAATTTGAAAACCCACCATACAGTTGGGCATGAGTGGTACATACCTCAAATCCCAGCATTAATAAGAGTCAGGAAGATCTCCGTTAAGAGGCCAGACTGGTCTACAAAGTGAGTTCCAGGCCAGCGTCCATCTCAAAAACAGAACACAACAAACCACTGTCCGAGACATTAGGGCTTCTCTCACTGCAGATGCTTCCTTTCTTACTACAGCACTTTCCTCAATGTCACAGGCACAGTTCAAAGTTGAAGAGTGATGCTTTCTCCTGAAGGACCTCAAAGCCTCACCCTACGTGTTACATTACACAGCCCCGTAGTCTAGGTCTTATGTCAAAACACTGAAATAAAATAATTCTCATATTTTAAATTGTGTCGCATGAGATCTAGTGCTGTTGCGCAATCCTTGGGGGAATAGCTATTCTTTTGTCCTGCATCCTCACATATATATGCTAACAGCCTATTAGTCTTAGTCACCACATCAGCTGTCCTTTAGTCACTCAATGCCCCCAAGGCACACAGTGATGCTGATAAAATTTTATTAGCGGAGCTATAATTATTCTACTTTGTTGTTCTCCTACAGTGCCTACATTATAAATAAAACTTTATCACAGGTATGCCTGGATAAGGAAAAGCCTACATACAGGATTATTTAATACTTATGGTTTCAGGTATCCAGTAGGGGTCTTGGAGAGTATTATCTGTGGATAAGTAACTACTGTATTCTGAAACGATGAACTTGACACACTGACCCAATATCTTAGGAAGTAGCATAATTAGCTCCCTCAGCTTTTTACAGAATAAAGATGTCACGGCTTTCTTTAGTCCCTCTTGGATCAACAATAATCCAGCTATTCCCATGGTCAATAAAAGCACAATGAAATAAGTAGATCCAGGTCTAAAAGAAGAAAGGAGCATTCTCCAAACTCTAGAATCATCGAGTCTCAAAGAAAACAAACATCCTTCTATAATCGTGCACAGAGAAGCCCACTTAAAATTTTGGAATGCACTGTAATTTATGCTTAAATTCTGCATGCTTACAATCCCCAAAGTTTTACTTAGAAGGTCTGGAATTAAACATCAAACACTGGTGAAGGAGGGAAATCATCATATTAGGCAAACTTGGTTCAAAAGGAACAGGAATTTAGGTTCCCAGGATTCAGTGGCAGAGACCCAATGGGTGTGCTGCACAGAATTAGATTGCATCTAATTATCAGTAAATCTCAGCTACCTTAAAGTCTTTTCATTGCTGTTTTGCTTTCTCTTAACAAGATGGCTAAAATGATTTGGGGGAAAAAAGGTACACTGGACAGCAAGACAAACTTTCGGAAGAGAAATAAGTAGATATGACATAGACACAAAATTGCATACATAACAGACATTTTATTAGGTTTCTACAAGAGACTATAACATTAAATTGTGTGGCAAAAATTTCTGTTCGATCGAGTGGCCAAACAGAGGAAACACACAAATTAAATACTTAAATAATCAAAAGGCACTAGGACACAACCTAAAACCACACAGTGACAGTAGGCTAAGGAAGACTGCGATAAAGCAAGTTATCTAATGTGAATGGTAGTTAAATAGCAAGAAGCAAGCGTGTCTTACAGAAGACTATGGTACAAAGATCACCGAGTCTAATAAGATATTTGGCCAGGGAAAGGTCAAGGTGGCTTAAGTTAACACCAAATGGAAAGGAATACGTGCAGAGACTCCAAGCTATAGAGTTAAATAGATGAAAATGAATCAGGCTTCTTCCTCCCAAAAATTAGTAACTGCAATGAGCTACTTGCCCCTGTCTTACAGGGTGCCCAGTTACTAGAACTATATTTAAGGATGCTCAGGGTTCTTGCTGTTGTGTAGCATAGACCCCATGTTACATATGGACTGGTTGTGTTGCTAGTTATTCTGAATAAAGAAAATCCCCAAAGCATTCACATGCAATGGAGTATGAGCTTTGTCAATCACATCCTAAGGACCCTGTGGTGACTCAACAGTCTACACATCTTACAGCAGCTGAGCTCTAGTTAAAGCTGCAAGGGTCACAAAAGAAACAAGAAAGCCAGGATAAAACAATGCAAGTAGGACATCCTGGCAGTTAATTGCAATCTGTCTTTCTCCAACTTAAAATAAATTCTAATGTATCTAATGTGGGACGTAAAAAGCTACACTGGAGAAAGCTGGGTCTTCTGCTGAATTCAAATACCAAGAAAAAAAAAAAACAGGTGGCAGGATTGGTTATATCTTCAAAATCCTGCATAAGTTATTCTATTATAAAGGAACATGGCTGAACAGGTAGGAGACAGACTCTCCGTTGTGGGTTCTCCTGATGGCTTCTGCAAGGATCATGGAGATGTCAATCACCTAGAAAGGCAAGAAATACACCAGGTCAGTATGTAGGGACAGACAGGGTTCCCTGGCCCATCTGCAGCCTAGATGAGCAGCCCAGAAAGCATCCTAAGGATCTAGCATTCAGCTTCTCTTTTTCACTATAATCACTTAGGAAAGGGTTAAGATGCTAATAATACAGGACAAACTCCAACTAAAGATCATCAAAAGAGTGCTGCTGTACAGGCCAAGTCCATGTCTATAGCAGCTAAAGAAATGGCTCAGCAGTTAAGAACACTCACTGCTCTTCTAGAAGACTGTAGAGTTCCGTTCCCAATACATGTCAGGTGGCTCACAACCACCTGTAACTAACTCCTGTTCTAGGGAATCTGATGCCGTCTTTTGGTCCTCTGCAGGAATCTGTACATATGTGGGCCTCCCTCTCTCTCTCTCTGTCTCTCTCTCTCTCACACACACACACACATGCACACAAATAAATAAAAAGTAATTAAAAAACAAAACAAAAAGAACATGCCTATAATCTTAGCACATGTGAAGCTGAGGCAAGAGGACTACAATAAGTCTTAGAGGCTATCCTAATTGACAGTGTGTCCTGTTTCAAAAAGACCAAAGCAAAAACAAAAACAAAATAAAAAAGAGGCTGGAGAGATGGCTCAGCATTTAAGAGTGCTTAAAAGTGCTTACTGCTCTTGCAGAGAACCTGAATTCAGTTCCCAGCACTCACATGAAAGCTCACAACCACCTTTAGCTCTAGTTCCAGGGGATTCAATGCCATCTTTAAGTCTCTGAGACTCACAAAAGCACACACATACAAATAATTTTTAAAATGTAAATAAAAAGGCTTAAAAAAATACACAAAGCTGGATGTGGTCTGGCACACTCTTAATCCTAGCACTCAGGAGGCAAAGGCAGGCAGATTTTGAGTTCAAGGTCAGTCAAATTCTAGGTTAGTCAGGGCTACATAGTAAGACCTTGTCTCAAAAACAAAAACAAAACAGGTAAACAACCCACAAATAAGGAAGCCAGAAGAATGATTTCAAGTTCAAGGTCTTCCTAGGCACAGAGTGAATTCAAGGCCAGTCTGGGAAACTTAAAGAGATTATATCTTAAAAAGTACAAAGAAAGCAGGACCCTGAGTCTAATCTTCAGTGCCAAAGAAAAAAAGAAAAAAAGAAAAAAGGATGGCTTCAGAAATTCAGTGGTAGACTGCTTACCTACAGGAGCCAAGACTCTGGGTTCCATTCCCAGAACAAAGCAATAAACCAAGCAATAAACCAACAGAAAACCCAAAGAAGTTAAGCTTCAGTATTCATACATCTGACTTAACATGTTATTACCTAAAAAACACTGAAAGAAAATTTTGTTTTGGACTAATCTCACCTCACCTGTATTTTGGAGCAGTGTTTCATCTTGTCCTCTTGAGGTATGGTATTCGTGACTACTACGGCTTCAAAACATGCATTGTTGATTCGAGAAATGGCCGGACCAGAAAAGATTCCATGAGTCAATATAGCATAAACTCTGGTAGCTCCAGCTGAGAGAAGTCTAGAAGAAAAAGAGCTGATTAATTTGACATGTAGCTCTAGAATCTGAATTAGGAAGAAGGAAAAAGATTAGTCTGTCATAACAGAACATCAGACACTGGGTAGTCAAAGCACAAACTTGTGTTTCACAGTTCTGGAGCCTGACAAAGCCAAGGATCAAGTATAGACAAGGGAGGTTTCATTTTGAAACTTATTTTTTTGTTTATAGTATCTACCATCTTGTGTGCTATCATGACCTTCTAGTACACATATAAAAAAAGAAAGTGTAGCAAGCATTTTCTTCTAATAACATTACTAATTCTATCTTGAGGGTTCTGCTCTCAATATCTAATTATTCATATAAGCCTAAATACCCCCAAGGGTAATCTGCAAAACTAAACCTGGGGCTAAAAGTCAGCACATGAACTTTAGGAGGACATAGTTCTGGTCATATCAAGGAGTAAAGCCTGCCCTAAGCCTTATCTTGGTAGAATAAAAAATTCCCAGGAATAATCTCTGTGTTTTTTTTTCTTTTCTGGCCAGTAAAAATAGAAATGCCCTATAATACAATCTGGAAAACTACATGATAAAGATATGGTACCACACGTCTGAAAGTCTATGACCCTGAAAGTAAGGTTAACCAGAAACACTTGCATTTGACTGTGATTGCTGTCCAGCATGCTGACCTGAATTTGATCCATGGGACCCAGAGTAGAAGAAGAACTATTCTAAAAGCTGTTCTCTGACTTCCACATGCTCGTCATGGCATGTGCGCATATGCACACATACAAAATGAATAAACATATGTAAAGGATATCTATGGATTTCTAACTCATCAAAACAAGCAGTCAAAAGTGTATAGTATTGTAAATATGATTAATGCCATTGAATTGCATTAAAAGGGCAAATTTACCATATAGAAATTGTTTTGATTATGCTTGAACTTATGCTTTTGGGACTTTATAATGTCATAAACATAGTATGCATTCAGTATAAACCAGATGTGGAATTTTCATCTTCCCTTGGTCTAGCAATCCGTGATCCAAATATTGTCTCACCATAGCTCCCAATCAACCATGTAGTCAACTAGGGGAAACAACCTGGTCTACAGTAGATTGTATTACTAAGCTAGGACTTTTGGAAGGTGAAGTGTATGTGATGGATTAGACTTTTGATATTTTCAACTTATTAAGGATATACTGGATGTAAAAGCAGCGACCGTTTACAAAAAATAAGAATCTGACGAGGAATACTTATTAATCTATATGTATTAAAAGTTAGCATGATCAAAGTATCTCAAACCTACTTACCCCTTCAGTTGTGTTTCAAAAAGAATCAGCAAAGCAGTAGTCAGCTTTTTACTTCTAACTACTAGCCCCACCCACCACCTGTACTCACTTGTCAGCAGCATGACAGATTGTACCACAAGTGTCAGCCATGTCATCCACAAGTATAGCCACTCGATCTTTCACATCTCCTACAAGCACCATGCGGTCCACTTCATTGGCCTTCTTCCGTTCCTTATGAATCAAGGCAAAATCCACATTCAATCGGTCTGCAATGGAGGTCACCCTGTAAAACAGGAGATGTTCAAAGTTAAACTAAAGACATGTATGTGGCTTCCAAGGCTGAGAGTATAGTTCAGTGGTAGACAGCTTGCTTAGCATGCACGAGGCCCTGGGTTTCATCTCTCATACCCACTTATACAAAACAATGGAATTTTTTTCCTAAGACAGAATACTCCTCAAAACTAAAACAGATCACAGAGCTAGAAGAAAGCAACTATCATTGACATCTCAAAAACAAACATTACAAACTGCATTTTTATGGATTAATGCCTCTGTAATACTATTGACAGTATAGGAATATATCACTTAAAAGTTATATCATTCGTTCTGGATTTGGGGTAGACATACCCTTCACCAGTCCTGGAAAGCAGTATATGCTAAGGTACGTTAGTTTAACAGATTGAAAGCAGAAGGAAAGAGAGATCTTATTAGCTAGTGCAGGAAGTGTATAGATTGTCCCAATTTCCATCATGGAAGACTTGCAGATTGTAGAAGTGACACGTGAAACTGAAGCCAGGAGCCGAACAGTGCCCACCCTTTCAATGCATGAATGCGTGTCCTCTCATCTCTCCTATGATGGTGGTTAAACCACCACCAATTGTAAATATCAATTGTACCTGGTCACCAAGCTTGGGATTCCTTCTACAAATGCTAGAAAGAAAATTAAACCAATTAACCAGACAAACTGGGCATGTTATTATATAGCCCAAATTCTCATCAAATGAAAAGAGAACATTTTTTCCTTATTAAAGCTAATATAAGCCACATCAAAAGGCAGGTTAGGAGACAAATCTGACAACAAAGCACAATCTAATTCACTCTAGCAGAAAGTCATTTAGTGTAAATGACAATGGGCTACCCAGTCCTGTGACATGTGTACCCATGCTCCGCTGTACAATCTTTGTCACACATGAAGAAAATACTCATCATGCTTCAGGCTTTGTGTTTTTAAACGTAGCATTGATCAAACTTTAGCATTATGTCCTATTTCACTTGTAACTTCAGTTTTTACTTAACAGGTAGAGAACCTCTCACCATAAGGTTTGAACCATAATTCTAGGCAACATTTCTACCTTTACCTCAACAAACCACACCTTTTGCTTTCTATCACCACTGCTTAGGAACCTGACAATAGAGGTAACCAGTTGATTTGGAATGAGGACATCCAAGACAAATGCATGCCTCAAGTGTTCCAAACTGTTCTTGCTCACTGGCCAACACACTCAGTCACCAACAAAGCAAAAAAAGTTGGAAAAGTTACCCATACACCCTTGAGTGGAGAGCTATTGTGCAAATTACAGTCACACTGGGATCCTTACCTACTCCCCAACCCTGCCAAGACAGAAGTGAGCACCACTCACTTGGAAAATACTCCATCACTATAAGGTAATTAGAATGAAAAAGAATTACAAGAACAGTAAGTCATTTGCAGAAAGTAATATTCTTATACCAAACTTTATAAAGAACAACAACAACAACCCTATTTGATTATTTTCTGAGTCCCCAGGCAAGAGGTGAAGATAATACTTAAGAGGTTAAGACAAAGTATGGCAACTGCCTATCAAGGGGTACCTTATATTGTCACTAGATGTCACAGATGACAAATAGTGATTAAATGGAGTTCATCAAGCTATACACCTCGCTGGATAAACAATTCAAGTTCTCAGCTTATCAATTCCACTGAAATTAGAGATGGTTGAGAAGGATTTAAATTGTTTGAATTCTTCATAATTTTATCACTCTTGCAAAGTTCTGAATTATTTTTTTCTACTCATCTGAGTTTTATAGCCATTCATTCAATTTCTACAAGAACACGTGTCATATTTTTCTATGTATTACTAACCATCCACTAAGAAAATCAAAAGCCCTTAGTCTGTACCATTTAAGCTATAAAGTACTATAACTGTTAATCCCTGGAAGTAAGTTGGTTAAAAAATTTAAGGTCCGGGCTTTAAATTAAAACACCATATTTATTTCTCTTTCTGCTTAATTAACATTTTAATCCAAAGACCAAATGGTCTAATCAACAGGTCTGTAAGAGGTATGTAAAGCTTACTTATCCATTAATGTGGGGTTTAAGAATAAATGCCAAGCCGGGCGGTAGTGGCACATACAGCCAGGACTAAACAGGGAAACCCTGTCTGGAAAACAAACAAACAAAAAGAAAAACAAAGAAAAAGAATAAATGCCATTCACTGCAAATGCAATTTCCAACCCTTACTGATAAAGTTACAGTAGTGTTGATAACACTGTACCAGCAAGCTACTAATGTGACAGCCAAGCCAATAATAATAATGCAATGATTATTTAGGGCTCTGTCTGCCCTGCCTTCCAAATGACTCAAGCCAGCACAGAGTGAAAACTATATTCAACTTATGTTCTAGCCACTGGCACATCCAATGTGAAGTCATGAAAGTGGCACTCCCATAGAAGAATATCACTTGGGGATTCAACTATCTGAAAGATTTTAGCAGTACAGCATTTGTAAAAACAGTAATTACAAACATACCTCTTGGCTCCACCAGCATCAGGTGAGACAATAGTACAGTTTCTCCATTCAGATATATTCTCCTTTATCCACTTTAGGACAGCTGGCTCTGCATATAAATTGTCCACTGGGATATCAAAAAAGCCCTGGAGAAAGAAGCTGGGGTCAAGTTTTGTTTTATTTTTCTTCTCTTCCATTTATGAATGGCTAACATAAAAAAGTGGATCCAGAGAGATGGCACATCTGGCGAAGGCATCTGCTGTCAAGCCTTATGCACTTGAGGAGCTTGTTCCCCGGGACTCACATGGGAGAACTGACTCCTGAAAGTTGCCTTCTGATCTCCACAGGCATGCTTCAGCATGTGTGCACCCAATCAATAACCAATCCATCAATGTAATTAAAAAAACAAAACAAAACAGGGCGGGTAAGATGATTCATCAGGCAAAGGAGCCCAAGTTTTATCTTGAGGCCCCACTTGGTAGAACTCCAGCAAGTTGTTCTTTTACCTCCACATGCTACACAGCATGCATGCATACATGTACACGTACACACATACACATGCGTGCACACACACATAACATACAAATTTTAAAAGAAATGACTTATATTGAAAATATTTTACAATATTCAAAGTATTAGGAAGGCATGCTTAAAAATTGCCTCCTTTCAGGCAAGATCAGCAATCCCTTAGCCAACCCCCACACCTGACCAAAGGAACAAAAATGAGCCCTTGTAAATAGTCAAGGTCAGCCAAGAACTATGAACTGCCCAGTCAATGCTCAGACTCACAACTTATATCAACACTGTTTTGTGCCACTTGATGTTATGCTGGTCCAACTGGTAAAGCAGCTAGAGGCAGTATGGCGTATAAAATTGGTGGCAACTATTTAAAGTGAATGATTATACAGAATAACCAGAAATCAGGAGATATGTGTTTTAATTCTAGTTTATACAAACTAGGTGTATTTCTCAATGATGTTTCTTTTTTATAGGATGAGTATACTCCTGTGTCCTATGCACCTCATTGTATTATCAGAGTTTATACTCTGAAAACAGGGTTTACTCTACAGCACAGGCTGGCTTGGAATTCAATCTCCCTGCCTGGGCCTTCCAGGTGCTAAAATTACAGGTATATACCACCATATGTGGCTGAAAGCTTCTTTAAACAGTGTAAAATAAAAGTTGCATCTGATTTCCCTTCCTGAGTTTGTGTGGAAAAAAGCTTTAATGCCTGTAGCTCTAAACATAAGACTGACTACATTCAAGAGAATACTATTGATTATAAGTACTACTGTTATCAGCTATACTAGTTATCAGCCAAGTATATCATAAACTTAATATTTTATTAACCATAATAATGAACACATATTACGCTCAGAGAAGTAACCTGTTCAAGGTTATATGGTTAACATGTTATGTGTTTAAGTAGAAGCATCCAAACTAGTTCTAATCCTAAAGCCTATGCTCTTCCCATAATACCAAACTGGTTAAAAATTCTTGCTTCAGCTTCAGCCTTCACACTGTAGATGTACACCACCATGCCTGGCTCTCCTCCCATCTTTCTAACTCTCAGTATATAGCTTCTACTAGTACCTGAATTTGGGATGCATGAAGATCCATGGTAATAATATGATCCGCGCCTGCAACGGAGAGCATATTTGCAACAAGCTTAGCTGAGATTGGAGCTCGGCTCTGAATAGAAGGAATGGAAGGAAAGAAAAACCAAAAGCCAAGATGAAAACAATTCATTTGCTTGAGAAACATTTATCAAGTACCTATTATATCACTAAGGAATTAATGAGAAGAGACGTGGTCACTGATCTTTACTCAAACAGTAAGCAGTACACTATTATTCCAGATGAGGATACGGATTTTAGTAAAGAAAACTATCTTCCTAACTTCTGTTTTCTTAAATTATTTTGAGGGTCTTGCATTATAGTGTAGACTGGCTTAGAAGTCTTGACCCTGCTGCCTCAGTCTTTTGAGTGCTGGGATTATAAGCATGCATCATCATTTCTGACTGTTTTCTTTCCTTAAAAAAAAAAAAAAAGACAGGGTCTCTTTATGTAGCCCTGGCTGTCCTGGAACTAGCTATGTAGACCAGACTGACCTCTCAGAGATCTGACCGCCTTTGTCTCCTGGGATCAAAGCCATGCACTACCACACCAGACTCTGGCTCTTTTCTTTTCTTTCTTTCTTTTTCTTTTTTTGCTTATTTTCAAGACAGGGTTTCTCTGTTGTATCTCTGGCTGTCCTGGAACTCACTCAACTGTAGACCAGGCTGGCCTCAAACTCAGATATCCACCTGCCTCTGCTTCCTGAGTGCTGGGATTAATAGGGTACACCACCACTGA
Source organism: Cricetomys ansorgei (assembly GCA_026225945.1). Lineage (NCBI taxonomy): Eukaryota > Metazoa > Chordata > Mammalia > Rodentia > Nesomyidae > Cricetomys > Cricetomys ansorgei. The sequence continues at coordinate 415,341 of JAMJFZ010000542.1, read as the reverse complement.
CCAGTTTTGGCTGTTTTCTTATGCACGTATTTCAGTCTATTCAAGTGTTTACTATGGTCAATCAAGCTCAGCTCTCATACTTTATATCTTTAAAAATATTTTTATTAAAATATTTCAATGCATACACACTCATAATACCTGTATACCACCTAGTAAAGACCTATTTCATAATGGGAAACGTTTAATCTGACTCATCTAGAGGTCAACTTTATAGCAGCCTCAACATAGTTGTGGCACCATAAGACTGCCGCAAAGTCTGCACTTCTACTCTATACTTAGACACAATAAAAGGTATCTAGCATTCCTCCTAGTTATCCTTGATAAAAACTGGGGAATAATTACAAAAGGCAAAGGTTTATGCATATGATCTATCCTCTAACAAATCAGATACATGAAATACAGAAAAGCAAGTATTCATGTAATCAACTTCAAGTTTGACAAAGGGGTTACAACTGGGACCAAGATCTTATGATATTTTGAGAGTATCTACTATATACTTTTTAAATGGTTTTTGAAATGGGTGTATGTGGGAGGGTGCTCTTGCTATGTTGCTCAGGCTGGCCTAAAATTCATGAGCTCAAATGATTTTCTAGCCTCAGTCTCCTGAAGATCCGTAGGCAGGTACCACATGACCTGGCTAGATAAAAGAGCTATACAGTTTAAAAAGTATTCTTCTAGGCTTAATGACACTTGCTTAGATTCCCAGTTACTCTGGAAGCTAAGGCAGGAGCACTGTAAGAAAGACCTGCCTGGGCCATACAATGAGTTCAAGGCCAGCCTAGGAAAGTTAGAGAGAGCTTGTCTAAAAATAAAAGATATAAAAAATGTGCTAGTATATAGTTAGTTAGAGAGAGCTTGTCTAAAAATGAAAGATAAAAAATGTGCTAGTATATAGTTTAGTAACTTGTTAAGCATGTGTGAAACCTAGGTTTGATCCCCAGTAAAACACACACACATACAACATACACACAACACACATGCGCACGCACGAACGGACGCACGCAATCTGCTACAAGGAACTGGTCTTACAATTAATATTAATACAATTAAAAATTTGTTAGCTAAATGAAAGCTAAAATGACTTAACTAAAATATACAATCTAAATGATTGTATATTGTCTGATTCTAAAAAACAAGTATGTTTGTTGATTTAAAGATAGGGCAATACGTAAGGAAATATACATTTTTTGGAAGGCAGTTGCATTCACCACCATACCACCAACACTGCACCTAGGAAGTATCATTCTTTTTCAATTAGCAATAATCATGCCTCGGATAAACCTCATTGGCTATGGTACTGCCACTGCACAAAGCTGGAAATGACGTTTTTAAATGCTCTGTAAAGTTCTGTTAAGAACTTTGTGACTTTGGGCAATGTTCCTCTTTCCCCTACATCAAAAAGACTGTGAGCTGAAGGTATAACTCAGTTTTAGCCTAGCATTAAGTTCGAGGTCTAGGTCTAGCCCTAGGTGTTGGTGATCATCAAGACCACAAAAACAAAAGCAAAACAAAACAAAAACCCAAAACTCAACCCTACCTTATCCTTCTTATCCTGGCGGGCATAAGGAAAGCATGGGATGACTGCAGTAACCCGGCTGGCTGAAGCAATCTTGCAAGCATTAATCATGATCAAAAGTTCCATCAGATTGTCATTTATCTCACCACACCCACTCTGAACAATGTAGACATCCTCTCCGCGTACACTTTCTCCAATTTCCACACTAAAATAGAAAAGAGAATGAACATAAACAATAGACTTTTCTAAGCACCACACTATCATTATGCAGACAGCATCACTAGTAATATATGCTACGGATGGGTTATAGCTCCAGTGGATATTGATGACTTCAGACTTTGAGAGAGCATCTAAACTTTAGACAAACCTGTATACCAGAAGCAGTTCATTCCAGTTCACTATACAAATATTCTGAGTTTATAAATGTGACACAGAATGAAAAAGATTGGCTGACTTCACTCTAAAGTACTCATAAAAAAGCAATTACACCATAATTTCATATGGTGGCCAACAGATACAGTGTCAAATCTGATATCAATGGTGACTACTATAGTCCACACATAAGGAAAGTGGGAAGATCCTAAGGAATGAATCTCCACTGTGATCCTGTAACAATGCTGTATAGAGAAGACAGCACCCCCTACCATAGATAGTGACGGTTCACTCAAATATTAAACACTCATTCTAAGCTAAGTTACTCTACTAGGAATATGAAATAGTGAATGAAACAGATGTGGGCCCTGATCTCATTCTGTGCTAACTACTCTGACCTAAGCAGTAAGTCTTGTTTAATAAATACTCCAAAAGTGGCCTGGAGGATAGGTCAGTCTTTATGAGCATGAATTTCTCTTCCAGAGGACAATGAATCCAGACAGTTCATAACTACCTGTTAACTCAACTCCAGAGGATCTGACACCTTTGGCCTCTGTGCAGGGGCACCTGCCCTAATGTGTACACATTCTCACAGGCTCATTTGCATACACAAAATTAAAAACAACAAAAATACATTTTGGGGCTGAAGAGATGGTTCAGTGGTTAAGAACACTTGATGCTCTTGCAGAGGATCTGAGTTCAGTTCCTAGCACCCACATCAGGTGGCTTACAACTGGCTGTAACTCCAGCTCCAGTAGGAGATCTGACTCCCTCTAACCTCTGTGGAACTATATGCATACGGTGTGCATATATACACAGGCAAACATTCATACACATAAAATAAAAATAAATAAATCTTTGGAAAGATAAAAAATACTTAAAAAAAATCTCCAAAAGTAAATTACTCTTATTGTTAAGTACACTATATTTTACTTAATAATGAAAGAGAAATGAACTCCACAAAGCTTATCTTCTGACCTCTACACATGCATGTGTGTGTACATGCATACACACTAACAAATAAAAAACATTAAGTTAAAAATTACAAAAAACCCCCAAAACCTTGGACTAGTGTTGGTGGTGTACATCTGCAATTCCAGGACTAAGGAAACTGAGGAAGGGTGTTGGTGATTTTAAAGGCAGAGTAGCTACATAAAAAGAAAGACCTTGTCTGGAAAATAAAAATTAAAGGCTCATGAGCAAACAAAGATAAACCAATGAAACAAAAAGCTGGTTTATATAGAGGAGAGAAAAATCAATACTGTTGTTAAACCTCTAATATGACCAACAAAAGCAGCTTTGTAGGTAGGGAGAGTCTGAGAGAACTTGGGTGAGGGGAAAATATGATCAAAATATATTGTATGAAAAGAATTTAAATAAAATGTTAGGCAACAAAACACCCAGTTTAATCTGAGAATTCTACTAGCATTTAAACAGAATTAATGCTAATTCTGTAGTCTTTTCCATAAACAAACGAAAAGGAAACAAGTTCCAGCTCAATTTTATGAAGCCAGTATTATCCAGGTACTAAAACCAGACCAAGGCAATATTAAAAAACAAAACAAAAAACAAAAACAGCATTGAAAGAGGAAGAGAAAAGTGGATGTAGTTATCACCGAGTAAAGAAAGATTCTTTTGGTAATTAATAGTAATGTTTGGTATATCTTGACTTTGATCAGTGTCAATATTCTGATTGGTACATTATACTATAGCTTCACAAGAAAACTATAGTCTGAAGAAAAAAACCAAAAAAACTAGAGTCAGAAAGTTACAAAACACCAAGAAATATATTGCATATTTCTCTCATTTTTTACAACTGCCATAAATCTATAATTAACTCAAAATTCACTCCTGTGACACTGAAAAAAACTCATTATTTTGTACATGCTAGGCAAGTGATCTACTACTGTATTCTCTGATCTCAATATTCAAGGAAGGACTCATGTAATTCAGGATTGCATGTAATTTACCATAAAGCTGAGAATGACCTCAAACTTCTGATTCTCCTGCCAGCACCTCCAAAGGCACCACTAAGCCTGGTTCACAATTCAATTTTGATGACACAGACTTATAATCAAAACACAAGTTAGCTGAGGGCAGCTTAGGACAGACAGTAAGCTCCAGGCCAGTCTGAGCCACAGTTTGTGATCCTGTCTCAAAACAACTAACTAAACAAATAAATAGTAAAGAAAAGAATATAATCGTGCACCATTATACCTGTGTATACTCAAACCATCACTGCAATCTTTCAATTAAAGCTGAGGTAACAGAAGTATATAAAAAAATGAAGACACTTCTGTGGTCAGTCAGAAGAACCTAATTGTATATTTTCTGAGAAGATATGTAATGCTGAGAGGGAACTTGGGATAGCTCCAATTTCTGTAGCTAGCCTGAGAAACTGCTCACCTCTGAGCCAGGTTTGGTGGTATGGATTTATACTTCTACCCCTTAGGAAGCTAAGGTAAAAGAGTTCAATGAAAGCCAAGGCTACATACCTTGTTTCAAAAAAACGAGAACAGTTCATCTCAAAAACATTTTCTCCCGGGTTTGTCATGTACCAATTAAATTCTCTTTCTTTATATTCCTTAGACATATCCTTTTCTACTTCCTAGTCTCTATACTTGTTTCCAATAACTGGAATACTCTTCCTATAAATACCTTACCAATTTTTTAGGTTTCCAATTAAACTGTGTTTAGAGAACCAGAGAACAAAAGAAAAGAATGTAGCTAAGGATGTAGCTCTCAATTTCCCCAGTATTCGGGAATTTCTGGGTTAGATCCCATCTAGGTGTGGTGCATGCCTTTAATTCCAGGTTGAGAAGGAACATCAGATTATATTGGGAATTTGAGGACAGCCTGAAATTCTGTCTTAAAAACAAAACAAAACAAAACATCCCAGTCTGCGTGTCTCAGTAGTTAAGAGCTCTTGCAGAGGACCCAGGTTCTATTCTCAGCTCCTACATGGTGGCTTACAACCACCCCTAACTCCAGTTCTAGGGATTCAATGCCCTTTTCTGGCCTCCATAGGCACCACTAGGCATTGCATGCAGTGCACAGGCATACATGTGGAAAATAAAATTAAAGAAAAAAAGAAAAAACAATCAATTATACTCAATGGATCTTATTTGCATACTAGTTCAAAAATAATAAAAATATACATATTTAACTGGGTAGAACGGTTCACCCTAGTAAACAAAAAACTCAGGAAGCTGCAGCAAGAAGACTGAGTTAGAGCCAGTCTAGGCTACAAATTAAGGGCCCTATCTCAAATAGAAAGCAGCAACATAAAAAAAAAAGTCCAATAAAACCATGGGCCAGTGAGATGGTTAAACAGGTAAAGACATCTGCTGCAGAGTCTGACAACCTGAGTTCAATCCCCAGAAGCCACCTAGTACAAGAAAAGAACCAACTCATGTGGCTCCCCTCAATAAATAAATAAAACGTAATAAAAAATAGTTGTGTGCCAGCAAGGTAGTCCAGCTGATGCAGGTGCTTGCCACAAGCCTGACCATTTGAGTTCTATTCCTGGAACCCACGTGGTGAAGGACAGAATAAACTTTCAAAAGTTGTCTTCTGACCTCCACACTTGCATCGTGGTGCATGGCGTTTATACACTTGCACACAATAAATACGTAAAATACATGCTTAATTTTTAAAAAGCCCACACATTTATGAAAGAGAGAACTGAACACCAACTAGCACTTCAATGTTTAGGGTTAGTGTTCATTTTTTAATGTGTGTTTATAGGATGTATGTGTGTGTGTGTATGACTGTTGTAGGTCTTCTGAGTGGCACCGTTTAGGTTAGGTCAGAGGACAACCTTGGGTAGGTCCTCACCTTCCACCTTGAGAGTCTTTTTGATATTTAACTGCTGTGTACATGAGGCTAGTTAGCCTACAAGCTTCCAGGGGTTCTTCTGTCTCTACCTCCCATCTACCCAGAAGAGCACTTGAGGGTGCACCTAGTTTTAAGTGGGCTCTAGGGATTCAAACTCAAGCCATGTATATATTTGGAGGGTACTATCACAAAATGTTAAATAGGGGCTGGAGAGATGGCTCAGTGGTTCTTATCAAGGACCTGAATTGGTTCCCAACATTCAAGTACCTATAATTCCAGCTCCAAGAAATCAGACACCCACATTCACACACACATTTTTTTAAAAGGTTAAAGTGATTCTCCCAGTTATTCTTACCAGTCTGGATATTCTCTTCAAAATGCTCGGTCAGGTCAGGACTATTAATCATCTTATTAATAACTGCATTCTGAAAACATTCTATAAAGTTCACATACGCTCAGAGAGATTCAAGGAGGCCTTTCTTTCTCGAATAATGACTTGCATGTTTTCAAATAAGGACTAGAAAGGCATGGTACAATATAGGAATTACTGGCCTCATGTTTATGGTTACTGGGCACTTAAAATATGGCTAATACAGAATTTAAGGGACCAAGGAAAGAGGATTCATTCAAGACAAGATTGGGCTACACAGCAAGTTTGAGGCCAGTTTAGATTACATGAGACTTTGTCTGAAAAAGCAACTCCAATAAAACATGGCTGATGTAATTTAAGAATTGAATTGACATGTGCTTTACATGGAAAATACATACCTTACCTTTTGTTTTATTTTTGTTTGTTTGTTTTTCGAGACAGGGTTTCTCTGTTGTAACTCTGGCTGTCCTGGAACTCATTCTGTAGACCAGGGCTGACCTCGAACTGACAGAGATCCACCTGCCTCTGCCTCCCAAGCGCTGCACCACCACCGCCTGGCTTCCATTATTTTCTATAATGAGTGCATTCTAAAATTATAGTAAAGGACCAATGAGGGTAAATAAAACACATTACAATTTTAAAGATCTTCGTGCGGTAATCTACCACACCTATAATCCCAGGACTCAGGAGCCTGAGGCAGGGGGATCATGAATTTGTGATCAGCCTGTGCTAAGCAGGCAAATCTGTTTCAAAAATAAAAAGAATTATGCAGGCATGGTGACACATTTGTACTCTGAGGTATGTCGGCCTGAGTCTGAGAGCAGATTGGGATATAATGAGACTCTCTCTTTCTAAAAAAGAAAATTCCTTAACCGGCCAGGCCGGACAGGTTTAAGGAATGCCTCAAGGCACTGTGTTCTAAAAGTCACACAATGTGGTATGCCCCCGGGCAGTGACTGTTTCAAAGGAATTTCCCCGGGCTTTCTTCCTCTTCGGAGACAGTGTCTCACTAGGAATTCCTGGCTGGCTTGGACCAGGTTGACCTTGAACCCTGTAATCAGCAGGCCTTATCTTCCAGAGTACTGGGATTAAAGGTGTTATCTTACTCTCACTTTCATGGAGAGTTTGAGTGCGTCTGTTTTGCGGCTCGAGCGGTCGCTGCAGTGCACTGCTCCTGCGGAGCAACTTGTTTGTACATCGCACCTCTTTAACCCAGATCTCCCAGATTTCCACTCTCCTGGCATAGATCGGCCAGGCTTCTGACTCAATAGATATGCCTGCCTCTGCCTGAGTGCTGGGATTAAAAGTCCATGCCACCATGCCTGGCTTCAAATCCTTTCTTTAAAAACAGTTAAGGTATTAATTACGAAAAGCTCATTATCTAGATTTTACTCAGGAGAGAAAATGTTTTGTCAAAACAAAGCCCATTACATATTGCCAACAAAAAGGAAAAGGGCAAAAATTTCTAAGCAAGGGTAATTATTGCCAGTTTTAATATCTAAGAGCCTATGATAAAAAAATAGCATTATTAGGGTTATTCCTTAAAATTTTTGTGTTTTAGGGCTAGAGATAGTTTAAAGTTAAGAGTCTTAAACTGGGCATAGTGGTGCATGTCTTTAATCCCAGGGTTCATGAGGCAGAGGCAGGGGGAGTTTGAGGCCAGAATGGTCTACAGAGGTTCAGGACATGCAGGGCCACAAGCAGAGAAAACTTGTCTCGAAAAACCAAAACCAAAACCAAAACCATTCTGAGGTCAGGCATGGTCTTGCAGCCTAAGAAGTGTGTCTCTGGGTCCAAAGCAAGCCTGGTCTACATAGCAAGTTCTAAGCCAGCCAGGTGTGCCTGCCTCCCTAAAAAACACTTAGCAACTCATCACCCAACAACTGCCACAATCACTTAAAAAAACATTTTGCTTAATTAATCAACATTTCAGCCGTTTTTCAAAGCCAAAACTTCTATTTAAGACTGGAAAATCAGCTCAGTGGTTAAGAGCCCAGGCTGCTTTAAGCAGTGAACTGGGGTTCTAATTCTCAGCTCCCATATGGTGGCTCATAACCGTCTGTGTCTCCAGTCCCAGGAGATCTAACATCCTCTTCTGAACTCAGTAGGCACCAGGCACGCACGACCTACATATATACAGGCAAAAACACTACACACATAAAATAAGAATACTATAAATACTAAACAGCCTTATTATCCATGTTGTTCTCCTCTCCCAAGACCCCACACAAATATAACTTCAGGTTCTGGTGTTTGCATTATGCAGAGGGCGGAAGGATTGACACAAAGAACAAAACAGTTTTCACATTCATTTTGTTTTCTGAAAACAGGAAAAAAGATTAAATATCCAAAGGGGAAAAAGCAAACCTCTAAATGAAAAGCATTCTTATCTCCTAGCTAAACTGTCATTCTTTATTCAGGCCAGGAGTGATAATGGCCAGAGGCACAAGCAGCAGCTTGCATACCACTTCTGACTAAGGTATTGCCTGGTTACAGATGCTATCAGTGTCTGCACTATCATTTGCACCACAATTACCAGCATACTTATCCAGGAAGAAGCCATCCGTTGCAGACGACCTCAAGCTAGTGCGTGTGAATGTGTTGTGTGTATTTGGAAATCACTTTAAAGTAAAAATTTAGAAAATTTGTCAGAAAAAATGTATCATTAGTTAAAGAAAATGGACCCATAACAGATGACTGTAAGATTGTAGGAAGTAGTGACTGTCTGTAATCCCAGTAGTTAGCAGGCAGAGGCAAGACCACTACATGCTAGAGACCCTCAAAATCCTCCAAAAACAAAACCAAAATTAGCCAATAAAAAAGAATTATGGCCTGTGCCTTGATTTGTTCTACTTATGGGAAAAAAAGCAAAATACAGTACACGAGATCTACAAGATTCCATATATTGCTGGACGAGGCACCGAAAGAAGCAGGTAACCACGTTATCTCTCACATGGTCCAATAGCGCATGTGAGGATAGAACTGGGGCTAGGGGGCAAATTTCGTTAATTTTTGAGAGGGTCTTTTGTGAGGGTCTCACTATGTGATCTCGACTAGTCTAGAATTAGCCATGTAGACAAGGCTTGCCTCAAACTTTTGGCTGGCAATCCTCCCGCTTCTGCCTAATGACGCGATTACGGGTGTGTGACACCACACCAGCGCTGGACGACGAATTTTAAGTCAAAGCATCAAAAAATACCAATTCCAATTCACTGTTTGAGCTAGCTTTTCCCTCTGCATTATTTTGTCTCCGTTCCGTAAATTCCCACGCATGTAACACTGAGAAGCGGCCGCTGTTCGGGGGTAGGAGGGAGCTGGTGCATTATCTGTGCCAGTAGCGGCATTGGGAAAGGTCAAAAATCCAATTCCACAACTAAGGTTTCCCTAAGACTTTCTGCACGACTCAAGCAGAGATGCTGAAGATGAAGGATGCTGAGCTAAAGTACCACTTTATCCGCACCAACTTGATTTAACTTAAGGGTGGTTCCGACTCTTCGACAGACAGACCACAAAGATAGGAAAAGCCGACGCTTGCTAGTCTAAGGGAAGTGGTAACATTTTCGCGCCATCAGAACAATGTTTCCCATAAGACCAAGCCAAAACGCTACCATTTCAAACCAAAAAAGCTTTCGTCTCTAGAAGACCCAGAACGCGATAGGTCATCTGATGCACAACTAGTCAAAGCGCCGAAAGCTAACCGACAAGCCACGTGTCCCCATCGCCGAAACCAAGCGTCGGCACCCCTCAAAGAGCTCCGGGAGGCCACTGCCCCGCGACATTAAGTCTTCCATCCCTAGTCTTCGAACGTAACGGCTATGCCTACCCCCTCCATCTTGGCTCCACCTAACCATGCAGCGAACGAGGGGTGAACGCTACCCTCTGGAGAGGTGAAATAACGGAACAGCCAGGACAAGCTAACCTCAGCTGCCCCTTTGTGCGCACCCTCAGCGCCCCGGAATTCCCGCGGCCGCTTCATTCCCCAAGGTGCCGTCGCCAGGGCAGATGAGGGATGGTGCCAATTTCGTCCTTACCAGGTCTCCTGGTTGCTGAATTTCTTAGTCACCACCTTGCCTAGCTCCAGGCCCAGTCTGTCGGCAATTTTCTGAGACAAATCCTGATGGGAGCTCCCGCTGAAGATCTTTATATTCGGCATCTTGTGCGACTACCAAAACGTGCTCTTTGCTCAGTGGTCACCGCCGCTGAGGTGACTGGAACTGAAGACAGCCGGGAGCCTGAAAGCCTATAGCTCCGCGTTGCTATTCCGCCATCTTACATTCCCGCCCCGAGCGCTGCTCTAAGTTACCCAATACCGAGGGGGTGGGATCACAAAGGAAGTTCCCCACCCAGCCTTCCAGGATTCGCTGAGTAGTAGTGAGGGAGGAGCCTTCCGGTAATGTTGCCGCCCAAGCACTCTCTCTCTGGTAATTGGCTGAAAGACACAAAAGAGGTGAGGCTAAGAAGTAGTCCCGCCTCTTAATAGCACGGTGTTTGGGGAACGTTGCCTGGAAAGCGTGGAGATCCTCAGGGTGTGAAAAGATGTGGGTGGAAGGATTCTACAGACGCTTAGGGCTAGATCTTCTTCGCGAGCAGGAAGTCATCCGTATTGCTTTCTTTTGTTTCAGGTCAAGAAGCCAAAGTCTACGCCTGGTGTGCATTTTCCTTCAAGCATATCTGTTTTTTAGCAGGATGGTACTCATGTGGGTGTGTGGGTTTCTGATCCGGATTTTTGTCTCGTTGTAACTATAGGGTTAAAGTAAAGCACTTTTAAAAGACAGCCATGACGCAGGTGCATCACATCTAAAGGGTTTGTTTACCAGCTCTAATTACCAAATGTAGTTTTTACCTGAAAGGCAAGTACCAGGAGAAAGAGACTGAAAGTGTGTCACTCTGGCACAATGCAGGAGAACGTTGCATTTTGTTTCTGACGCTAGGTTCTAGTATGTTCAGTCAGGGAAAGAATATGGCTTTTCCAAAATACCTGGGTGGTAAATTTCTGATTACCTAATGCTTTGGAGAAGAAAAATTAAAGTATTATTGGACTTCATTGAAAGAGCCCTGAAGGAATCAGCATAACGTTTAGGTCTGTCTGCCACAATGAGAAGGTAGTGTTGCTAATGTGGCCTTTTGCACTCTTTTATTACTTTTATAATGATACTTGCTAACTGGATCAAAGCAAACCTTTATTTTTAGAGTCCATTTTCATTAACAATATTCTAGGCATAATTTTAGGATAAAATTTAAGAATAAAAAATGTGAGTACCAAGCTGGTGGTGTTAGCACACAACCTTTAACCCTCCTGGCATTCTGGAAGTAGAGCAGGCAGATCTATGCCAGTTCTAAGCCAGTCTGGTCTACAAAGTGAGTTCAGGGAAACCAGGGATATATAGTGAGACCCTGTCTCAAAACAACAACAATAAATAAAAACAAAATAGTGACTATGAAGTATGGTGGTACATACTTATACTCTTAACACTGAAGGGACTGAGGCAGGATGATTGTGAGTCCCAAGCCAGCCTGTTATAAATAATAAGACTCCGAGCTGGGCAGTGGTGGTGCATACCTTTAATCTCAACACTCAGGACACAGAAGTAGGTGGATCTTTGTGAGTCTGGGGCCACCCTGGTCTACAGAGCAAGTTCCAGGACAGCCAGAGTTACAACAGAGAAACCCTGTCTTGAAAATAAATAAAGAGATAAATAAATAAATAATGTAGGTAAAATATGCTCTCAGATCTTTTGAGACTGATAGATATGGACAAATTAGTCTATCAGAATATGGACAAGGTGTGTGAGCGATTAGACATAAGGATGATAAGAAGTAAAGCATGGGTGTTTGTGATTTGGTTTTGAGATAGGGTCTCTTCTAACCCAGGCTGGCTTCTAACTTAGTATGACCTTGAACTTCTGATTTTTCTACCTCCAGCTTTGGTGTGGGATTACAGAAATGCACCAGTGTGCATGTTTTATGCTATGCTGGAGAATCAAATCCAGGGCTTCTTGCATGCTAAGCAAACCCTTTTCAACCTAAACTACATCCCCAGCCTACTTTTGTTTTGAGGCAGGTTTTTGCCATATATACCTAGCTGGCCTGGTAATTGCTATGCAGCTAGGCTAGCCTCAAACTTGAGGCAGTTCCAAGTGCTGGGTCTACAAGTATGTACCTTCACACCTCTGTGTAGTCCTGGATGTCCAGGAACTTGCTCTGTAAACCAGACCAGGATGGCCTCAAACTCACAGAGATCTGTCTGTCTCCACCTCCAGAATGCTGAGGTTAAAGGTGTGTGCCACTGCCAGGCCAGAAATAAGCTTTGAGAGACAGACAGGGTGGAATTACCAGCACTGGCAAATTGGGCATATCTCTGTGACTTCAAGACCATCCTGGTCTATCGAGTTCCAGGACAGCAGGACTACATAGAGAGTCCCCTGCTCACTCTCTCTGTGTGTATTATTGCTCTTACAACTGCTCAGCAAGGATCTTACCAAATGAACTTTGGCATTGAAAAGATAATTCAGAGATTAAGAACAAGTATTGCTCTTGAAGAGGACCCAAGTTTGAGTCTCCTCAACCACATCCAGGTGGTTCACATCTGTGTGTGATATCTCTGCCCTCCAAGGGTATCTGTACTCAAATGGCACACTAATAAAAATGAGTCTTTAAAAAAAGAAGTGAGGTTTTGAGAAAAAAAATCTGACTGAGCTATGTGTAAGTTATGGTGGGTTCTATAAATTTAATATAATTAAGAAGAAATGCTCTGATTGCCTATATATCAGACCCTTTGGAGGGTAGTCACATAAAGAATAGACAAGATACAATAGGCACAAGATAACAGAAAGAAGGTCAATACCATGATGTGCTGGTACACCCTCATAATCCCAACACTTGGAAGTAGAGAAACAAAATGAAATTGAGGGTCTGGGAAGGATCTTAGAGGAAATCAGTCCCATGAGACCCAGGTTGGCTTCCTGAGAAGAAAAAACCTGAAGAAAGAAGCTTAACAAAGGGTAGGCAAGGTGAATGGGTGTGTGGAGTGTAAGGGAGGAAGGAAGTGCATGTTGGGAACTCAGGCAAGAAGAGCAACAAGAACCTAATATGATAGCTCATCTATGCCACACTTCCTGTTAGTAAATGCAAGGTAGTCTCTGCACTGATCACGGTGACCCATATTTGTAATCCTGCCTCTGTAGGCAAGAGGATTATTGAGTTCCAGGCCAGCCCGGGCTATATATAGTAGGGAGATCCTGTCTTAGAAGGAAGGAAAGGAGGGAAGAAGCAAAAGAAGAAGGGAAGGAAGGAAAGAGTAGAACCAAACAAGTTAGATGTGGTACATGCTTGTAATCCCAGAGGCAGGGGGATCACAGGTTCAAGGCCATTCTTGGCTTCCTTGCAAGTTTGACACCAGCTTGAGTTACATAAGACCCTGTCTCACAAAAGAGAACAGGCCAGGGAGATGGCTCATCTGTTCAAAGTGTTTGCTGTGAAAATCTGATAACCTGCATTTTATCCCCAGAGTCCAGGGTGGAACTCCAAAAAGTTCTTCTCTGCCCCTCACCCCCACACAGTCATACACACAAATTGTGTGTCTGGGTGTGGGTTTGTGTGTGAGTGCAGTGCCCGTGGAGGCCAGAGACATTGGATGTCCCTGGAACTGGAATTACTGGCAATTGTTAGCTGCCCGATGTGGGTTCTGGGAATGGACCCCTGGTCCTTGCAAATGTGCATTTAACATCTAAAGCATCTCTCCAGTCCCTAAAACATTTTTTTAAATTAAAGAAAAAACAAAGGAGGTAATTGGAAAGTAGGATTAATGTCCAGGATGGTTTGACATTAAGAAAGGTTTTCCTAGTTATTTTGGGTGGACCTGATTCAATCAGTTGAAAGACTCTTAAAAATAAAACTAAGGTCTCCTTAAGGGGAAAAACAAGACTCAAGCCAGAATCAGAGGTACATGCCTTTAGTTCCAGCACTTGGGATACTAAACGGAAAGATTGTGAGTCTGAAGCCAGCCAGAGTTACATAGCAGGACCCCTCTCTCTGGAAACAATTTAAAACAAAATGCCAAAACTAACTAACTAACTAACTAAAAACAAGTTAAGAACACCAAAATATGACCCAGGCTGGTACACTACAGCTTTTAGCAGTTGCTCTGCCTGATAGACCAAGAATTTTAGACCAGCTTACCCAGATCTTAAATGGTATAAACGAATTCCTTATCATAAATCCCTTAATACACATTTCTCTGTTTCTGGCTGACAGTAACTCATAGGTAATGAAAGAGTTTGGATGATGTTTTAAAGGTGTTGACTGTAAGAGCTGGAGTCCTTATGAGGGGAGATCTGATCTCCGTCCTGGAGAGAAAAGGAGGGAAGCAGCACAACTCATTTTGTTGTAGAAAATGCTGAGGGATCCCTCTAGCCTACATTTCATATTTCCAGTTAACTGCAAAGCACAGGGCCACTGAGAGAATTGTGTAAACACACTTCTTTGAAAGAACTCTACCCACCCCCCACCCAAATGGGTGTTTTTATTCTGTTTTGCTTTCCTCTGAGTGGCATATATTAAGGAGAGTCTGAGTCCCTCCCTTTATTCAATCATTTCTTTTATTAATCTTTTTGTTGTTGTTCTTTTAAAACAGGGTCTTATTGTGTAGTTCCAATCTGCCTGGAACTTGCTATGTAGATCAGGCTGGCCTTGAACTTACAGAGATCCACCTGCCTCTGTTTCTTGAGTTCTGGGATTAAAGGTGTGCACTACTGTACCTGGCATTTCTTTTTAAATATATATGGTATATATATGGTAGAACAATTGCCTAGCATCTGAGAGGCTTTAAGTTCAGTCCCCAGTACTGCAAAATAAAACAATACTAAAACATGCCCACCCAGGGGCTGGGCGGTAGATCAGTAGGGAAAAGTGCACATTGTATAAACATGAGGACCTGAATTTAAACCCCGAGTTTCCATGCAAAAAATCTGGTAATAGTTCTGTATAACCCCTATACCATATGTAGAGCAGGAGACAGAGCTATATGAATAACAGGAGCAGAACACAGTCAGTGGTACTGGAACAGTGAAATTCCTGTTCAGCGAGAGCCCCTGTTTAAGGCAGTTAGGCACAGAGCAAAAGAGATAAAGACACTTGAGGTTTCCCCCTGGCTTCCATGTGCATTTGATGGTTATATGTGCCCACACAGATGTGCATAACCATACACACACAAATACAACACAGACAGATATTAAGTTTAAAAACAATCCTATCCAACAAAAGCATGACCCTTTCCCTTGTAAAGCTTGCCAAACAGATCTGTAAATGACCAAACTTTAACAGCAGAGAGTGAAGAAAGCATTTCTTGTTGCATTTTGCAGGACCAGGAGGGGGTTGCATCAGAACCTTCCTTTTGCTGCTGTGGCTGTGGCTCTATGGTAGAGTGCTTGTCTAGCATGAATAAAGTCCTGGGTTCCATCCCCTGAAACACAAACACACACACACCCACACACACACACAGTATCATAGCTTACTCCTGTAATCCCAGCATTCAGGTGGTGTAGGTAGAAGGATAAGGACTTCAAGGCTCAGGTTTGGTTATATAAGACTCTGTTTTTAAAAACAAGCGAACAAAACAAAATCTTCTCTTTTGGAGTGTGGCCTGTTGGCTCTAATATGCTGGACTTCTTCCAGAATCCACAGTTACTAGCTGGATTTCGGAGTCATCTTCTTCTAGCTTCTTGTGGTATTAGCATTCTTCCCAGGTTGTTCCCATTTCTAGATCCTGCCTATGTCTGTTCTGATTTCCTGCTCTTAAGGCTGATGTGACCTGTCCATTGTTCACTTGGGCCTTCTCAGCCAACTAGATTCAATGACCAAACCACAACAGATGGATATTTCACTTTAGTAGGCATCCCAAGCTATGTGTAGTGATACACACTTTTAATCCTAGCACTCGGGAGACAGAAACAGGCAAATAGCTGTGAGTTGGAATCTAGCCTGGTCTATATAGCAAGGTCTGGGACAGCTAGGACTACATAGAAAAACTGTATACAAAACAAAATGTATAATGTATAACAGCAACGAAAAAGTAAACACCCCGGACTGTTTTCAAATTACACAACCACAAAACCCATCACATCTGCAGAAACATGGACCCTCCAAAGATGCCATTGAATTCATTTTGTGTTGGCCATCTACTGTTGGGCTTGCAGTCTACCCTTAAGTGTGGTTTGCATACCCAGTGAGACTCCCTTGGAGAAAGCTGAATTTTCATTTTCAAGTCGTTATCAATTGGAGATTGCTTCTGGGTTAGGGATGGGGGCATGCATACATTTCTTTCAGCTCTACGACCCATTTTATTTTAGTATTATCCCTTAGAAGCGTGTTTGTTTTATAATGAGAGACAAAAATGGGGTGGGGCCAGATGGGAGGGGTTGTGGGGAGGAACTGGGAGGAGTAGAAAGAGGGGAAACAGTAATCAGGTTGTATTATTATGCATACTTAGCCTCTTTTTTTTTTCCTCAGCCTCTTTTCCAGGGCTAGAAGCCCAGGTTCCATCCTTGACAATGGGGTGTGTGTAGGGGGAGGGGAAGCAAAGAACTTTGTTTCTCAATAACAACAAAAATCATGATTTTACTCTTTTTTTTAAAAATTATTCCTGTTCTGAAAAATTCTCATACACCTAGGTTTGTCTTTACCTTAGTTGGAATTTCGCTGAATGCATTTCATCCTAGGGTTCATGTGAGTTCATTTCTCACGTGTGTATGTGTCATTGTGTATGGTCAGTCAGTATCACAAGGAGCTAGAATCATCTCAAGATTTAAAAGATGATAGCCGTCATTAGCTGAAAGCAGAACAAGTGAGCTTTGCAGTTTGTTCTGGTGCTTAACTTTTATAAACTTAAGGCTTGTCCCAAGATAATTACTGACCTATGGAATCTTTGAATGCTGTTACAAGTACTTACTTGCATCTAAAAATGCTGAAATGAAAGCCAGGTTTGCTGGGTGCGGCTGGCACAGCCTTTATTAATCTCTGTTCTTAGGAGGCAGAGGCTGGTGAATCTCTGTGAGTTCAAGACCAACCTGATAAACATATCAAGTTTCAGGCCAGCCAGGGCTAACATAGTGAGACCCTACTTTAAAAAAAAGTAATTAAAAATTAAGGAAAAAGAAAAGAAAGCCAGGCCCAGTGGCACATGCCTGTAATTCCAGAGTTTGGAAGCCTGTGCCTGAAAGATCACTAAAAACTGTTTACAGAAAAAAAATTTTTTTGAGACAGTCTTTTGTAGTCAAGACCTACATTGAAATTACTGTGTTGCTTAGGATACCTTAAACTTCAGATGTGTGCCACAACATTCGGTTTTATTTGGTGCTAGGGACTGAGCCCAGCCCTTTATGCATACTATGCAGATATTCTACCAAATGGGTTTTATCTCCAGCCCCTCCTCCAACCAATGTTTTTTAAGTCAACAGAGAGAGGTGTGTACCTATAATCCCAAAGTTTATGATGAAGGAAGATCTTGAGTTCAAGGCCAGCCAGCTGGGGCTTCAAAGTGAACTCCAGGCCAGGGTGGGCGATATGGTGAGACCCTTTACTAAAGCAACTGCAAAAACTAGCAAACAAAAAGCTAACAGATCCTATTTATCAATGTATTTATTTAGAGACAGAGTCTTACTATGTATCCCAGGCTGGCCTGGAGCTCAAGATCCCCGTGCTTTAGCCTCCTGAGTGCTTACATTGAAAGCGTACAATGTTAAACTGGGCGGTGGTGATGCAAACCTTTAATCCCAGCGCTTGGGATGCAGTGGCAGCGGGATCTTTGAGTTAGAGGCCAGCTTGGTCTATGGAGCAAGTTCCAGGATAGCCAGGGCTACACAGAGAAACCCTGTCTTGAAAAACCAAAAAATAAAGAAATAAAGCCTACAATACACCAATATACCTAGACCACTTATTCTATATAACAGGACATTGGTGGGTTAGCATGTAGCATAGTTGATAGAATGCTTGCTTATCATGTAGAAAGCCCTGGGATTCATTCTCAGTACCATATAAACCATGTATGAGTGGCAGATGCCTGTAATCTCCCCACTATGGGGGTGAAGGCAGGAGAATCAGGTATTCAATGCTATTCTTGTCTACATATGTGAATTGAAAGCCAACCTGGGATACAGGAAGCCCTGTCTCAAAAACAATTAATTAGAGCTGCATAGATGGCTCAGCTGTTAAAGGCTAGGCTCACAACTCAAAACAAAAATAATGTATCAACAAACAAACACAAAGACACTGGTAGTCATAGAGAAGAAGTTTTTGTTTTCTTGTTTTGTGTTTGTGGGTTTTTTTTTTTTTTAGAGACTGTGGTTCTCTGTGTAGCTCTGGTTGCCCTGGAACTCACTCTGTAGACCAGGCTGGCAGCAAACTCACAGAGATCCACCTGCCTCTGCCCTGTGAGTGCTGAGATTAAAGGCGTGCACCACTACTGTCCAGCAAGAAGAAGCTAATGTCCAGTCACACAGCTAGTCCTTGCAAGGATTGAAGTCTGTTCTTGGAGAGTTGACTCCATAAGGTTAAGAGTGAGTTCTGCTCTTGGAGAGAACTTGAGTTTGGTTAGAAGCACCCACGGATGGCAGCTCACAACCACATCTGTGGGCACCTGTGCTCAGCTCACATGTCCACACAAACACATTATTTAAAAGAAATACAGTACACTAAAAGAACCAAAGCCCATTCAAGGTTGAGGGCTCTTCCAGTTCTGTTTCCGAGCTAAGCCAGCAATGGGCCAGCACTACAATAGCTGTGACTCAAATCAATCTCTTTCATTGTTCAACAAATGAAATCTGTCATTTTCTACTTCATTCTTTGAGTGGAGGTCTTGTACATTTCCACTGTTCTAGGCTGGAGAGAGAGAGCAGGAATGCTTGTCCTTGGTGGCCAAGGCCATCTAGCATTTGAGACCTGTAAGTCATAATTAGAAGCAGAAATTGCATTTGCTTCTGAGCACTGCAAACAGCTTGCCCATACTGAAAAGTGATCCTCAAATATGTACAATGCAGGGAAAGGCAGACAAGAACTTGAAATCATTTTCATTCTTAGGTGTTGTACGCCTGCTGTGGTGGCTCACCAAAGAAGAAAAGGAGGCATTCTCATACATGCAAACTCTACAAGACTTCAACAGAGGGAACCACTGTAATGGCAAGCACCATACTCACAGTGGAACCCCTGAGCATCTGAGCTCAGGTGTTTTTTATTGATTCAGAACTCCTCAGGTGTTCTACTGATAGCACCTGCAGATCATGACCAATCAAACGTCCCCCACATAAATCCAACACCTGCAGACAATACAAAATGCCAAGGCCTATGGCATTTGAGACAGAGTTTTGTGTGTCCTCTAGTTCATCTCAGACTTGCTCTGTAGCTGAGGCTGGTCTTTAATATCTTGTACTCCTGAATTCTGGGATTACGAGCACGCTCAGATCTATTTATTGTTATTGTTGGGTTTGTTTTTTTTTTGTTGTTGTTGTTGTTGTCGTTTTGTTTTTTTTTGAGACAGGGTCTTATTGTGTAGCCCTGGCTGACTTATGTGGACCATGCTGGCTTTGAGCTCATAGAGATCCACCTACCTCTGCCTCCTAAGTACAGGAATCAGAGATGTGAATTACCATGCCTGGCTCCTTTATTTCCTTCCTTCCTTCCTTCCTTCCTTCCTTCCTTCCTTCCTTCCTTCCTTCCTTCCTTCTTTCTTCTTCTTTCTTTCTGTCTTCCCTTCTTTCTTTCTCTCTTTGTTTCATCTTCCATTTTTTCTTTCTCTCTTTCTATTTCTTGCTCTTTCTTTCTCTCTTGGACTCTTTCTTTCCTTCTTTCTTTCTCTTTCTTCTTCTCTTTCTTTCTTTCATCTTCCAGTCTTTCTTTCTCTCTCTCTTTCTCTTTCTCACTCTTCTTTCTCTCTTGCACTCTTTCTTTCCTTTTTTCTTTCTCTCTTCCTCTCTCTTTCTATCTTCCCTTCTTTCTCTCTCTCTCTTTCTTTCTTCCCTCTTTTCTTTCTCTCCTCTCTTTATTTCTATTTCTTTACTCCTCTCTTTCTTCCTTTCCTTCTTTCTGTCTTTCCTTCTTTCTTTCTCTCTCTCTTTCTTTCTCCCTTTCTCTCTCTCTTTCTCCCTTTCTCTCTCTTTCTCTTTCTTTCTTTCTCTTTCTCTCTTGCACCCTTTCTTTCTTTCCTTCTTTCTTTCTCTCTTTCTTCTTCTCTCTTTCTTTCATCTTCCATTCTTCCTTTCTCTCTTTCTGTCTTCCCTTCTCTCTCACTTTCTTTCCCTTTCTCTCTCTTTCTTTCTTTCTTTCTTTCTTTCTTTCTTTCTTTCTTTTCTTTCTTTCTTTCTTTCTTTCTTTCTTTCTTTCTTTCTTTCTGTTTGCCTTCCCTTCTCTCTCTCTCACTTTCTTTCCCTTTCTTCTTTCTTTCTTTCTTTCTTTCTTTCTTTCTTTCTTTCTTTCTTTCTTTCTTTCTCACTCTCTTTTGCTCTTTCTTTCTTTCTTTCTTTCTTTCTTTCTTTCTTTCTTTCTCACTCTCTTTCTCTCTTTCTTCCTTTCTTTTTTCAGTTTTTTGAGATAGGGTTTCTCTGTTGTAACTCGGGCTGTCCTGGGAACTCACTCAGCAGACCAGGCTGGCCTTGAGCTCAGATCCACCTGCTTCTGTGTACTGAGTACTGGGATTAAAGGTACATGCCACCAGTTCCTTTATTTTCTATAAAAGTTTTTTTGTTTAATTTTTAGAACTTTCATAGATGTATATATATTGCATGTTAAGTATTCCCCCACTCATACCTATTTCCCTCCAAGTAAAAGGGTTAGAACAGTTCTATTACAAAGATCACAAGACATACATAGTAGTCATAGTAGTTAAAAGATCAGATTCAAGGTGTAGGCCTTTAATGCCAGCACTTGAGAGGCAGAGGCAGGTGGATTTTTGTGAGTGACAGGCCAACATAGTCTACATAGGAATGCCAAGTGGTCTACATAGTAAGAGCCAGGCAAACTAAGGCTATGCAGTGAGACCTTGTCTCAAAAAAATTGCATATGTGCTTAGGTGCATATGCAGGAAGCTCTTTGTCCCAGCCCCCAAATGCCTTATTCAGTTGATTATGTGGCTCAAAACCTAATGAATGTCTCTGTCTGTTTGTTCCTCAGAAAGAGAAAATGGAGGCATAAATCAGCTTGGAGGGAAGACAAGCATAGAAGGCTATCACCCTGCACAGTATTGAGAAGCCAGAGGAACTTCTGAAGACCTGGGCTGTCTCAGTGAGGTAGGGGTAGAGACGGCAATCAGTGATCCTAAATCAAACCTGAATTTGCTTTCTAGGAAACTTAGCAATGATCTTAGGAACAGAATTTCCCTCTTCCCCCATAATTCTTTGAAAATCATTTGTCCTGCTATCCTTGGCATATGGCCATAGGTTGGTGAACTGCCTAGATGAAGTGGGAAGCATTTGAGGTAAGCTCAGGCAGAGTGGGCAAATGCAAGAAGCTGCTTCGCCCAACCCACCCCCAGAAACTGTTACTAATTTGGAGTGTAGTTAGGCACAGTGGTACATGCCTGTAATTGCTGATGCTAATAGAGGAGGATCACAAGGTTTAGGCTAGCCTGAGCTACAAAGTAAGACTCTGTTGAAAGAAGGAAGCTAAAAAAGGGGGCATTTTGAAGTTTTCTTTATCCATGTGAGTCAACAATTCCTCTTCTGGTCTTACAGCTGAAAGACATGAGTGACTATATTTTAAGAATACCTTACCTTTCTTTGTTCCTTGCAGCCCTGTTCACAATATCTAAGATATGGGGACAACCTAAATGTTTATCAATAGACAAACAGGTAAAAATGCACTGTATATGCACAATGGAGTCTTATTCAGCAATGATGAATAAGAAAATATCATTTATAGGGAAATTGATGGACATAGAGATCATCATGTTAAGTGAAATAAGCCAGATTCAGAAAGGTAAACATCACACAATCACATTCATGTGTGGAAGCGAGAACAAAACACCTTACTATTCCAAGATAAAAGCCAAAACAGTGAGTGATTGTCAGGAGTGGGGAGAACTGGAAAGATGTCAGTCATAGGTTATATGTTGTGATATGTGGGATGAAAAAATTTAGAGATCTAATACGCTGCACGAAGGCCATAAAGTTAGTAAAATTATACTGGGGCCGGCAAGATGGGTCAATGGGTAAAGATGCTTGCTGTCAACCCTGAAGACCTGTATTCAGTACCCAAGATGCATGGGGTAAAAGGAGAGAATGGACTCCCACAAGTTTTTCTCTCACCTCTACACATACAAAAAAAATAATGTAATAAAATATACTATATTCAATATTTTTTGTTAAATAGGTAGATTTCATTTGCCTGTTTTAAAAAAAGCCTTTAAAAAAGGTGAATATTCAGGGCTGGAGAAATGGCTCAGCAGTTAAGAGTACTTTCTGATTTTTGTTACCACCTAAGTTTTGATCCCAGCACCCCACACTGGACAGCACACAAACATCTATACTCCAAAGGATCTGACACTCTCTTGTAGCATCCTCAGATAGAGGACAGACATACAGAGCCTCCCTCCACACTGCCCCCCCCCCAGACACAGACACACACACTAAAAAAAAAATCAAATTTTAAGAAAACTATATTCTTTAAAAGCAAATTAATGCCCTTCTCTCCTTTGCTTGTCTCCGCAGTGGTGAGGGTAGAACTCAGAGCCTTCTATGTGCTAGGCAAATGCTTTGCCAATGGAACTACACTTCCCAGCCCACCTTTTTCCTTTAAGCCTATATATTGAAGTAGGATAGGAAATTCCAGCCTCAGCTAATTAAATCTGCTTCTAGCAAAGAGGATGAGAATGAAGAAAGAGCAGGAGTATCAGTGTTGGTGTCAAGGAAACAAGTCGGGGGCTGGCCAGAGGCTGGGAAGAGCCTTGGGTCTGTCTGCCTATTCCTGAAAGGTAGTGATCCTGCATGGAGCCAGCCCCTGAACTTTGTGGTTTCAAAAGAAAGGTTGGGAGGGTGCAGGTTGTGCATGTTCTGTTTGAGGGGAACTGGCAGAAGCCAGTTTTGCCTAGCAGGAATAGATATTTGGAGGGAACAAGCCTCCAGTCTTGTTTGGGCCAAGTGTCTAGTTCCAGGCTCTCAGTGCAAGCTTAATTAGTTTCTGTGGACCAACTGCAAATGGGGCAGCTTGATTTGCACTTGTTAAGCTTGTATTGCTCAGAGTCGGAATCTGGATTTTTATAGCTGCTTTTTCAGCACCACCTCATTAATCCTCACAGCCACAGAGGGAGGCTGAAGATGCAGTCATCCTCATTTTAGAGAAGAGTCCCAAAGAAGTGACATGACTCGAACCCCATCATATAGCAAGTCAGCTACTGTGCTGAAAATAGAACTAAGCTGTAATTCTGAGGTGAATTGCTCAAGTTAGTGCACACATCGTTCCTACTTTGTTCACTGCAGATGGAGAAATCTCCCTCATGCGGGGAACCTGTATCACCTTACTCTCTGCTCCAGGCTGACTCTCTGCTTAAGTATATTATGAAGCCAAGCATGATGGCACATATATGTAACCCCAGCGTTCAGGAGGCTAAGGTAGGAAGGACAAGAATTTCAGGCCACCCTGGGCTACATAGAGAGAGAGATCTTATCTCAAAATAAAAGCTGTGTAATAGGCAACACTAAGGTATAGAGCAGTGGTTCTCAACCTTCCTAGTGCTGTGACCCTTTAATACAGCTCCTCATGTTGTGGTGACCCCCAACCATAAAATTATTTTCATTGCTACTTCATAACTGTGATTTTGCTGCTGTTATGAATCCTAATGTAAATATCTGATATGCAGATGGTCTTAGGATACCCCTGTGAAAGGGTCGTTTGACTCCCAAAGGGGTCATGACCCACAGGATGAGAACTGCTGGTATAGAGGATGGAGAGAGGGAAACTTGCTTTGTCTTAGTATCCCTTCCTGGCTCATTCCTGTAGGTCCTGTATCTCTGAGGTGCTTGATCTCTACTTGGGCCCAGATTTGTGGAAACAAATCAAGCCCTATACAGTCTCTCCTTGGGGTCTGAGTTACCAGTGCATCCCATTTATCTGCTAGAAATAGAGTACATACACCATTTTTGTCAAAGCATGTCTCAGGTTCCAGAAGAATGAAGATGGATGTCATGTAGTTAGGTAAGGAAACGTAGCCAGAATTATCCAACATGTTTGGAGTGTATTGAAATGCTAAGCATTCTTCCAAAGTATGTAAAATAACCAAAATGAAACAAAAGAAAGAAAGAAAAAAACAGAGACAGTCCAAGTTTATATTTTACTCCATGATTTTTCTTGTTTGTTTTTGGTATTTGAGATGATGGTTAGAGATGGCAGAGTCTCATATAGCCCAGGCTGGTCTTGAACTCCTGCCTCTGCAACCTGAGTACTGTGATTATAGGCATGAGCCACCCTGCCCAGCTTTTTTGTTGTCCCGTTACTTCTGGCATTGTGTTATCTTTAATTTAATATGGCATGCAAAATCTTTTGAGAAAGCCTCGTGTACCAGGCTCATGTGAGCAGCACTAACTATGGTGCTAGGATACACCAGCCAGCATTCTGTCACATACCCATGGAGACTCAGAGGCCAGGTTGAGCTTCATAAGTGGTCCCCTAACAATGGGCAGATGCGACAGGGTAAGAGACAACCTGGGGACACACATGCATGTTTTGAGTGTGGCTTTGTAGGACACAACTACTATATTCACAAATGACCGTGCACATAAGCTTGCATCACCCCTGGCTCTGTGAAAGGCAACTGGCAGAAGCGCAGGCTGGTGGAGAGAGGTCAGGGGCAGGTTGGCTCCCGTCATTTTGCATTTTATACTCCATAGTTATCCACACCTGCTGCAGTCTGCCTAGACCCAGAGCAATAATTACATGCCATTTGCCAACGAGTGCGGCTGCATTCATGTCTCTGTATCCATGGGAAGTGCTTCAAATGTGAGGCCAGGCTGAATTCTGTGGAGTAATGGTTGAAAGCATGGGCTGGGTAGAAAAACTGACGGCTTGTTGCCATCTGTGGGACTTTGAGATAGTGGCTAGACCTCTCTGGGCTTCAGTTTTCTTCTCTGAGAAATGGAGATAGATGATTATCACCCGCCTCATAGGAGTGTGGTGAAGATTAAATGATATCATGCATGTAAAATACTTAGGAGAGTGCCTAGTGTATAGCAAATGTTCATACAAAGGTTTTTCTTTTTTAACTTAAGGGCAGGGATGATTTTAATTAAGTTTTGTGTGTGTGTGTGTGTGTGTGTGTGTGTGTGTGTGTGTGTGTGTGTGTTGAAGAAAGAAATAAGAAAAGCCATCAACACCCAGAGGCTAGGATACCACAGACAAGAGAGCAGGAGAGCTGCATGTGAACTCACCCCTGAGGTGTA
This sequence comes from Cricetomys ansorgei, assembly GCA_026225945.1. Lineage (NCBI taxonomy): Eukaryota > Metazoa > Chordata > Mammalia > Rodentia > Nesomyidae > Cricetomys > Cricetomys ansorgei. Next base: position 389,831 of record JAMJFZ010000542.1, on the reverse strand, counting down.
GGTCCAACTGAAAACTACAGACCTACTACTAGGGCATGTCTTCATGGCCGACTTGGTACATGGGTATGTGAGTACCTGCAGGAGCCACTGGCAGCACCAGTCTCAGCGAAACCAGCAGTCTGTCCCTGTGAGAAGGAAGGCCTTCATCATTCCCACCTAATTGTGGCTTGCAGCAGGACAGGGCTTTCTACCCGAGAGACCTTTGTAGACCCAGAAATGAACCCTCAAAAGTCACTTCTTTCTACTCCAGGGAGGATGTCTTTCTAGTTCCAGATGGTCACCCACAGTCTGGCTTTCAGGCTGCAGGAGAAGGAAGGGGATAGAGTTAGTACTCCTATCCTATTGACTGCTGGGAGAAATTCGATCTTAAGTTATAAAAGTATACCCCTTTCCAGTGCTGCCAATTGATTCTCTCCTATCCCTATGGCAGCAGAAATTCTGGCTTAGGCAGGTCTTTTCCACTCATAGCTGATGAAATTGCCTATTATCCACAATGTCTTGACAACAGCTTGAAAAAATGTGACTGTGCCAGTCCCACCAGTATTCTGGGCCCATGCCAACCGTCTGAACACATTTTCACTTAATTGGTTGAAGTCAGAAAGGCAGGAGTCAGGCTCCGGAGGAGTTGCCTCGGGAGGTTGGAAAAACATCAGCTCCAGGTTCCAGCTCTAGCTGAAGAAGACCAGGGAGATGGTTGGTGGGAATATAGCCTCTCCCCAGTGCTCCTAGCTCCTGCAGGGAATGGCCCTGGGTCCACAGAAAGTGAAACCAATAGGCACCTCAGGAGAGTTTCAGAAACTTGGGGAAGTGCTTAATGAAACTCAGCTGAATTGAAGGGGCTCTGGGTTATAACTCCAACACCTGTGGGGTTTTTTTCCCAGACAGAGTCTTGCTGTACAACCCTGGTTGGCCCAGAACTCACCATTGAAACTAGCCTAGCCTCAAATTTGTGGTCCCAGCTTCCTGGGTGCTGAGATTACAAGCATGTGCCACCATGCCTGGTCCCCAGCTTCTTTCCTTTCTCTTCTCTCTGAGACAAAGTCTTATATGTTACAAACCTAGCACACACCCACTTTGCCAGGATGAACCAGAACTTCTGATTCTTCTGTCTCCATCTCTCAAGTGTTAAGATTATAGGTATGCAACCACCACACTCAGTTTTTGCTCCCCACCTCCGTGTGTGTGTGTGTGTGTGTGTGTGTGTGTGTGTGTGTGTGTGTATCTGTGTCCACAGAGACAAGAGTGCTGGATCCTCTGCAAGAGCAGTATGTGTTTTTAGCTGCTGAGCCATCTCTCTAGCCCCTATGCTCAGTTTTTATATAGTGCTGGTGATTGATCAAACCAGGGGCTTTGTGCATGCTAACAAGTATTCTACCAAGTAAGCCACAACTCCAATCCCTCTTCTTCTAGAACTCCAGGCTGCACAGCCAGGTCTTACTGCACTACTGCACTACCCTGGATTACTTATTCCCATAGGAGAGTGTGCCCTTTTTATATGGTATAGAAGACTGAAGGGGTTCTTTCATGATAGTCATCTAATTTGATATCCATTTACATAACAGACCTTTTGAAGATCTACTATGTGCCAGCCCTATATGTGCAAGTACCTAAATATAGAACCAAGTATGATCATCAGACCCTAGCAGTGTGATTGGTGTAGGCCATGGAGGTGTCCCAAGATGGGCTGTTCATTGGTCCATTTTGAGTGTCAGCTAGCTTTACTTTATATGAGAATTCCACCAAATCCAAACCTTGATGTTATGGGGCAGTATGTCTAAGAGGCATCGTCCAGAAGAGCTCTGCTGTCAGTGTTCATGATTTCTCCTACATATGCACTGGGGAACCTGCAGAGTGGCCCAAACTGGCTGTGCTGTCTCTGGCTCCTCTTCTCTCAATCCTTTGCTTCTAAGCCCTTTATCCCGAACCGTTGCAGACAGAACAAAAGGAAATCTTTGGAGAAAGTGACTCCTCACAGCAACTGTGCATGATGCCAGCGAGGCAATGGGGCTGGATGGAGCTGAAATCACCCAAACAAGTGCCCTTAGGGTTATCATCAGTCGGAAGGAGATTTTTCTACCTCGTGGGTGAGTGGGAAGTGTGATAACCTACCTGCATTTGCACAGAGGCACCTCAGAGACTACTGGGAACCCTTGCTTAACTGAAGAAATGAAGATAATGGAAGGAAGAACTCTTAATGTTAAATAGCTCTGCAAAGCTAGAGGTTGACTGTGCTTAGGCTCCCTGAGTCTGTCTTATCTAAACCAACCCTCTCCCTCACTGCAAAATCTGCCAGAGGCTGTTGAAGGGGATTCTCCATCCTAAAGGCAGAAGACCAGACTTTTGTAGTCATAGTCGTGGTAGGAAGGTAAACCAGAGTTTCCATGGCCAATAGAAAAGTGGCAAAGATTTTACACTTGTGCCGATTAGGTGTTTTCTAAGAGAAGCGAGGAGGATTCCCTGTGTGTTGGAGTGGAATGGGAGGAGTGGGATCCTTAGCTTCCATCAACCAACTGAGCCCATGTATCAAGGGACAAAGGTGCAGGAGAACAAAGGGCCCTACCAACCAGTGATTCAAGGACACAAGGACACCCACAGAAAGGCACTACAAAGACTTATTGGGATCATAAGATGAATAGATTTAATCATTCTTGTTTGAAAAACAAGACATAAATTAGTGTAATATATATAATTTATATATTTATGTAGTATATATACTATATACAGACATTAGAAAATGTTTCCCTCTCCATGAGGCTGAGGGAGAGGTGAATGACAGCGGTGAAATGACACAGGCAGGGTCTGAGTGGTGAAGGGGTAGGATCGAGAAGTTGGGAGAAAGAGGAAGACCACTGCCAGCACTCTACTGGCAGTGGTCGTGGGGAAAAGGGTTCCCCATTGGCTGCATCTCTGGCCCATTAAACATCTTGGTCCTGTGGGAGGAGAGGCAAGGAAGGGGGGGCTTGCTTCTGTAGAAGGACACCCCTCCTCCTTGCTGGGAGACCTTGCCACTCAGAAGGCTTTATTGCGCTGGGATCACCAAGGATAGGCAGGGGCTCAGCACAGTGTACATCTTATAAAACTCACATAAGAACGAGAGATTTCACATAGGCCTCTCACACAGTGATGAAAGAGAGAGAGACCGACACTGGGTGGGAGGGTGTGGGAAACAAGCAGCTATGGAGAAGTGGACAAGAAGCAATCTATACAGAAGAAACATTGGCTTTCTTTGTTCCCTACAGTGGGATAACTGTAGGGACTCCGTGTCTTCACTCCCAGGATGGCTGGGGGCGCTCGGGGTGGGGTGGGGCGGGGCGGGGTGGGGTGTTGATGGCAGCAGCGGCAGCAGCGGTGACAGCGGTTGCAGTGGTGGTGATGGTGGCAGCGGCAATAGATGAGTGTCAAGAAGGATGCTAAACAGTGTGAATTCCCTTCCAGATGGTTCCAGAGAGGGAGAAAGAGGTGCAGGACTGCACCGGGTAAGGCGCTCAGCTTCTTTTCTTAGAGAGACAAATCCACAGGGTCAATACACAGCCAAAAGCATATGCTCAGGATTAACATATCACACTAGCTCCCAGAAGTTTAAGATATAGTCATCGACACCCCCCCTCCCCCCTCCCCCCCCACCCCCCATCCCAATCCGTAGCTACATCAAACTCCTAAGGACAGTCTATCTGGTAGAGAGATGTTGAGAGAGGAGCCACACGCCTCTGGCAACAGCTCCTGCACAGGACTGGGCTGAGTCGCACAGGCTCTGTCTGATACTGCACTGGGTCTCCCCAGAGCAGACATTTTTTTTACCAGGTACCTTATCCAAAACAAGTGAGGTGATCTCAGAGGCTTGCTCCCTAGTGGACTGAGCTGCCCTGCCCATAATGAGGGGCAAGGGCACTTTGGGGATGGCTGGTGTGGAGCTACTGAACCTGGGGGCCATGGCTCCCAAGGCTGCCACCATGTTGAGCCAGCCACTGACAGCCAGACATGGCTGTATTCTGCACATATCCTACCTGGGCACTGGCCCTTGCGGTGGCTCTTGCCAGATACAAGGGAGCCCATGGTAGGTGGGCACATCTGGAATGAGCGCCCTCTCTCCTTGGCTTGGCGCTGTGGCCTACTGCTACTGCCACTGCCAACTGTGGGGCAGTGGATGCCAGGGAGAGCTTTAAACCCTGACTCCCCGGGTGCTCAACTCAGAGCAGGAGATGAACCTGATGTCACCTATGAGCCCCAGAGAAGAGATAAAATACAGCTCTGTGGTGGGCGTAATGGTGAGGGGCCTTTGCCCTCACAGTGACGCCCAGAGGCCAGGAAGGGGTGGGGACACCCAGGGCGGCAGCTAAGCCTGCAGCCCTTAATAGAGAGCCTTAGTCTGGGGAGTTTCCTCCCCTTGGAGACTGATAGGCTCTTGGACCCTGACTGGCCCAGCAGACACACACACTCACCACAAGATGCAAAGACCACAAAGCTCAAACCTGGGACTGTGGATGGGGAGGGGACAAGCCTGGGCAAGTGCCCTACTTAAGAAGGGTTTTTAAGGAGCGTGTGAATGTGCTCATAACAGTTGATGATGGGAGCCCCGGTGGATGCCCTGTGGCTGCTGGCAGCGGCGGTGGTGGCAGCGGTTGCTGCTGCTGCTGCTGCTGCTGCTGCTGTTGCTGCTGTTGCTGCTGGTTAAGGTTCCGGGCTGTGGACTCCTCAGCTGCACGCAGTAGGAAGGTGTAATTCCTCACTACCTCTTCTACTTTGGCCAGCAGCTCCTGGCGCTGGGCCTCAGAACGAACGATGAACACCAGCCGCACAAAGGTCTCAATGAGGCTGCTCAGCACCTGGAAGCTGCCTGTGATGGCTGCCAGCATGTGAGTCGGGCTCTTGTCCACATTGGCTACACGGCGGCAGGAGGCCCGGAGCTCCTTGAACTTGAGAGCTAGCTCAAGCTTGTACTCAGAAATCTGAGAGACGTAGGGCTTGGGGGCACGGGCCTCAGGACTGGCCACACACTGCCGTAAAACTGTCAGCAGCTCATTGGTGTCCAGACGGGCAGCCAGGAAGCCATCAGGGAGGCCATAGGCATGGGCCCGCAGGGCATTGATCTTGGCTAGGCTTCCTCAAAGGTGGACACCCGAAGGTCGATTTCTTGGGTGTGGGAGGCCTCTGGGCTGCTGCTGCAGGTGGCCGCGTCCAGTACCTGCAGGGTTCTGCTCACTACAGGCACCACCTGCTCGTCCAACTTCATGCCAGGCAGAATCTTCATGGGGATGGAATAGGAGAGCTCATCCTTGCCATCACTGGCATCATCTGCCATGTCGCACTTGCGGTAGTAGAAGCAGTAGCGGATGGAGCAGCACTTGCTACTTTCGCTGTCCTCATCCAGATCAGCTGGTCTCCGGTATACCTCCTCTGGCAGTGAAAACACGGCCATCTGCCTAGGGCCCTTGCTCTCTGGGGCCACCTGGACATAGGAGGGCTCTCCTAGAGTTGGTGACTCTGCACGCTTGCCTTTTGGACCCAGGCCTAGGGGGAGGCCTGTCTCTATCTCCTTGATCTCTCTAGGCAGCATTCCAAGGGTGGGTGTGGGTAGACATCTGAGGTCAGTGAAGCCCTGTCACCCTGGTCCAGCTCACTGATACTGTAGCGGCGCATCAGTTTCCGGTAGTTGGGATCTCCTAGACACTCACCCCCTGAGGCACACGTGGTCAAGCACGAAACACCACTCTCAGGGTCTGACCGGCACTCATGGGACTCCAGGCTGGTGGAACGGATGTGCTGGATGTTGATGGGACTATTAAGGCTCAAGCCTGGACCAGCCTCTGGCTGCCTCTGGGTAGGGGGGACCCTCTCCCTCTCCCTGAGGCCAGGCACTGGGGTCTGGGCAGCCTGTGGCCGTCCCCCTCGGCAGATGCGCTTGCAGTCACAGCTGCGCCTCTGTTCACGAGACATGCCAGGTCCCTGCTGCACAGGGCTACTGCGTAGCTGGCAGCTGCAGCGGCCAGGTGCTGGAGGTTGCAGGTACTCAGCGCCTGGAAGCTCCCCCTGGCTTGGTGGCTTTAGCAGTTCCTCAAGGAACTCCAATTCATACTGCTTTACCTTCTGCAGCTGGGCCTGTCGCTCATCTGTTTCTTTCTTCTGGCGGGTAGGGAAGGTGGCAGAGAATAAGTTGCGAAGTCGGAAAGGACCTCGAGATGACTTGGGCTTTATCGGGCCTTCAGAGGCCGAGTGGGCGCCATCCAGGGTTGTTTCAAGCTTCCTAGAGGGCATGGTGCTGACCTGTCGACTGGTGGCCAGAGGCCTCAGTGGACTCTGGCCTCTAGGTTGGCAGCTGGGGCTCTGGCCTCGAGACTGGCTGCTGGGGCTGGGGCCACGGGGCTGGCAGCTAGGGCTGTGGCTTCGGGGCTGGCAGCTAGGGCTGTGGCTTCGAGCCTGGCAGCTTGGGCTCTGCAGAGCCATAGGATAGCCAGCTCGGGAGACCAGACTGGTCTCCTCAAACTTGCTGCTTTTGGATGTGCTCTCCAGCTGCCCTTTCTCCCCCTGGCTAGAGACTGTGCTCTGCTTGTTAGGGGGAGGCTTAACACCCTCTGGCCCACCCTTGCTTGCCACCTCCCCAGTAGCTTGCTTGCCCACTGAGTCTCGATTTGCTCTGGATAGATAGCTCTTAGGAGGGAAACTTTGAACAGGAAGCCTGTCTTCTTGTGGGGAAAGATGGAGGTTGTCAGCCCTGCTGCTTGTGGATGCTCTGGGGCTGGCCGAGACCACTGGCCCCAGCTGCTGCTGAGAATTCCGTGTGAACTCTGGAGCACCGGGGCTCATTTTAAACTTCAGATTCTTGCTGGCACTGCTGCTCATCAGGGTAACTTCTGTCCTGCCCATGGTGATGTCAGGTCTCCCCATGCTAGCCTCTAGCCTTCTCTCCCCCCTGGTGGAGGGTGTTGCCAAGGCTGTGCCAGGAGTGGCTAGACTCTTACTATGTACCACCTGCTGTAGGGCAGCTGAGATTATGGCTGGGGTCACACTGCCTTTTGGGTCCAGGATAAGCTTAGGGCTCAACCTGACTTCCTTGGGCAGGTTTTCCCTTAGCTCTGAGACCTGCTCTTCACTGAGGGATGGTGTGGCTGACCTCAGTGACATCTCTAGGCCTGCCCTAGTGTGGCCTGCCCCTTTGTCCTCAGGAACAGGGGGCAGCAGGCTCAGATTCTTCTGTTCACTAAGCTGTGGGGACAGTGCTGGGTGCACCGACAGGGAGTATGCTCTCTCTCCCTGCCCCTGGGCTTCTGACTGAGGCAGCTTTCTCCGAGCTCCAGGGGGGCCAGGACTCTGGCCAGTGACAGCTGGCTGGAGGGATGGGTTTGGATCTGGGGGCCCAAGGGCATAAGGGGCTGTGAGAACAGCCTGAGCTGCACAGCTCTGAATCCTGAAGGGCAGGTCCTTTCGGGCAAGGAGGCTGTCCTTGTTGAGGTGCTGTGCCAGGAAGTAGGTGGTGTTTTGGTGCTGCTTCATGGCCGACATCATCTCCGACATATCTGTGAGCTCTGAGGAGTTGGTTTCATGGCCTGAATCCAGCGACGATTCAGGTGTGATTGTGGCCAGCACAATCAGACCTGGAGGAACAAGGATGGGACTCGTTACATTTACTGACATCAAGGTCTTTCCCACCCATTTCTGGAGTGTTCATGGAGAAGCGGTAGGTAGTGGCAGTATTTCAAACTGGGGAAAACCAGTTGAGTCCGAGGAAAACTGTAGGGGCTGAGGGGGAGGAGCCAAGAAGAGCACACAAAGAAGAACAAGATGTGAGAAGGGGGTGTGAAAGGTTGGAATCCAAAAAAAGGAATACCAAAAAAAGAAGATCTGGGCAGTTTGGTGGTAAATTAACATGTAAAACAACATGCCAATCAAGGCTATTTTTAGATTCAACGGCTAGGAAATTTCTGTTAATTGTTCTGAGGAGAGTTGGCAAAGAGAGCTGCTGTTCTGTTCCTCCTCATCTGGCCAGGCTTGTCTACAGTCCCTGCAGCTGAGGCCATTTAGCTGAGCTTCTCCCCCACTCTGGCAGCCACGTGTACCTGGAAACAAGTAGTTTTGGAGCACCAGATGATGAGTGAAGACGAACCCTAGCTTGGGTTGGGGGCAAACATGCAGGGGCTGCCCAATGCTAAGGGATCCTTCATGTATAGAAGAAGAGACAAGCTCCCTTTGATCCCAATCCCTTCCCCTGCTTACAAATATTCCTTATGCCTCTTTGTTGATTCTGTCATTATTGTGGCTGTGTTTATCTCTTTTTTTAAAGGTGTGTGTGTGTGGGGGGTACATATGTGTTCCTTTCAGAAGACAGATTTGCATGCATCTATAATAGAGAACAGCAAGCATGTTGCATGGTTCTCCTACCAATTAATAGTTAACAGAAATAGTTGCTGTGTAAGTGTTCTGTTTGAGTGATCTCATTTCATCTCCAGGCTGTGTGGTGCGATTACTGTTACCAAATCAACTGTGGATGTCAACAGTGAGGCACAGAACAGAGTTAGTGCCTTGCCACCAGTCACACTGCCTGTGAAGTAAAGAAACCAGGGCTCTGGTGCATCTGCCTCAGAATTCATGTTTTCAGAGAGGTTGAAGATCCCAGCCCTGAGTAGAGATGGCTCTTGGATGTCCTAGAGATGGCTCCTTGGATGTCATTTTGAAAGTTAGTTAGTCTTTGGGAGCATGCTGATATTGTTTGTTTTCTGTGTCTCTTCCATATTTCTGATCCTCAATCTTGGCCTTGACCTATAGCTGTTGTGGCCCCAATCCTTGGATTCCATCTATAAGAACTGTCCAGAGATATGGAATCATGAGGGGTAGAGCACTAATGAGAGCTGAATCACCACATCTCTGCTCCATAGCATCCTTTTCCCCAAGACCAATTGTGAACTAATGCTGCCCTACACCTAACTGCTTGAAAAGAAGCAATGCTGCTTACTGGACATTCCTGGACCGGAAGAATGAAGAGGGCAAGAGGGAGGTAGAATGGGCTATTACCTGTGGTCTGTGGAGGTGGGGGGATGGGGTCCATCCTCTGAAGCAGCCAGGGCTTCCAGAGCCTGCAGAGTAGACACCAGAGCATCATCCAGCTCCTGGGCATGATCTCGTACTGTCCGGGTCTGTACGCTGTCAATCAGTGTCACTGGAATCTCATCATACAGGAGCCCACGCAGGTGGCGTCCTTGCTCCTGACTTTGAACAGCCCTGCGCTTGGGATCATCCTCATCAGAGCTGTTGTCTCGGAAACCAGGAGGTGGGGCAGCAATGGCAGGCAACAAAGAAGTTGTCTCATCTTCCTCTTCCTCTTCTTCCTCACTTCCCGGTGGTGGGAGAGACATTAAGTCTACCATATTGTCCCGAGAGGAACCAGGCCTCCCACCTTTTCGAGGCCCCAGCTGCTCCTGGAGTTTGACTTGGCAAGAGTCACAGTAGAAATTCAGGGCTTCAGCCCCAAGGGAATTGTCCAAAGTGTAGGACCGGGCCCTGCTGGCACAAGGCTCATGGTCTAAGCTGGCTGCATCAAAGTCATCGGGGATCACCTCGTAACCTTGGCCAGAGCTTTTGGACGTGGGGTCAGATTTGGTCCGGGGCCTGGTTTCTTCAAAGAAGATTAGGTTCTCATTGACATCTGTCCTGCTTTCTTGCTCCTTCCTTTGTTCTCGCATGTGGAGGTAGCAGAAGCTGACAAGCTCAGAGTCGGCAGGCGGGGTCGTGCATCGGCTCGACTTCCTAGGGCTGGTGCCCACGCTGCCCACATAACTACTCTCCTTTTTCCCCAGGTGGCCCCCAGTGACAGGGCGGTGGGTGCTGTGCATGTGATCTAAACCCAAAAAGAGAATGCACAGATGAGCCTGCTGATGATGATCTCAAACTCTTTGGCATCTCTGGCCCATGTGCAGTGTGACTGGGAGACAGATACTGAGAGAGAGAGAGAGAGAGAGAGAGAGAGAGAGAGAGAGAGAGAGAGAGAGACAGGAGAGAGAAGAGAGAGAGAGAGGGAGAGAGAGGGAGAGAGAGGGAGAGAGCGCGAGCCTTGCTTGGCTGCTAGAGTTGGGGGAAGTGATGGACTATGCCACTTCTGATATTGAAAGCAGAATGAATGGAATATGATGGCCAGAGATGCAAAAGCCTCATCTCTGAAGAGGGAAAAAGCATGTTTTGATGTCAAGCACCACAGTATTTTCCCACGGATATGTCTAGTTTGAGAGTCAGCTGGAAACATGCCTAAGGAGATGAGGTTTGTTTTATGTTACTTTAAGATCTGTTCCTGTTTCTGTCACACACACAGACACACATACACACACACACACACACACACACACACACACACACACACACACCCTCCCCTTTGTGAAGCCATATCTACTGCCAGGACTCTGTAGCTCTCCTGTTATCTTGGATCTCTTCTAGTCCAAGAAATTGATATGAGAAGGTATTATGTTCACTGAGAAGGTGTTAAACTGGCTTATACAAGCTGAGCATAGAAGACTGAAAAGGACTGCCATGTGTTTGAGGCTAGCCTTGGCTACACAGTAAGCTTCAGCCTGGGCTATGGTATGAGACTTTGTCTCAAAAAATAAACAGACAAACAAAATCTAAATTAAACAGAATAACCCTCAACCTGGCTAGTTCAATTCCTGAGAACATTTTTTAAAAAATGCCTATGGGCAGGAGCCTAGAGACCTTAAAACAGTGGTTCTTAACCTGAGAGTTGCGACCCCGAACGATCCTTTCACAGGGGTCTCCTAAGACTACCTGCATATCAGATATTTACATTATGATTCATAAAAGTAGCAAAATTACAGTTACAGAGTAGCAATGAAATTAATCTTATGGTTGCATCATTGAGAACCACTGCCTTAAAAGGATAGTTACCTACTGGTCAAATTCTGGACATCTGAAATTTGTAGTGTGTAAGAGAAATATGGTGGGATGTGCTATATGGGATGAGCACGGGCATGAGTCTTATGATTCTTCCAAGCTTGTTACTGTCCTGTGTTCACGTAAGGCCACTCACTACAGGTGGTAAAATGCTCTTATCAACAGCACTTGATAGTAGGTATGTACACCTGAGCCCTATCTACAGCAAAGTCTGAGAGGCTTCTCTATCACACTGTTTTAAGAGCTCATCTCGCATCATCTATGAGACTGTACTCAGACAATTCCAGTTTGCTCTGCTATCAGCAGACAAATGAAAAGTCAGCACAAAGCTGGGCATGGGGCACATGCCTGTAATCCCAGCTCTTGGGAAGTATAAGCAGAATGATAAGGAGTTCAAGGTAGACCTCTGTTACATAGTGAATTTGAAGCCAGCCTGGGAGTTGAGTGACCCTGTCTCAAACAAACAAGCAAACAAACAAAATAGCAAACAAAACAACCAATACAGCCAGGACAAGTTTTCTGTTTTCACAAACCAGTGAGGCAGATATCAATATCCCCATTTAATGAAGGAAGAAATAGGTCTAAATAGTCATATGATTTACTTAGGGTCACATGGTTTCTAAGTGGCAACCTGGGATTGAGTCCAGGTTGGAGAGATTTTAGCATTTGGATAGCTAATAATCATGGTGGCCAAGGTATTGGAAAACAAGACTTTAAGTGCTTTTCAAACTCCAGTTTGACAAGGCCAGATCAATGTGTCAGTGTAAATTTTCACTAGCACTTAACAGCTGGGACAAAAACAGTATTGGCACCCAGCAATTGAGTCACAAACACATGCTATAAAAACTGATCTGAATTGAAAGGAGGAGTATATGCAACTCAACAGTAGTTAAATCCTTAAGTCTCCCACTTGTTTTGGAGACATAATCTCACTATATAGCCCTGGCTAGCTTGGAATTCATAATATAGGCCAGGCTGGCCATGAAGTGATCCTCTTGCCTCTGTTTTCTAAGTGCTGGGATTGCATGTATGTAACATCATGCCTGACTCTAATATTGTACTTTTTATTGTAGACAGGGTCTCAGGAAGCCTAAGTTAGTTATGTTTCTGAAACTGGCCTTCAACTTCTGACCCTCTTGCTTTCACCTCCCATCATTTCATAGGCTGAGGCCTGAAGATCAGCATGAACTAAAGGACAGCCTGAACTATATATACAGCGAGTCCTGAGCCAGCCTTGGCTTCAAAATAAGGAAGAAAGAAAAAGAAGAGGCAAGAATATCTTTCAGCTCATTTTGAGGCAAGTATTATTACACACATACACACCAAAAGAAAAAAAGAAAAGGAAAATCACAATAAAACTACAGACCACTATCTTAACACAATGTCTATAAATATAGACACAAAATCCATCAACGAAGTACTAGCAAATAGAACCCAGAAACATATAAAAAGAATTACATATTAGTAATAACATACCAGTAGAGGATTTACTGCATTAAGGCAAAGTAGTTTTGGCATGAAAAATCAATTATTTTAAAATTTTGTTTTGAGCCAGGTGGTGGTAGTACACGCCTTTAATCCCAGCACTCGGGAGGCAGAGACAGGAGGATCTCTGTGAGTTCGAGGCCAGCCTGGTCTACAGAGGAGTTCCAGGACAGTCAGAGTTACAACAGAGAAACCCTGTTTTGAAAAAACAAACAAACAAACAAACAAAGAAAACCAACAAAAATTGTTTTGATTTTATGTGTATGGGTATTTTGCCTGCATATATGTCTGTGTATCACTTGAGTGCCAGGTGCTCATGGCATCCAAAGAGGGTATTAGATCCCCCAGGACTGGAGTTATAGACGAGTTTGAGATGTAATATAGCTGCTGGGAATCAAACTCAGGTTCTCCAGAAGAGTAGCCAGCAGTGTTCAGTCAATCTCTCCAGCCCCAAAATCTCAAGTATTATTTTTAAAGTATTTTTTAGATTTATTTTACTTTGTATGAGCATTTTGCCTCCATGTATGTCTGTGTATCACATGCATGCTTAATGACTGAGGAAGTGGTGAGCCTCCATGTGGGCGCTGGGAATTGAACCTGGGTCCTTTGAAAGACTGGCAAGTGCTCTTAACCACTGAGCTAATTCTGCAGCTTGAAAAACCAACTACTAATTTTTGCAATATAGCATGACAATAGATATAAAATATGCATGTTCCTCTCAAAAGGCACAGAAACCATTTGAAAAAAAACCCAGGGCCTTATTGTGATAAAACTCAATAAACCAAAATTAAAGGGAACTTCTTCAACATAATAAACATTATTTATTGAAAAAGTCTTCACATTGGGTTTGCGATGTAGCTCAGATGGTGGTTGCTTTGCATGCAGGAAACCCTGGGTTCAATTGCCTGCACCACATTAACAAAAACTGGTTATGGTGACACATGCCTGAAATCTGAGCATTTAGGATATAGTGGCAGGGGGATCAGGAGTTCAGGGTAATCCTGTCATCTTTGGTGATCTAGCAAGTTCAAGATCACCTTGGAATATATAAACAGAGTCTTATTATATGTTCTCAAGGGGAAAAAAACAACAACAAAAGAAACTGTGATACATATACACAGTGGAATTTGTTTTGTTTTTGAGACAAAGTCTCATATTTCTAGAGCTGTTCTTGAAATTCTGATCTTCCTTCCTCTGCCTCATGAAAGTTGACATTATAGTTATGTGTCACCATACCCAGTTTACGTGGTAATGAGGACTGAAGTCAGGGTTTCATGTATGCTAGGCAAGCACTCTAGCAATTGGGCTACATCCTTAACCCTTGGTGTGTGTGCGCATGTGTGTGTGTGCGCATGCCACAGTGTGATTCTGGAGGTCAAAGGATAACTTGCAGAAGTTGGTTCTCCCCTTTCATCATGTGGATTTGAGGAATAAAACTCAGATTGTAAGCTTTGGTGGCAGGCACCTTTACCCACTGAGCGATCTTGCCCACTCTCTAGTTTTTGAGTCAAGGTCTTAATTTAGCTAGAGTCACTGGCTACCACATTCCAGGGATCCTCCTGTCTCCATCTCCCCAGGGCTTGGATTACAGATGCATGCCACTGTGCCTGTCCCTTACATGGGTACTGGGATCATATTCAGGTCCTTGTGCTTTCACAGTAAGCAATTGATAGATATCACCTCTCCATTTCCCATTCCCCTTGGAGGGGTAACAGAATCCACTACGTTATCTCTGGCTGGCCTGGAAAGAAGGGAATGAGTGAAGGATGAGGATATGGAAGGATACTGGGGAAAGCAAATGTGAGAAAAATATAACAATGTATACACATGAAAGTTATGTAATGAAACCCTTTATTTTGTATGTTTACTGAAAAAAAATGAGATAGGGTCTCTCTACATGGCCCTTATTGTCCTGGACCTCACTGTATAGACCAGGCTGGATTCAATCTCAGAGACTTCCCTGACCTGCCTCTGCCTCCAGAGTGCTGGGATTAAAGGTATGCACTACCATGTCAACACTAAAAACATTTTTTTAAAAAAAAAACTAAAGTATGTGAAAATGTTTGATGAACTTTTAAATATTACACATGACCAATATGATCACAGCCATCGTAAGTCAGTGGACAGGGAAGCCAGGGAAGGATCTTAGGACTTCATAGGTGAGCAAAGGACACAAGTTAGGGATTTGGTCTGGGTCATGAGATGACCTCAGTGGAGCAAGATTTCACTTATTTTGTGTTTGTTTCTTTGTTTTGAGACAGGGTCTTATGTAGTTTAGGCTGATCATGAACTTGTTGTGTAGCAGGGGATGGTCTTGAACACCTGGTTCTTCTGCTTCTATCTCTCAAGTGCTGAGATCATCGGCATGGATACCTACATTTGCTTGGTTTAGGATTTCACTTTTATCTGACTCCTAAGCCCCTGTGTGCTCACTGTGCCCCTCCATCATTCCAGAATTATTGATGATGATTTTATCGTTGCCAGTTTCTTATAGTCTGCAATAAAAAGTGTTAAATCATTATCTCTTGAGACAGGTATGACTATGCAGCCCTGGCTATCCTGTGTAGCTTGCTGTGTAGACCAAATTGGCCTTGAACTATTGCACATCTACCTGCCTCTGTCTCCTCAGTGCTAGCATTAAAAGTATATGCCACCATGCTGAACCTAAAATATACTATTTATAAATCCATATCCACATAAGAAAATCCTTTTTGAGCTCACAGTTCTGTGAAACTTTGAGCTCAAAAGATCAGAGAATGATTAAATGGCTTATTAGACATAAAAAGAGTATCGAACACTAGGTACAAATTTTTAAAAAGAAGAGCAAGACTTGAATGTATATTGAAGTCTGTAAAGCAAATTAAAGACTTAAATAAGTGGAAAGAGTCCATGTTCCTGGATACTTCTCAAGCTGTTCTACTGACTCAACATAATCCTTATCAGAATCTCAGTTGACTTTGTAGAAAGTTGACAAGTCGATTATAAAATTCACATAGAATCTCAAAGTACCCAGAGTCACTAAAACAATCTTGAAAAAGAAGAACAAAGAATGAAGATGACTCATGATTTCAAATTTGCTAGAAAGCAATAATAATCAAGATAGTGTAGTATTGACATGGCGATGGGTGTATAGGCCAATGTAATAGAATTAAATGTGGAGAAGTAATCCATCATCTTATGGCCCAATGACCCAAATTAAAACTTGACAAAAGAGTTGAGTGGGCATTTCACTAAGGAAGAAACAGGAAAGGCCAATGAGCACATGAAAGATGTTCAATATCTTTGGCCATTCATGAACTGCAAATAAATATCAGGAGTTGCCTCTTATATCCACCATGATGGATGTAACAAGGCAGGTAATAATAGATATTGGTGAAGATCTGATGAAGGTATACTTCTCTACAATCACTGGTAGGAATGTAAAATGGTGACGTTATTTGGAAAATAGGCAGTCTAAACATAGCTATCATTTGACTGGATATTCTACACTGAGGTTTATAATGAAGAGAAATAAAAACCTACATACCCGCAAAAAGCTGGACATGAATGTTTAACATCATTATTCATAATAACTAAAAGGTTAAAAAAAAAACCCAAATGTCTGTCGACTGATGAATTGATAAAAAAAAATGTATTCTATACAATAACATATTATGTAATAATTAAAAGGAACACCATATTGATATATGATATAACATGAATGACCCTTGAAAAATACTAAAACAAAGTGAAAAAGCGAAGCACAAAAGACTGTATTATATAATTATGTTTATATAAAACACTCAGAATAAGCAATGCTATAGATACAAAGCTATAGAGCAGTGGCTGCCAGGCCTGGATAGCAATTAGGACAGAACATGGGGAGGAACTGTTAATACATTCATGTGTACTGTATTTTTCTTTAGGAGAAGTGAAAATGTTCTTTCTTTGTACTTGGGATTGAACCTATCTCCTCATGCATGCTCTTTTTACTTTATTTTGAGACAAGCTAACACTAACTTAGGCTGCCCTTGAACTTATTTCATAGCCATGTAGACCTTGATAGTCCTGACTCAGTCTAACCAGTAGATGTGATTACAGGCCTGTGCTACCAGACCTAGCTCAAGTGGTGAAAATGTTCTAAAACTAGATGGTTGCTCAACTCTATGAATATATTAAATATATTTAAAATGAAACGGTACACAGGCATGGTAGTACAGGCCTTTAGTCCCAGCAGTCAGAAAGCAGAGACAGGCAGATTTCCTGTGAGTCTGAGGTTAGGCTGGTCTACGTAGTGAGTTACAGGCCATCTAGGGATATATAGTTAGACACTGCCTCCAAACAAATGGAGCTGTGAATTTTAAATGAAAAAAAATTATTACTTGAAGATTATATCTGAATAATGCTGCCTATAAAAATAAAGCCTCTCAGACAGGCATGGTGGCACATGCCTTTACTGCTAGCATTTAGAAGCAGAGGTAAGTGGATCTCTATGAGTTCAAGGATAGCCTGGTCCATACTGTGAGTTCCAGGCCAGCCAGAACTACCTAGTGAGATTATGGCTCAAAAAACAAAACAACAAACAAAAAACCCAAACTCCCCCACAAATCTGAGTGTGGTGTCATACTCCTATAATTGATGTACTTTGGAGTCTGGTGCAGGAGGATTGCAAGCTCAGGGCTGTAGGTATAGATTCATGCCAGATGTAGACATTGATTTAGGCCAAAGGCTTTTATTCTTTGTCTAATTAAATCACTGGTCCTTAGTACTGGAGTCCTGGAGCATTTTGGCCTCTTTACTATCTAGTCTTAAATCTAGAACTTGGAAGACTTCAGCCTCAGCTTCTGTATAATCTAAAACATTTAAACCTTCACTGCTGACTGAGCCATCCCGACTGGCTCCCTCTGAACTCCGACTCTTCAGACTGCTTCTGTGTCTCTGTGAGCTCTCACTGCCCATTCTGCCTGCTGTCACTGATTCTTCTGTAACTGACTGACTTTAACTCCTTCTGAGCTCTGCCTCCTGTGCTTCTACAGTCTGTTTCTGTCTTAGGGATTAAAGGCATGGGCTACCACTGCCTTCTGAATACTGGGATTAAAGGCATGTCTGTATTCTATCCAGACTACACAGGCCCCTAAATGTAGACCCTTCCTAGCTTTCACATTGGCCTATTCCTCTACACAAGGCAATCTTGGGCCATATAGTGATCTCTAGGACAGCCTGTGCTAAGGGGGCTGGAGAGATAGTTCAATGGTTAAGTGCACTTGCTGCTGCTTTTCTAAAGGGCCTGAGTTCAGTCCCCAGCACCCAAATCAGGTAGCTCACAATTGCCTGTAACTCTAGCTTCAGGGGATCTGACACACTCTTCTGGCCTCTGTGGGCACCTGCACACATGCATACACACATAGATACTCATAAAAATAGATTTCTTTTTTTTTTACATACTCACTTTTATACAATATATTTTGACCATAGTGTTTCCCCTCCCCCAACTTTCAGATCTTTCCCGCTTCTTTACCCACCAGGAAATCTTTAAAAATGAAAATAAAGAAAAAAGGGAGTGACTTGGCACATAACTAACTTTCAACTCTTAAAAAAGGATTTTTTAAAAAGTGCTTTCCATTGTGAAAGGACTTTATGTGGTTTATCTCACATCTTGGAAAAACCCTCAGGAGATATGTAGTATATTACTCATTTTAAAGACAAGCAAACTGGGACTGTTTATGGGACTTCTTCACATTTATGCAGCGAAGAAACAGTAGAGAAGGGATTAGAACCCAAGTCTCTCTGTCTTTGGATCCCAAATTCTCAGGGTTTTCCATAGACCAGGTTATCCACCTATATACAGATTCAATGTAGTCTCACACTGTGTGGGTTCAATTCATGTCTTACTGACTGATGTAGGAAACTCAGGATCAGTTAAGGAATTAGTATTTAGTCATTCATCCCCCATCCATGCCGTTGAGAGTTAAGGAAGTGCTCCAGGGGAGTACAGACCCATAAGCTCTTGGTTTATGATGTGTCTCTATCGGAAGGCATCAGCAGCAGGACTGGAACTGTACTAGGTGATAACTACCTAGGAAACAACTGAGCCATTAGGGTAGCCCAACCTGGCAATATGCGGGTGTCTGAGGTGGCTCTCAGGGTTATATCCAACAAGCAAGTGACAGCTCTTCTCTCGGATAAAGACTGTAGTTCTAAAGGTGGTTGCCTGCCCTGAAGGCCAAGATCAGGTGCTGTCTAGCCCACCATTGGTATTATGACATCCAAATATAAGGAGAAAGCGTGCCTGGAGCACCCTGAGTCTCCTCTAGGTTCATTAGAAGTACCAGTAAAGTCAGGTACACTTGTTTGATGGCTGAGACAGCTTGCCTCTCACATTGTAAATCTATATGAATTGCTCATCAGCTTTACCTAAGCAGGGGGGTGGGTACCCCAGTTTATTCATCTATACTCAAGTCACTCACAAGGTCTACTGAAATATCCTTGCAAAGAACAGGATAATGAACTGACTAGAATTATGGTGAAACATATATGCATATACATTACACACACACACACACACACATGAGAGACATGCACATATTTACATTATACATATAGTCAACACAAGATTGACTCAAGCAGCTTTTTCTAAACTTGACCTTTGTGTATTTCTATAGTGTCGTGTTCATTGGTCATAATCGTGACATAGAAGCCTTGCAAGAACCTTACAGTTTTTTTTCTGAATCATACAAAAAGAAAAGAATATTATGTTTAGTCTAACTTTCTACTAATGTTGCTGGGTGTTTTTTTTGGGGGGCGGATGGAGCAAGATCTCATTTTGTAGCCTAGGTTGGTCTTCAATATGTAATCCTCCTACATCAGCCTCCTGAGTGCTGTGATTACAGACATGAATCACCATACTCAGCTTGCAGGGTTATATGTACACGGAAACTGGTAATGTGTGTATACACACACACACACACACACACACACACACACACATCTATGTATATAAAATAAGAGTATTCAGTTCAGCAGAAGAAACTTTCTAAACATGTTAGAAAATGCAAAGTGAGTTTCTCTGAGGTCCCAAATGGGATCTCCAAAGCCTTCTTTTAGTGGGTTACCCAGCAGATACCCAGCAGGGAGCTCAGGGCTGGGGAGAGATGGCAGCTGCTTCAGGATCTTTCTTCCTGTCTTCCTTTATTTTCCTTATTTCTTTCCATTATTTATTTATTGTGTGTATGTGTGTCTGTCTGTCTGTCTCTGTGTATATGTGTACTTCTATGTATTCATATAGGCACATGGATACCATAGTGTGCTTGATGGGAGTTGGCTCTCTCCTACCGTGTGAATCCTGGGGATTGAACTGAGGTCTTCAAGCTCAGTGGTATGTGCCTGAGTCATCTTGCTGACCTTTCCCCTGGGTTTCTTGCCACCTTAGTGTGTTTTTGGCTTTCAAATGCAGGTGCTATATGACTACTGCACTTTCTCTATGTAAATGACAAACTACTTACTGTATTGGCATCATCCCTGAATCATCTGTCCATATTTTCCCTACTAGATTGTAAGCTTTGTGAAGGCAACCACTAAAAGGGTCATAGCTGTAATGCTCAGCTGAATTCCCAGTGTCTGTCATGATGGGTCCATGAGAAACATCTGTTTAGTGAATAAGTGAAAGACTTGCTTTGGTGAAGTACTGAGAGGGAGAGGATTCTTTCCCTACCACCCTCCTATTCTATTTTTCCAGATTTGTTAGACACGGTGCTTACTTCCCTTGTTGCTGGGTTAACAGCATCCCTTTGGCCTGGTAGGCTGAGCACTGAGCTGGGCTAGTTGGTAGCCAACAGCTTCTGTGAGGCAAAAATATAGCTCCGGCCAGACTTCTGCCTCCTTTCCAGGGAGACTATGGACTGAATGGGTTGTGACTGTGGTCCCTGTGAAAAGTACAGCTGTAGCTGTGAGGTCACCTCTTCCCTCTGTGGCCCTGGTGTCGAGCCAGACCTTGAACTTGCAAACTTTGTGCCTCAACCTTCCCAGAAGCTGGGGTTTATTATGCCTGTGTCACCAGGCATGGCCAGACCCACTCCACTATAGCCTTTGCTAAGGAACCATGGTGGGCACCGGAACTTCAGTTCTAGAATGAAAGTGAGATCTGATGGAGGAAAGTCTTCTCAGTTTTGGATGGTGATCCTAGAGGTCTTCAGGACAAGGAAGAGTCTAATTTACCAGGAAGAGATGAGCCACTGCAACTTGGGCTGAAGCTTCTTCAGTGGCACTCTTCTCTGCTTAGAGGGCATGAGAAAAGACTTGCTTATCAGTCTGGCACTTTGCTGAATTTGGGCCAAGCTGGGAAGGTTACCTTACACAGCAAGAGCATTCAGTCAGTGGCTGCTGTCAACCTGGTAACCGACAGTTCAGAAGGCTGAGAAACTGGCCCCAAACACATAACCAGTCCCTATGGAGGTGATAAAAACTGAAGTTCATATTTTTTTCTGGTCAGAAGAGGAAAGAGGAACAGAAGTTTTCTATTTGCTTCTGCCTCTGTGACGATTGTTTTCCACCCTAAGGAGAAGCATCATAAGCATCAGGGATACTACAATGGTCTGTTTGACTCCTAAATGGAGACAGAGACGGACCCATCTGCTAGGGGATCCCTGAGCTTCTGCCACTCTGCACACGTGTAAGGAGCCTCTCAGGAGCTGGAGACTTGGAGACTGGATGTGAAAGTCATGCCTAACTCTGAGAGAAGCCAAGAAAGCAGACCTAACTTCGAAAAGGCAACAGGGAAGCCACGTGAAAAAACACAGGGAAGCCAGGAGTGCAGTGAAGCTGCAGGACCACATGCAGCCCGTGTCTTGGACTTGGTGTCACAATCTCCATAGTAAGGGGATAGTTGAAACCAGCATTGGCTAGGGTGCTGATGGCATGGAAGATAACTGTCCCACAGAGTGGGACAACATAACCACGCCCTACTGCCCTCTCACTGTTCCACCTGGTCCATCCTTGGCTGGCTCTCCGTTCTTCCTTCTGCCTTCTCCTTTGCTTCTTCCCTCCCACTCCTGCTTATTAAGAGGTACAATATACTTGGGTGCAATTAGCCTGAGGTGGACCACAGGTGACACTGAGAATGCTAACAGTGGGTTTTCCAACATCTGACCATCTGTAAATTTGCAAAGCACAGCTGCCTCTTCGAGTTACTCATCTGGAGCCATGCAAACTCTCACCCTGTTTCTCCCCATTCCAATTCAGTTTCTTTTTTATCTACTATGTGGAAACCCCTTCCTTTGGGAGCACCAATCCTTTCCTAAAACTGCATGTGATTAACTGCCTTTCAGTTGCTGTAAACAGTGATACAAGATTGAGAGTCAGGCCTGCTATGCATGTGATACACTTGTTAGTGATAAAGAACAATGTTGAAAATGGGTGATACTCAGCTCTCTAGGTACGGGCCAGCTGCTGGGAGTTTCTACTCTCAGACACCATGGTCTCCATCAGGTGCAGAGACCTGAAACCAAGAAAGTCTTGAGGGTTTAAAACTAGTCAAGTGGCAAGGTCAAGTGGATCGTGTGTTCAGTTTATGGCAAGGGTGAATCCTGGGTGCTGCTTCCATTCTGCCTGTGATGCTTCTTCTAGGAAGACTTACTGTGCATAGGTGAGCCTGAGGTCTAACACATGGAGGACCTAGCTCTCTGTCATCCTCTGCTCCTCCCACTTGGTTTGGGTAGCATCTCCTGCGCTGGACAGCTTCCCTCCCTCCCTCCCTCCCTCCTTTCTTTCTTTCTTTCTCTCTCTCTCTCTGTCTCTCTTTCTCTCTCTCCCTTCTCTCTTCCCCCCTCCCCTCCTCTCTTTCTTTCAAGGCCTCTGTACCATCACCAGAACATCTCTGAGAAGTAGCTGCACTAGATTGCCTAAGTGGGTAGCCTTCTGCTTGGGGGTTGCATTTGCTCTTTATGGGCCTCCTCTTCTACTTCCAAGACTTCTTTTGGGCATGCTCAGTCTCTCCCACTTCCAGCCTTCAGTGACTTCACTTTTTTTTTCAGACACTCCTGTCAATCCCCACGCTGATGACAAAAGGGAAGGTCTAATTTCCATTTTCAACCTGACTTCAACAAAGTCTGAACAGGTAGAAATCTCTCATTGGTTATTAAAGCTCTGCCTTAAAGTCAATGTAATTCTTCTTGAGAAAAGCTTTTGCTATGTAGCCTTGGCTGGCCTTGAGATTTCCCCTGCCTCTAACTCCTTAGTAGTTAGCATGATAAGCATGTGTCATACAAGTGTGTGCTATGATACCTGGCCAATGCAGATAGATATCTGTAGTTGGCTCTGTCATATACTTTCTACTTTCATCTTACAGACAACCATTGACTCGACCATAGTGTGTTGTCACAGGGCTCCTTTGTGGAAGAGGTACACGTGAATGCTGTATGTGGTTGCCAGTGAGATGTGTCAGTAGGGTGTGTGCTACAGTTCTGGCTGCCACTAAACAGGTTGGCACTGTTGGCACAGGCTGAGCACTAGAGTGGTAGAGCCCCTCCCTTCACGACTTCAGAGCCCATAGGGACTCAGGCATACCAAAAACTGAGACTGAGCCCTACCTGCCTTTATCATTGGAGGTGGAAAAGGCTGGCTGGCAGGCCTGGAGAAGACCATCTTCCTGGAATCCAGCAGAAGGCGGCAGTACCCCGCAATCAGGCAGGCAAAGTTGGTGGCTTCAGGCCACTCCATCAACAGCACCAGAGGCTGTGGAAGACATGGTCAGAACATAAAGACGTGAGAAGGCAGGACAGACGCGGATACATTTCTGGGAGGGTAGCAACAGAGAAAAGACACCTTGAGTAGTTACAGAACCATACATTCCAAATCATACTTGAGGCCCATGGCCAGGCAGTTTCTTCTGGCGTGGACATTCCATTGTAGTAAATGTTTCTGTAGGTATCCGCATTAAATAAACCTTTACTCACACATTTAGTGAACCACCTTTACTGAAAAAGACTAAAATTATGTAACATCATGCGACTGCTGCCTGGCTGTATTTGTGTTTGTCAGAGCTCAGCAGACGTGTGGGACAGCTGGTAGAGCGAAGGTGAAACTAGGAATCTAGGCTAGGTTGAGGGATGGCCTGGAATATCCTTGAATTTAAGCACCTTTGCTGCATGAAGTATCCTTTGCTTCTCTCCATATGCTCTGACCACATTCAAACAAGCTCCCTGGATGCAACACTCCATAGATGGGAGTCCTAACTGTGACAAACCTTTTTGCTCTAAGCTCTGCTTCGACCTTCCTGATCTCCTATCTATTCCCTGTCTTTTCCAAAGGGGCCTGAAAATGGCCACTGATTTTTCCCTTTTTTTTTCTTGGACATAAGATTCTCACTCTGTAGCTCAGATTATCCTAGAATTCACTTTGTAGTACTAGGCTGGCTTCAGACTCATAGCAATCCTCCTGTGGATTTATAGCAATCTTACATGCAGACTCATAGCAATCTTACAAGTGCTAGAATTACATGCATGAGGCACTGTGCCACTTTACTGATATTTCCTTTTTTAAAAGATGTATGTATGTATGTATGTGGGTGCTTTGCCTGCATGTATATGGGTGCTTTGTCTGCATGGACATCTGCACACCAGAAGAGTGCATTGGATGCTATTATAGATGATTGTAAGCTGCCTTGTGCATGCTGGGAATTGAACTCAGGACTTGTGAAAAAGCAGTCAATGCTCTAAACCACTGAGCCTTCTCTCCAGCTCCTTATTGGTGTTTCTTAAAAGAGCTCCTTGATAGAGAGTTTAGGCTGGTAGATTAAACAAGCTATGCAGATAATTTTGCTATGGAAATTCTCAGATCCTATGATATATTAACTAATATACTCCATGAAACTTCGAAGAAGATTTTAGTATTCCAAATTCATTTGACCTCAACGATATGATTTTTACAGAAGATCTCATACCAACAGTGTTCTTATTATTTCTTTTTCAGTGCTAGAGATGGAATCTAGGGCCTTGTGCATTCTGGGAAAGCATTCTACAATCAAATTACTCCCTTGGTCCCAAATGCTGCTGTTTTTAAATCCACATCGGGAGATATTTTCACACTCTGCTTATTGACCCTGGCATTAACTGATTAACTATTTCAGAGATTTATGCAGCAATAAACAAAAAATCGGCACATTTTAAAGAAACCTTTGCATCTATTCTATCACTTTAAATGTGTCACTTGAATAAGTTGGATCAGATCAAAGTGAGATAATATCTTGTGAAGACTGGCTGTGAAGGGAGTCATGGGCTATGAGTAGTCATGACCTTTGGGTTACTAGAGGATATTATTAAGAACTAATAGAAAGTTGGGCAAGGTGTAGCAAATGCCCATCATTCCAGTGTTTGGAGGTAAAGCCAGGAAGATCAGGAGTCCAAGGTCACCTTTGGATACCTAATGAGTTTAAGGTCAGCCTGGGCTGCAATAAACTCTGTTTCAAACTAAGGATATGGCTCAGTGGTAGGATGCTTGCCTAACATGAGCAAAGTCCTAGGTTGGATTTCCAGCACCACAAAATAAAAGCCCTGAAGAATTATGTCCCCCGCCTCTCCTCTGCTTAGTTCGGAGGTGACTGTTGCAGTCCAGGAGAGAAATAATCAGGACTTTACCAGTAACAGTGAAGGGCCTTTGTGAGCACTCGATAAAACCCAACCAACACCTAGAGCATCTACCTTTGGCTGTCACTATTACCTTAGGAACAATTCTGAATCCAAACTAGTTCAGCTGGTAGCTGAAGTGGGACCAGTTTTCTTTGCTAGCTCTCAGGGACCCAACATATAGGCTGAGTTGAACATATACTAGTTAGTTCAGCCCAGAGGCCAGCACCTGTTTGTATGTTTTATTTTATTCATTGAATTATTTTAAATTTTCCTTTAGTGTTTTGTCTGTCACATATGTCTGTGTACTACATGCTCATCTGGTGCCCTTGGAGACCAGAAGAGGGCATTGGATCCCCCACAACTGGAGTTACGAACAATTCTAAGCTGCCATGTGGGCAGTGGGAGTCAAACCTGGATCCTGTGGAAGAGCAGCCCGAGCTATTAACTGCTGAGACATCTCTCCAGCTAATTTGTTATGTATCAATGATACAGGATCATAACTCAAGCTTGTTTCTGAATTGAGACCCTCCTACTTCATCCTCCTAAATACTAGGATTACAGATTTCTACAACCTTGCCTTCCTTCATGCATTTTTTAGGGTTAGAGTATGAATCTTCTAGATCTTGCAGGCCACACAGGCTTTGTTGAAACAGCACTGACACCACAGTGTGAAAATAGCCATAGATAATCTGGAAGCTAAACAAATGGCTGCGCCTGTGTTATAATAAATATTTATAGAGACAGGTGGTGGGTTGGAGTCAGCTCACAGGGCATAGTTCTATCTAGTCAGCACACCTCTTAACTTGCTACTAGTTTGAGACAGTGTCTTGCTATGTAGCCCAGGGTAGCCTCAAAATCCTGGTAACTCTCATACTTCAGATTCTTAAGTGCTGGCATTACAGGTATCCACAACCATGCCTGACCATGGTACATTTTTGTTTGGCTTGGTTTTGAGATAAGATTTCACGATGTAGCCCAGACTGGCCTGGGACTCATAACCCTTCCACCTCAGATTCTCACGAACCCTGATGCTTTTCCCAATAGTGATTGCCTTCTGCTTTGGACACTCTTCTCATGGCTTCTGTTTCTGTGAGGTGACACTGTGTTCTGGTTCTGTGACCTCTGGTCATCTTTGTGTTGGTCCCCCCCTCTCTTTTTAAGATTTATTTTTTTTTATGTCTATGTGTCTGTATGTTAACTGGTACTCATTTATGTAGATTCCCAAGGAAGCCACAAGACATGTCAGATGCCCTGGAGCTGAAATTACAGATGGTTGTGGCCTGCCTGATGTGGGTTCTGGAAAATGAACTCAGGTCCTCTGAAAGAGCAGCTAGTGCCCTATCCACCAAGACACCGCTCCAGCCCTGTCTGTATTGCTCTTTAGCTGACTTTTCTCGTGTAGTTTTCTACCTTATGCAGTCTCCAGGCTTCATCTACAGTCCTTGATTCTTCCCCATGGTGGATCAGCTTTTACCTCTGTGTTGACATTTCTGAATCATTGTTTCATTTTATTTCCCTTTGAACTCTTTCCCTTTCTCAAAACACATATAGTGCTATAAGTCAATTTTTTTTTTGAGAAAAGGCATCATCTTATAGTCTAGGTTGGCCTGTGATAGCCCATGTTGGTCCCACATTGCAGCAATCTTTCAGCCCCAGCTTCTAGAGTGCCACCATATCCAGCCTGAGTCATTAAATGGTTTTTGAATATCCAATTCCAATGCATGTCATAGTAAGACATTTGGACTGTCACTGAAGGAACAAATTAATGACTAATGACACTTCTATTAAATTCATGAAATATCATGGGAAGGGAAAAGGAACAGACTATACACATTGAGGAGCAATGACTCTTTTCCCCAGTAAGAGAAGAGCCATGGATGAAATATTACCCAGTCATTAGGAAGGGACACTGGTGATGTCTGTACCTCCAGTTAATGGAAACTTCTCAGTCACAACAGAGTGATCAGCCATATATGAAACAGACAGATAAAGGGGTAGAGTGGGACAGGGAAGCCAAATATCCCTTCTAGTGTCACTATGTTATCTGTAGCAGAAAGACACACAGAGGTTTGGATGTAGAACAGCTACTGCCATCATTACTGAGAGAACGCAAGACTCACTCGGTTTGCCTCAGGGAATTCATGAAACATCATGGCCATTTCCACTGCTACAACTTTATTTCAGGACCCCACTGGCTTCTCCATATTTCTCAAGCTACATGCTGGTGCTGAGATATGGGGAGGGGGAAACTGCGGCTCTCAGCCTGTGGGTCCTTGAGTCTCAGGTCTCAAGCTGCTTCATCTGTGTGTTTTTACGCCTCCTCTGTAGGTATGTATGTTTTGTCATACAAATTGTGACATCTCATAATTTGGAAGAAGTTGGGAAATGATAGCTTAAAGACTCCCAGTAGCCCCCTAATTGGCTTTTCTGCCCCCAGTGTCTTCCTACTTCTCTTCCCTATGGCTACCGAAGGAGTTTTTCTAATGCACAACTTTTATTGTAACGTAGCATTGGCAACAGTAATGAAATCCAACTTGCTTAGAAGGCCCTTCAGGATCTGGACCTATCCTACATTTTCAACCACATGTGTCATAGTTTGGCTTACACCCCCCTCCCATGTCGCCACTCCTCACCTTATGTTCAAACAATGGCATATGATTTGGTTTGCCAAGCTATTTCACAACTTCCATACTGTAACCTGTGCTGCTCCCTCTAGCTAAAATGTTTCTGTGTTCTGCCTTCTCTACCCAGCAAGCTGTGACACACTGATGAGCCCATCTCCTGAAGAGCAAGATCAGCTGACAGCTACGGCCAGTCATTCTAGAATAGAAAGACTTGGCCTCTGTCTTTGTGGAGCTTACAATGTAGCTAGCAATAAATCATACATCCAATAATCTCAGAAACAAATATGACCACAAGGTGTGATGAGAACTATGAAGGGAAATCACAGAGCTACCAGAACATGGATTGTCCTGGAGCAATGTGTGGGTAGGCATGAACATGTGCGTATGTGACATTTGGTTTCAGAAGCTAAAAAAAGCTTCTTTGGGGAAATGGCATTGGCTGCCAAATAGAATATAGGACTATTTGTCCAATGCTCAGGCTGAGTGGCTGACTGATGGATAGACAGACTGATGGGCTAGCTGGCTGAAGAGCTGTCTGACTCACTTGAGCTCTGGGTGACAAGCAGGGCAGCCAGAGTGCCAGACAGCCTCACATTTTGATTATTTAGCTACCTGGGTGACTGGTTGTCTGGCTATGACTGGAGGCTGACTGACTGACTGATTGGATTAACTGATTTCACTTCAGTTTCCCTTACCCCTATGTAGTCCAGTATCATCAGTAAAACAGCAAGGAGGCAAAATGCTGTGCCCTGAGAAGGTTAAGCACATCACCATGTGCCTCAGGGCAGCACAGCCCATCACATTAGTAGCTTCTCCAGGTATCCAGCTGGGCCCCATCATGGGCTAAACGTGGCTTGCAGAGTGAACACAGACAGAACTTTTTGGCAGCAGGGATAAAAATTTAATTAAGGAAAGGCAAGCAGAGGTTGGATAGGTTTCTTAGAAAAGTTCAAAAACAACCATTTACCTTAAATAGGATTTTAATGACCGTGATGCCTCTTGTAACACTTGTACATACAGAAAACACTAGAGCAATAAAGCTCAAGTGGGAGAAGGGGAGACACTCTGGGCCACAAGAGATCCCCTGGGACATTTCCTTGACGATTTCCTTTTCAACCTTATGTGCCTCTATAGTAATGGAGTATGGTAATGGCTCAGTGGTGTCTGTTTCAGTCTGCTGTCTTGGAGAACAATATGTGAACACTACCTCATGTTCTCTCTACTGTGAACAAGTGCGCTGAGTGAAAACTGTAACTAAATACGCACAGGCCATCTTCAAGTGGAAAATCAGATAAGGAGAATGGAGTTTAAGGCATGAGTCAGTCAGGAGAAGCTACAGTGGGGATTAATTTGACATGGTCCAGCTGTATCTCCTTCCTGGGGTGCCCTAGCATAGAGTTGTCTCAGTCCAGCATCTCTGACAAGAGGAAAAGAGTGGCAAGCCAAGGCCTGGAGAGGAAAGGGTGCCAGATAGAGGTCCTTGAGTCCCAGGGGACAGTCAATTGGAGTTCTTGCCTCCAAGACACCTGAGAAGGCTAATTGGGCATAGCCAGACAATTTGGGGGTGAGGCAGAATATCTCTTTAGGGCAATGGTTCTCAGGCCAGTTGAACATTAGAATTACCCAGCTAAGTCTGTAAACATTTAGCTGTCCCTGTGCCCACCCACCCCTAGAAATGCTGATTCAAATGGTCTGTGAGTAACAGCAGGAGTAGCCAGTGATTTTAATTCTTTACACATGAGCCAGGTGTTGGAGAGAAGAGCATGCCTGTGATACCAGAATTTGGGACGGTAGAGGAAGTAGGATCAGAAGTTCAAGGTCATCCTTTGAGACCAGTGTGAATTACATGAGGACCTGATTGGGAAACAACAACAACAACAACAAAAATCTTTCAGCATGATTCTTATGGTTAGTCATGGTTGATAAGAAAGAGCTGTTTCAAGTGAATAATCTGTTTTTGCAGACCCCCACCCCCACCCCTGCCCCAGAATATTCTCAAGCCATATTGGGATATCTAGGAGGAAATGGGCCAAGTTTGATTTCTAACTTCCACGTCCTCTGCTAAGGAAGTTCCGGCAGCTGAAATTAAAGGTTCCAAGTGTAGTACTGTACTGATCTTATGACAAGATTCCCTCCTGTCCATTTATTTTACATTTATTTATTCTGTATGTATATGTCTCTGTGTCTGTGTGCCAGGGCATGAGTGTGTAGGTCAGGGGACAGCTTATAGGAGTTGGTTCTCCTCATCCATCCTGTGGGATATGGGAATTAAACTCAGGTCCTCAACACTTGGCAGAAAGCTTCTTTACCTGCTGAACCATCTCACTTGTTCTCCCCCTCCTTTTTGAGCTGGGCCTCCCTATATAACCCAGGCTAGCCTTAAACTCCCGGTCCTCCTGCATTAGCCTCCTAAGAGCAGGGATGCTAAGCATTCATAAGCATGCATAATTGCAGACAGTCCTTTCAAACTCTAATCAGTGCATTTGTTGATTTCTGTGGTTATCTATACTCCAACCAAGCTATTGGTATGATGCTGTCATTCATCTTTCGTGTTCATATGTAAAAAGATTAATTGTTGCTGTGCCCATTTCATAGAGCACGGATTAGTAACCCACACAGCAAACATCATTGATGCTTCCCTTTGTAACAAAAGCTGGCTGTGAATGGCATGATTACTGATCAAATAATATCTTTATTATAGCATATGAGAGCTGGGAATGTACTTGAGTTAGTAGAGTGCATACTCAGCTTGCCTACCATACACAAAGCCCTGGTTGTGGTGGCACATAAACTGTGCATGGTGGCACACACCTGTAATCACAGCACTTGGGAGGCAGAGGCAGGAAAGTCATGAGCTCATGGCCATCTTGTTATCTCAGCTATATAGCAAGTTTGAAGCCAGCCTGAGATACATGAGACCCTGTCTCAAAAGTAAAATAAAGGAAGGAAAAAGAAAATATGTAATGTATGAGTACTTGCTATTTTAAAATACTTCATGGTACTAATTTCTTATTATCACTATAATGCATTACTCCAAATTTAGTAGTTTAAATAATACACATCTATTCTTTTACAATCTTGGAAGAAGTCAGTGGTCTGATGCAGGTCTTACTGGGTTACAAATCAAGTGCAGGACTGTCTGGGTCACTTTCGGTGCTTTAGCATTGAATCTATTTCTTTGTCTTTCCTGGCCCTGAAAGTCACCCACACTCCTTGGTCCTTGGCCTCGTCCCTAATCAAGGCCAGAAAGGGTAAGCTGAATCCTCTCATCACATCTCTTCAACTTTCTCTCCAGAGTCTCTGTTCCACATAGACCAACTCTATTGACTACATTAGTCCCACTTGAATAATTCATGCTAATCTTCCTATTTTAAGGTCAGTTGATTAGCAATCTTAATTGTATCTGCACTTTTTATTCCCCTCTGTCATAGCATATTCACAGGTTCCGGGGATTATGGAATAGAAATATTTATGAGGAGATTATTCTACCTATTGTATATGGTAAATCCTATTACAACCTGTAACAATTACCACACCAAATGGATAATTCCCCAAAAGTTTTCTTTTGTGTTTTGTCAGTTGCTCTTAATAGGGTATACCTGAACCATTTATCACTTGGTTACACCTCTGAGCACTCATATCTACCCGACCATCTACCTGTCACAGCTTACTCCTAAGCTGCAACCTTTTAGCCCCATCTACTTACCAATACAATACTCTATCTATCCAAAAGGAAGGGTCATCTCTCCACCTACCCATGATCCGATAGAGTTCTTTACACCTAACACCGTTCTTCAGTGCATATGGATATGCAGTGGATATGCACAGTAGGCAACAGAGGCAGGGAGACGAAGACACATACATTGTGTGCAACACAGGAGGGGGGCACCATGCCCATCTTAATACATCACATGTTTCACATCTGCTCCTTGGCTTCACTGTTGCCTTGTTTCCAGTCATCTTTCATGCTGGTCCAAATCAGCTTTCATTCTGTTACCCCTCTGCTCGAGGACCTACAGTTCTCAAGGACCTAATCAACCACATTGAATCCAAATTCCTCGAACTGGCCTGGGAGGCTTTTAACTGACTTGTTCTGCCCGCCCCCTAATCTCGCCAATCTCTTCTCTCCTTGTTTTCCTCTCCAGTCAGGCAACTATGCTTATCGACCTGCACATATGGCTTGCTTATTTCCGTGCTTGCTCCTTGCCTTTGAACACATCCCACTCCTCTCTGCTAATTCATGCCTATCACTTCAAGATCCAGCTTAAAACACCCTCGTGGAGAAGCTAGTTCTAGTTAACTCCTTCTTGTTCTCTTCATTCCATATTCCATACCACATTTATCTATGACATTTACTTCATACTGCTTTTTTAGAAAGAGATTTATTTT
Organism: Cricetomys ansorgei; assembly: GCA_026225945.1. NCBI lineage: Eukaryota > Metazoa > Chordata > Mammalia > Rodentia > Nesomyidae > Cricetomys > Cricetomys ansorgei. The sequence goes on along the minus strand of JAMJFZ010000542.1, from coordinate 357,847 downwards.
AGTCTTTTATTTGTGTGCATGCCTCTGTGTGTGTGTGTGTGTGTGTGTGTGTGTGTGTCTTCCTAGAGAGGGTGACCCTCATCTGATTCTAGAGTTATGGAGGTGTTCTGATACCGTGTCAAGGTAAGTCCGGTGTCCTTGTGATTCTAGCCACCCTGATAAGAATGTAGTTTCTCTGCAATGTTCATTCATGCTCACTACTATGGTAGATCACTTCTAGAAACAAGCAGAGTGCCCCTCACTCAGGAGACACATACTGACCCCAGCTCAGCCTCTTTCCTCCCAGACCTCTGGTCATATAGGTAGGTCTTCAACCTATGCTCATTCAAATTAGTTGTATTACAAAACCATTTGGAGAAAATGAAAAATGAAATAAATCCTGATACCCAGGTAGTAATTCCAACCAACGAAATAATCAGCTTTCACTGGGCAGTGGTGGAGCATGCCTTTAATCCCATCACTCGGGAGGCAGAGCCTGGAAGATCTCTGTGAATTCGGGGCTAGCCTGGTCTACAGAGTGAGTTCCAGAACCCCAAGTGCTACACAGTGAAGCCCCTGCCTTAAAAAAAACCAACCAAACAACAACAACAACAAAAAACAGGTAAAAAATTGTCAGTTTTCAGAGTAGGGCCCAGGTGTCTTTATTTTTTAAAACCTCTTGTGGAATTTCTATTGAGCAGTAGCTCATGGAATATTAAAGGCTGAGGAAAAGCTGAAAGCTGTTGCTCTGTTTCAAACCCTTTCTATAGCTCTGTGAGCCACACTTCCCTGCATGCCTTGCCTTTCCTCCCCTTTCCTTACCAGTTCATTTGGCTTTTTACCCAACAACGTCTGAGGAGAGGAGCAACCAAATGGTTGGGAAAGTGGCCAGGAGCCAATTCCACATCAGCATCAGGCAGGTTCCCAAACCAATGGGAATCCTGTGAATCACAGGTGGAAAAAATTAACATATTAAAGCTTCCTGGGTTTTACAAACAACAAAAATAAATAATTGGTTCTATTGGAAACAGCAAACACTCCACCTCTTAATCTGTTAACAACATGTCTTCCTGGGAAATCCTTTAAGAAGGGAAAGCTGTACCTCCTCCTGAGTGTCTCTGACAGCTGGCAGATGGGCTGCCCCCTGCCCACACTGGTCACTATATCCAAACGGGAGAGCTGTGGAGGGGTGACTGACCATTGCTGCCAGACTTCCACAGGCAGTGACAGCTGCTTGCCAGTCTGAAGCTGTTGATCTGTGGGGAGGCTTCTGAGGTTCAAAGAGAGTTGGACTCTGGGAGATGAAATGGGATGTTGGCTCTGATTGTTCCTCCATTCCCTAGATTCCCTGGGTCTATGCTCAGACACCCCTTTTACATGGCTCAAAGTAGGTGTTCCCCAACCAATATGTGTGGGATGGGCAGAGGTGGATTAATGCATTCACTAGTCTCTGAGGTGGATAGTCAGGGCTTATGGTGGCCAGATTCTCCAAGGCTGCTCCATTTTCCTTTTTCTTTTTTGCAGTGCTAGGAATGGAACCGAGGGCCATGCTAGTCAAGTGCCCCATTGCTGGGCTTCCTCGCTGGCTACAAATACCTTGTTTTTCAAGTGCTTGGAAGATGGCTCAGTAAAGTGCAAACATGATGACCTAAATTCCATCCCTACCATCCATGTAAACAAGGAAATGTGCCTGCAATCCAAGTGCTGGGAAAGCAAAACCAGGACAATCCCAGGACCTTGCTGGTCAGTCAGTCTAGTTGAATAAGCAAGCTCTAGGTTCAGTAAGAGACCCTCTCTCAAAAAGTAAGGTAGAGAGCGATTGAGGGAGACACCTCCGGCCTCTGCTTGCATGTGCACATACACCTGTACACATGTAACACACATGAACATTTTGAGACAAGGACTCCCCATGCAGCCAAAGCATGCCATGAAATTTAATCTGTGGCTATGAATACAGACAGGCATGCAACATCATACCCAGATGTATGAATTTTATTTTTTCCCTTTTTTTTTTTTTCATTTGAGACAGGAGCTTGCTACATGGCATAGGTTGGACTTGGAATCACTATGTAGGCAGTTATGCTCCTGCCTCAGCCTTCTGAACACTGGGATTACAAAGCACATGCCACCATGATATCCATAAATTCAAATTTCTGTGTGTGCTATGACAAGAATAATTGTGAAATGATGGTCTAGGTAGCTCCCAGTGCTCTAGGTCTCTTTGGAGAACTAACTCAGGTTGACCTGATGCTTTCTAGCCCTGTGTAGTCTGAATTAGAATGATCTCCATAGGCTCATATGTTCGAATACTTGGTTATCCCCAATTGACACAGCTGTTTGGGCAAGATTGGAAGCTATGGCCTTGGAGGAGGTGTGTCACTAGGGGTGGATTCTGAAGTTTCCAAAGTCCATGCCATTCTCATTTAGTGCTCTCTGCCTTGTACTTGTGTCTCAAGATGTGAGCGCTCAGCTACTGCTCCAGTGCCATGCCTGCCTGACTGCTGCCATGTTCCATGTCACGATGGTCATGGACTCTAACCCTCCAAAACTTTAAGTCCCAAACAAATGCCATCTTTTATAAGTTGTCTTGGTCATGGTATCTTAATCACAGCCATAGAACAGTTAACTAAGACAGGCTGACTATCGATGTTTGGTGGTCTAAGTCCTGGGCGATGTATAAAGGAGAGATGAAGACAAAGAGCTCTAGGGAGAAGTCACTTTGGAATCTCCGAGCCTCACTGCACATGTTCCAACTCTCTTTCTTTGTCCCTTGGGGCTGTTCCTGGAGAGAAGCAGCCCCTCAAAGCAGGGCTCACCTTGGCATCCATGATGCTGGTCTCCACTCGGGCCACGCCCTGGTTCTCCCGGAACAGCTGGATCTTGCTGATCTTGCTGAACTCGGACAGCACAGTGGTGAGGTTGGTTTTGAGGTCAATAACATGGCTGATGCCGTGACGAGGTCCCACCAGGAGAGTGGTGGCCGGCTGCTTCTCGTCCTAGTGCCCAAGTGTGCCAGGCAGACGGCATTCACAGATAGAAGTGGAGAGAAGGTCCAGGGAGAAGAGGCAGTGAGAAAGAGAAAATATGCATTATGTAGGTTCTCCTGGGGTGTGTGAGGATTTGGGGAAGGGAGGAGAAATGCCTGGGATTCAGTGCCAGGTTTAAAAGGGCAATCTCGAGGGCAAAATGTTTTAGGAAATTCCATGATACAGAATATTAAAATCCTTGGCCAAATCCATACCTTAGTTATAGCAGTAAGTTAAGTGGGAGGTAGCAGGGCTAGCTCTAACAAAATTGTGAAGTAGGTGAAATATATTCTTTCCGGTGCCTTTGGAGAACTTTCCCATACTACGCCCCGAGGTACTTTCTACAGTCGCTACCAGCTGTCCAGAGCTCCCACCCAGTACTTTTGCCTGACTAGGCAGCGTTATGTCTGGTTTTTACCCTCCCTTCACCAACTTGTACTTCTTACCCAGTGCCAAAGTCAAAGTGAAAAAATAACTTTGCCTAAGGCATTCATGGTTGTTTAGGTGCTTAATGAAGGAAGGCCTCCCTAGATTTACCCTTTAATAGATGGTCCAACAGCGTTGACTCAAAGGAACGACCAACAGGCATTTGAGCAATGGCAGGTGGGTGGAAGAGAGATTTGAGGGTGTGTTTGGGTGAAGGGAGGAGCCAGGGCGCTTTCAATGTTCTATAAATTCTAAGTCTGGCAGACTGCATGACTTTAGATGGGGCTGACAAACTACTTGAAGCCATTGAATCTGAGCCTTCTCCTGCTATTGGCATCACCCTGGGAACATCTTATGCCTGCCTACAGGCATCGTGATGAGCAGATTTGGTCCGGTGTGCCATAGTAGCACGACAGCATGCTCCACAGAGCATGACAAGCACTTGGAGCCAATCAATATGATGATTTGAATTTCCTCCTGCCAGGGTCAACTAGACTGTTGCAGTCTTAGGGATGGTGCCAGCTGAGCCCTGCCCCAGAGTTTTGCTGTGCAGCGCAGGTGCTGGGTAGACAGAAGGCTAAGTATGTGGACTCAGGAAACCTGAGCTAGAAGACTGTGGGAGTATGTATGTGTAGAGGCAAAGAAACAGAGCAGGGGTTGGCAAAGTATGGCCCATGGGCCACATATGGCCCATCACCTGTTTAATATACCCTGTATGGTTAAAAAAATATTTTTTAAAACATTTTTTAAAAGGTTGGAAACACGTCAAAAGAACCATATTTTTGACACATGAAAATTCTATGAAATTCAAATTTCTGTGTCTCTAAATAGTTACTGGCACAGTGCAACACGCATTTGTTAATACACTGTAGTTGTTTTCATGCTAAGACAGCAGCGCTGACTGGCTGCTTACAGAGATCCATTTGATCTACCAACAAAAGGCAAAAATATTTGCTGTCTGGCCTTTTATAGACAAGGGTTGTCAAATCCTGGAATACAGGGAGGGGAGCACAAAAGGATTGTGAAAGGGCATTGAAAACAGATACAGTTGATTCTCTTTATCTCTAGGGGATTAGTTTCAGGACTCTGTTGTAGATACCAAAATCCATAGGTGCTTAGTTGCTTATATAAAATGACATAGTATTTGCATGTCATCTACATGTATATTCATGTGTATTTTTGAGACAAGGTTTTATATCCCAGGACAGCCTCAACCTTGCACTCATGGTCCTTGTTTTTCAGCCTCTAGAGTTGCTGGGATTACAAGCATGCAACATCACCTTGACTCTAATGTATGCTTTAAATCACCTCAAGATTACTTACATTACCTAACACAGTGCAAATACTGTGTAAATAGTTGTTATACTGTTATATCTAGAGAATAATGACAAGAAAAATGTCTGTACATGCTCAGTACTAACACATTTTTTTTCCCTTAGACTATTTTTGATCTGCAGTTGGTTGAATCCATGGGTATAGTGGATGCTTTGAATATGAGTGATAACTGAATTTGTCCCTCCAACAAAGGGCTGGTTTCCCTACCCCCACCCCACACTCTGCTCCTCCCCCATCCCATTGTCCCACTGACCAGGCCTACAGTGTTGAATAAAACACCAGTGAAGGTCGGAAGTTCATTCAGAATTCGAAGGTACTGGAGCTTTGCTTGAACTGCGGAGCCCTGTGGAAACAACCCGCCCTGAAATGAGAATCCAGAGGAGCACAGAAAAACAAGCCCACAACCTCCAAGTGGAGTCTCAAGCTCTCGAGGCAGGTACCAGTCATCAGCCTATTCCATGGAAACAAGAAGAGCCTGGGTAAAGCTGGAAGGAAGCTCCAGTTTGGATGGCTCTTACCTCCAAGTTTCCATCTACCTTTCTAGGCCCTTCTCAGACCTGTTGATCCCCATACCTAAAGCATCCATTGATTCCAGTTGTTAATTCCATTAATTCCAGCACTTTCCCCCAACTCTGAAACCCACCTAATCTATGTATCTCCCTATGATCCTTCAGATCCTTACAGTCTCATTGACATTGCCACATGCAATCATGGGGTCCCACTCAGAGCTTGCATGCTGAGCACTTCCAAATCCCAAGTTTGTTCTTCATCTGGGCTTCCTGGTCTCTGTCAACATGTCTGGGGCAACTGAGACAGAAACCTGCGAGGGACACAGGACTCTTCCTTCATCCTCTCACCTGGTCACCAAATCATGTCAATTTTACCCCCTCTTCCCCACTTCCTCTTGAGTGGATCCAACTACTTCTTTTGCCCCAAACCACTGCTTTGCCTTTCTTTCCTATGTCAGGGCTTTGGATATTCTGCTTCTTTCCCTCAGCTACCCCCACCTAGTGGTAGTGGGAACATCCTAAAACATAGTAAGTAAATTTAATGACATCAGCTTCAATTCCTCCGTGGCTGTTGCCTGTAGGATTGTGTGCAAGCCGTCTCTGCAGCACAGAACGCTCTGGAGAACTGGCTACTTCCAGCCTCCCCAGCCTCACCTCCACCAGCTCCCTATCTCTTATATTCTGTAGCTTCACATAGGCTGAGCTCTTTATGTTCTTTTCCCTGCTCACATGACTCCCATTTCTGGGCTTCTGTAGAGATGGATTCCCAGCCTAAGAAAGTCTTCCTCTTAGTACTGCTTCTAGCAATTCATCTTAGACAAGCTCCTATCTGTCCATCTTTCAAGACTGAGATCGGGCACTAAATATACCAGTTCTTCCCCTTCTAGTTTGGGCTTGGCATCTGTCTCTTCTGAACACTTCCAGGGCACCAGTGCCTGCTGCTTTGTATTGGGACTGACAGTTTTATTTCCCTACTTGACTATGTCTGACTCAAGCCAGGCTTTCTTCAGCAGAGCTCTGGGGTACATAGAAAAAAATGTTTGCTATGGAGATGGTAGTGAGCACTAGTGCTCTCAGCCAAGGGAGGGGGGACAACAATCTGATTAAACATGCACAGTAAGGTGGGAATGGCTCAGCTCTTTGGGGAAATTTGCATCTTAAAAGGGAAGCTAGATGGTAATTCAAGAAATCTGGGGTGGGTGGCATAGATGGGGGTGATTGTGTCTCCTGTCTACATTTTCATGCGGATTCTAGTGTTTGACACCATTCTCCAGCCTCTTGGGGTTCGGAAGCACAAGCAGATGGAGTCTTAGCAGCCTAAGAAGGTACAGCAGGGCCAGGAGAGGTGGGGGAAAGAAGCCCCTCAGAGGCAAAGACTGGTGTGTCCTAGAACGCAGAGGGCAGTGGTGCAGTGGCCCCAGCTCTGCGTTGGACTCTCATCTCAGATACCCAATCCTAGGACTGACAGATTAGAAAGCTGGTGAGGGTCAAAGTAGTCACTCTCAATGAAAACATGTGCCTCTTTTAGGGGTCAATTCCTTCCACAGGACAGGTGCTCAATCGGTACTTATTGGTGAAAGACCCCAAGAATGATCTTCTTTGTAGCTTCTTTGCTTTGAGGATACAGTGGCTTGCAGTGATGTGTCACTAAGCATATTTAGGCAAAGTTTGGGTTTGGAGCAAACTTCTTTCCATAACTGCCCCACACCTGGCCAAGCCAGATATGTACCTGAGTCAGAAAGAATGATGAGATGTGCACCCAAGTCAGAAAGAGTGACTGAGTGTGCACCTGAGTCTGAAAAAGCAGTGTGGATCCCCAGAGTACCACCCAGGACCCCTCTGAGGCCTCCAGCATTTGAACATGGTGCACAATGGCTTCCTCTAGGTACCTTGGTGCTGCTAGAAGGATGCATTTGGTGGGCCTTCAGTTGTTGAGAGAGAGACTTCCGAAGGTTCTTCTCTTTGATGCCCTGCAGGAGGGAGGGGGGAAGAAAGGGTTCCAGGCCCCACTCCTTCCTAAAAACAGAAGAGAAGCAAGAAGTTAGTGAGAGAGACAGTGTGGGATCAAGGGAGGGAGATAGTAAGAAAGAGTCTGAGTGACTCTGAGAGGCAGAGATGAGGAACAGAGACTAGGAAAAAGAACCCAGTAGAGACAATAGCTCTAAAGCATGGCGGGCTAGGCATCAGGAACTCAAACTCTTATCCCCGTAGAATGGCTACGACCTTGAAAAGCAGAGCACAGCTCAACAATTGCACCTTCTTATAACACAGCTATCTGTCCCCTCCAGAAGGGCCCTTTCGCAACTCACTCCACATTCTTGAGTGTGATCTTCTGGCTAGGACGAGTGGCTGAGACAGTGATATAGATGTGGAGGGCAGCAAGGCCCAACAGCATCTCTGGCTTGGGGTCCATCCCAAAGCGTTCTCGGATAACATCGTTACGACTCTGTGAGAGAGGGCAGACCAAATCCATCAGTTAATGGGGACATCCCTCCCGCTCTGCTCCCCAGCTATGCCCTTGCATCCCAGAAAAGAATCACGCCACCAGCAAGACATGATCAACTGAAAGAGAGAGCTACTACCCTTGGGGAAGAGACAACAGAGGAGCCTTGGGTCACAGAGACACGATGTGCTTGGTTCAGCGAATACTAGACACTCTTCTTAGTGGCAGGTCATACAGTGGGAAGACACAGTGGACAGAAAAGTCCAGGATACTGTGCAAGTGAGACTGGCTCATTCCCTTTCTTCTGTTACAAAACACCCTACCTGGATCAGGTCTTGTACTCAACCACTAGCCACACCAGGCTCTTCTACTAGTCCAGATGAGAACGAGGAGAGAAAGAAACTTAGAAAGACTCTGTGGGGATCTGTTCCAGAAGCCCAGGGAGAGAGGTAGATTGTAAGGATGAAGTAGACATTCTCTTCTTTAAAGTCCAAAGGACAAAAACATTGATGACTCAATATTCCTTATGCTGTCTTAGAGGGGATATGTTCAAGTTGGTAGTTAAGTGTATGACAACCTCCTAAACTCTAAGGGTCAGCACCCCAGCTATCAATGACTCCACCTTCATTTGAATAGTTGTCCTTTGGTTGAGGTTGTAACACAATGAGCTAAAGGACTAGGGAGCCACATTGGTATCACTATAACAAAGGAAAAGAGTAGAGAAAAGGATACTTCAGCCAAGAATGGTGATTCATGCCTGTAAAGCCAGTACCTTGGAGGCTGAGGCATGAGCAATTGCAAGGCTAGCCTGGGCTACACAGTAAGTTCTAGGATGGCCTGGTCTATAGATCAAGACAGTATCCCCCCACGCAAAAGTGGGGGTGGATGAGAGGAAAATGAACACTTAATGTTTATCTGTACAGATAATTCAATACAATCTACAAAACCCTACTAAAACTATTCACCGAGTACAATAAAGTTGCAAGGCATAAAATCTCTGTAGAAATGTTTTTCTATATGCTACCAACAAACAATTGGAAATTGAATTATGAATCTAAATCATCTCTGGGTATGGTGGCTCATGCCTATAATTCCAGTTTTGGGAGGCTGAGGTAGGAAGATGGCTCACAAATTCAATACTAGCCTGGACTACACAGTTCCAGACCAGCCTGAGCTGTATAGAATTAGACTATGTCTCAAAAAGAACTGCAGCAGCAGCAACAACAAAAATAAAAATCATTTGTAATGGTATCAAAATAAGAAATAATTAGAAATAAATCTGACAAAATATGTGAAAAAAAATCATAACCAAAAACTCAAAAAAAAAAAAAATAAAACACTGCTGAGGAAAATTAAAGACCACAATCAATGTAGAACTACTTTGTTTGTGGGCTGGAAGATTCAGTATTCTTAAGACATCAGTTCTTCCTTAATCAATCCACAGGTTCTGCACAGTTCCAATCTAAATCTTGTTTGGATTTTTAGTAAAAATTAACACGCTTTTTCTACAATTTCTATGAAAAATGCAAAGGACCTAGAATAAAAACAATTTTTCAAAAGAGTAATGAAGTTTGGGGCAAACTCTACTTGATTTTAAGAATTATTATAAAGCTCTAGTTACCAATCAAGTGTGTTGTTGGCATAGGGAAGGACAAGTAGATCAGTGAATTGGAATAGAGGTTTGGAAATAGATCTACAGATAAACAGACAACTGCTTTCCCACTAGATTCAGATGTTTTGTTGCTTATGCAGACTGCTCTTTAATAAAGGTATGAAGGCAATTCAGTGAGGAAAGGATAGGCTTTTCAATGAGTGGAGCCTCAATAACTGTGCATCTGTATTTATATGCCAACATACACAGACAGACATACAGACACACATGTGTGCATGCATGAGTACATACAGAAACACTGGATAGTCATATGCCAACACACATATACAAACATACAAACTCACACACGTAATTACATACTCATCTGGCACCTGGAGCCACATATGAAAGTCAACTCAAAATAGTTCAGAGAACTAAATGTAAAAACCAAAATGATAAAAATTCTAGGAAAAAAATGAGGATATTTGGGACATTGAGTTGGTTGAATATTTTCTAGATATGATGCCAGAAATTCTATCCGTAAAAGAAAAGATTAACAAACTGGACTTCATCAAAATTCAAACATCTGCTCTGTGAAAGACACTGTTTAGAGACCAAAAAGGCCAGACACAGACTGGGAGGAAATAATTGCAAATAGCATATCTGACAAATGACTGTTTCCAGAATACATAAAAAACTCTCAAAACTTGATAATAAGAAAACAAATAACCCAATAAAAAGACAGGCAAATGATTTGAACAGACATTTCATCACAGAAGATGCACAACAGCGAACACATGAAGAATTACCCAACGCCATTAGTTACTAGGATATATAAATGAAAACCTTAAAGAGATACTACTATACATTAGAATGACTAAGTAGAAAAAATACTGACTATACCAAGAGTTGAGAATACTGTGGAAAAGCTAGAACCAATACATGATGGGGAGGAATGTTAGATGGTGCAACCACTTTGGAAAAAAAGTATTAGAATTTCTTTTAGAAAACAAATAAAGCCATTCTGTTATTAGTTATTTACCCAAGAGCAAAGAAAGCACATGTCTATGCAAAGACTTGGAAATGTATACTCATAGAAGTTTCACGTGTAAGCACAAATTTGAAAATATCTCACATGTCCATAAACATATGTAACGAATTCTGGTGCCGTGAATTCTACTCAACAAGAAAAAAATGAACTATTGATACATTCAACAATATGAATGGATCTCAAAATCATTACACTGAGGAAAATCAGCCAGATCAAAATAAGTATACATACTGTATGGTGTAATTTACATAAACTCATGGAAATGAAAACAAATCAATAGTGACAGAAAGCCAGTCAGAGGTAGCCTGTGGGAATGGGTTACAAAGGAGCCTGAGCAAATGTGAGTGAATATTGGATGTGTTCAATATTTTGATTGTGGGGATGGCTGTGGGCGACAATTTATTATAGTGTTCACTTAAAACGTGCAGTTTTATTATTTGTCTATTATACCTTAGTTAAAACATTTTTTAAGGAAGTAAAAATCCAGATGAATCACAGAGTGGAGAAATATACTGGACATGCTCTTGTGATCAAATTCCAAAATAGTAGAACCTAGGCAATCCCCAGAAGCTTGAATGAAGAAATTCAGGACAAACAAAATGAGAACTGATCTAAACCATACGACCCATTGTCCCCCTAGAGGTTTGGCAAAGGAACTTGAAGCTGAGAAATGTTCCTAACATTTTAGGGTGTCAGAAAGGGCAGAAAGGACAACTGCAATGTCTCTCACTGAGCAGTCCCAGGTGTCACCCTCAGAGACAGATGAAGTTTGAGTTTTTTCTCAACAAGGGCTGCATATGTCTTGTGGGCATGTAAAACCGAACATGCCCTAAAATGTACTTATCTTGTCTCCAAACTTGTGGTGCCGCCTTTATTCTCTAATGTGAGGACTGCTACCATCTCTACCGACATTCAGCAAATCACAGCCTTTACATCTCCCTAGGATCCCACTCCAAGCACCCCATCGATCACAGCCCTCATTTTGGAGATCATTTTTCATTTAGATAATGCCTGTGTGCCTGGGCCTTGGATCCCCTGGGACTGCAGATGGCTGTACTATCATGTGGGCACTAGGAATTGAACCCAGGTATTCTGGAAGAGCAGCCAATGCTCTTTACTACTGAGCCATCTCTCCAGCCCCCTCCTGGACAATTCTAATGTGCAAATAAGGTTAAGGAACCACTGTCATGAAGTGATTCCACTGTCTCAGAGGCTTTGGTAGGGGGAGGAGGGAGTATTAAATTCTCCTGAAGAACTATAAATATGGTGATGCCTGGCTGTAAACTTAGCACCTGGAAGGTGGTGGAAGGAGCATCAGAGGCTCAGGTTATCCTCAAGATACATAGTATGTTTACGGTCAGCCTGAGATGCATAAGACCCTGTGTTGTTGTTGTTTTAATCTCATTGAGCGTCTTAAAATATCACTGGGATAAGGCCTAAGAATTTACATTTCTAACAAGTTTCCAGTTGATGATGCTGTTGGCTCAGGGCTTGCATTCTGAGAAGCACTGCCCAGCCTCCAGAATAAAGTCTATGCACTCTGTGGCCCACCAAGCATTCATTCCCAGACTCCTAACACTCCAATTTCATTTTCTATTGCTTTTTACATCACAACCTGTACTGTAGCTGCAATAAATCACTTGCGTTTTTTCTAGTCAGTATGCCTTTGAAAATGCAAGGGCTCTTGCTTGGACTATGACCCCTCTTTTCCATCTTACTACATAGCAAACATCCACTCATTCTTTATAGCTATGAGTATACACATCTTTTCCTCTGTGAAGCCTTCATTGTCTTTCTCTCATGTAAGACTGGCAGACTGCTTCCCGGGTGTCAGTATTGACATTGAACCCTGCCGTGGTTATATTTATGAATATGTGAATTCTGATGAGTGAAGTCTGTCCTTTCTTCACCTCTGATGGTCAAGACCCTGCATAGGACTTGACCCAGAGTATGGGCTCAGTAAATGTTTCTGGATGGAGTGAGGTCAGAACTATCTCCTTACTGAACCTAGCTATCAGGAGTTGAGAGTTAATGGAACCCAAAAGAGTTGGTTAAACCTTGGGATTCTATGAAAGCACCACAGTTACTGGGGTTGCTTGTTTCTGAAAACCAATGGGCTCTGGGCAGACAAATAGACAGTACTCTGACAGTCAATTCAAGTAACCAGACAAGCCAACTTGACCATGGACTACAATAGTAGCAAGAAAGGAAAGGGCCTTCAGAGCAAGCTGAAGGTTGAACTTACATAGCAACTTCATTGTGATGGAAGAACAGCCTGCCTGCTTGTTTGTCCACTGGTCTATCTTTGTGTCCCCAAGCCAGACTCTACCTGGATGTATAGGTATTCAAAAGCAGCAGGATCTCGACGCAGCAGCTCCACCGGGTCTTTGGGAAAGAAGCTTATTCGGAAGAGGCATTTCATTCCATGATAGTGTGTCCGCTGTACTACCTGAAACCCAAGGGGTGGAGAAGGGGTAAGGAAACCATAGCATCAATGGTTATGAGATGGCAGTCAGCTTGGTGGCTTAGGGATGAGATAGGACAGTGGTTCTCAACCCGTGGGTCATGACCCCTTTGAGAGCCCAAACAGCCCTTTCACAAGGGTTGCTTAAGGCCACCTGCATATCAGATATTTATATTATGATTCATAACAGTAGCAAAATTACAGTTATGAAGGAGCAACAAAAATAATTTTATAGTTGGGGTCACTGCAACATGAAGGGTTGCAGCATTACGAAGGTTGAGAACCACTGAGCTAGGCCATTGTCTTATTCCTGGCAAATTCATATAGAATATTCTCTCTTATCTTGAGTTTTAATTTCCTTGGTTTCAGCTAACCATAGACAACTTTAGTCCAAACTAGAAAATTCAAGAGATAAACAATTCATAATTTTTATCAAGGAAGCTTTTTTGTTTTTTTTTTTGAGACAGGGACTCACTTTGTAGATCTGATTGGTCTGGAAATTTCTATATAGATAGGTTGGCCTTGAACTCATAGAGATCCCCCTGTATTTCCTGAGTGCTGGGATTAAAGGCTTGTGCTGCCATGCCTGGCTATGACCAGTATTTTTTAATCATTTATTTAGGACATGGTCTTTATCAAGAATTGGGTCTATGTGGTAGCTCATGCCTATAATCCCAGTACTTGTGAGCCTGCTGAGGCAGGAGGGTCATTACAAGCTTGAGGGTAGTCTGGGCTACATAGCAAGACCCTGTTGTCTCACTGCCCCTAAAAAAGAATGGAGTCTGAGTGCTAAGATGGGAGTTAGGAAGAGAGGGCTCGTGAAAATGTATCAGATTCTTCTTGCAGACAGGCTTAGCGTCTAACAGACTAATTGATGCCTAGAGAGTTCAAATCAAAGACTGAAAACCTCATTTGGAGATAAAGATGATACATGCTGGCAATATACTGATAATTGTTGAAGCTGGGGATGGATAATAGGGTTTATTGTATGATATTTCATATATATATGTGTGTGTATGTATGTATATATAGTGTATGTTTGAAATTTTCATAATAATGAAGTTTGAAATCCCCTTTGGAACAAGAAGCTAATTTGACCCAGAGGATTGTTTGTTGGCTAGACTAGGAGGTGCTTCGGCTCTCTCAGCAGAAGCCACCTTTCCTTCCTACCTGGATTGTATTTGAGCTGAAACTTGAAAATTTCTTTTAAAAAATGCTTTCTTTTTTATGTGTGTCTGATTTGTTTGTTTTGAGTCAAGGTCTCATGTATCCCAGGCTTGCCTTGAACTCAAATTCGATGTGTAGTCAAGGATGATGTTGAATTTCTGATCCTCCTGCCTCTACCTTCAAGGGTTGGATTACAGATGTGTGTTGCTATATTTAGTTTATACAGCAATAGGGACCTATAGGGTCTGGTACATGCTGGCCAAATAGTCTAATAATGAGTTCATAATAACGCATTATACATATGTATGCATACATATACACATATATACAATAATAATAATGATCTTGTTTCTTTGCTTTGTAGCCCAAGCTACTGTAGTACTCTTTATGTAGCCCAGGCTGACCTCAAACTCCAGACCTACCTGTCAAAGCTTCTTATGAGCTAGATTCCAGGAGTGTACTATCTTGCTGGGATAAGTTTATGAGTTTTGTTTGGCTTCCATCCACTTTCTAGAAGCAATTTCTTCCCAAATATCCCATTTCAGCTCTTTCCCACCAAACCAGGGAATATCGACTGACCCTGCTCACCTCTCTAATGTTTCCTGGTGGTTTACTACAGATGAAATCCCATACAGCAATGCTAGATTTCAGTAGTCTTTTCCCATACAGTGTGGCTAGGAGGATGTGATAGACTGTCCTCTTCTACTTTGGAAGTTGATGGAGATGATGTGCTATATATTCTTGACCCTACTCAGTTCATTCCCAACTACCAACTGATTCCTAGTTCTGATCTTCCTGCATCACAGCCTTCATCTAAGAGGGCCAACCTTCTTCTTAGGAAGCAGAACGGTCAAACAGGCAGTGTTTCTAGGAAACAGGAATGTTGCCAATAGAGACCAAGACAAATGCCTTTGTTAGGTCCCAAAGGGCATTTTCAAGGTCCTCTGGAGATGGCTAGTAACCCCGTCAGGTAAGGCTGGGTTGTAGCTCAGAGGAAGACTGATGTACAAGTCCTTGGTTCCATTCACAAAAGAACACATACACACAATACACACAATACACACATAAACACATATACATACACACACACATAAACACATACACACATATATACATACAAACACATAATACACACATACACACACATATACACATACAATACACACATATACACACATACACATAAACACATATACACAATACATATACACAGACACACACACATATACACAGACATACACACATATACACATATACATACATACAGATACACATATATACACATACACACATATAGACACATACATACATGCACACATTCACACATTTGTTCACATACATGCATGCACACATACACTCCACATCAGGCTGGAACTGTGACTTCTGGGAGCTGGCTAACTGCATCATGATGAATTTTCTAGGTAAGCAGTGTCTTGGGTGCTCTTCTCTAGCACTGGCCGCATGCAGTGACAAAGCTAGGATGAAGGGATGACTTACATAAGCCAGGGGCTGCTTGTCCTGAAGAATCAGGAACTTGTGATTTTGTTCTGGTCCATTGTACTCAAGGACAAGAGCAAAATGCTCAATGTACCTCAGGGAGAGACGGTCCTGTAAGGTCACCATCACATCCTGTAGAAGAAAAAGAGCCTTGAGAGAGGGCATCTTTTCTGATTCTAGGTTACTCAAAGTAATGAACACATGAGGAAATATTGGAAATCAAGCACACTAGTCCTGTGTAAAAGGCTTTGTGGTTGCCCAGGTGCTGAGTTCTGGGACCAGTACAGGGTCTTGTGGGTGTTGACCAGTGGTCTGGGCCCTGGGAAACACCAAACACTCAGGAGGTGAAATTATATGTCCCTGCATTTCCCCTGGTGACATATGGCAAATGAGAGCTGTTTCCTTCCTCCTTCTCTCCCCTCATCTCTCCGTCTCCCTACTCTCTCTCCTTCTGTTACACAAATCAGTTCCTGAGTGCTTACGGAGTGCCAGGCACTGTGCTGGCCCTCCTCCCACCTCTCTTAAGTCACAGTGTCCACTTGGCTTTGTCTGTCAACTCTTAGGAATGAGCAAAAGCCAATGTTACACTTCTGTGATTAAAAAGTATACTATTTCCGGAGTCATAATCTAAATCAAATGACTCGAGCTACTGGCAAAATGTTCATTTTTGGCCATAGACTATCAATTTAGCAACTTGAAAAATATGTCCACAAAGAGGAACGATGTCACGTGTTTGGAGTACAGTCATAGATCTGCCTACTTTTGGGCTCCGTCTGCTCTGCTGCCCTACTTTTAATACTAGGGCGTCTGAGAGCATATTGGTGGGGGCTGCCCAAATGTCAGTTTTGAGGCTTCTGCCATCTATTTGCTGTGGCTTCAGCATACACACTGCAGTGTGTACATTTACACAGTCAGCACATATCTCAACCCCCAAAGGCTGGAGGGAAGCAGGCTTGGGAGTTCAGAGCTCCCTGACAGCCAGGGCTGCCAAAGAAGCCCCTGTATGCAAGATGCTCAGCAATTTGAACAGAGGGCTGCAAAGTGCTGGGTACTTGAGAGGATTTCTTTGTACTATTCACATAGTCACAGAGGCTTGAGTGTTACTGGAACCCTGGCATAGACAGATGAAGTTTTTTCTTTGCAGTTAAGTCGCATTGAGATTGTGGACAGCCGGGACAGTGATTGTTAACTGGTATTAACTGTGTAACTGCCACAATGCCAGACTGTCACTTCATCCAGATACCTTATGGGACAAGTGGCTTGGAAGCCTGTCAAAGTTCTAATGAATAGCCATGCACCTTTCCCAAAATGCAGAGTGAGGCTGTCAAATGTTGGCACTGTCTGGATGCCATGATGGTAGTGGCAATTTGAGGTAAGGAGTGCTCTGAGTCTCTAAGGGGAAGAGAGTTTGGTCAGTTCTCTAGGGTATTGACAAACTGACAATGGGTATAGTAACCTATGAAGAAACACCAAGAAAGATTCTGGCATCTGGGTGACCTAGTGCTGTTTCAATGTCTCCTTTCATAACCTAAGATCCTCCATAGTCAAGAGACCATGCCATAGATTCCTAAGGAGTATACTTGGGTTTTAGGTACCTTAGGGATACCTACCTAGGCCCAAACCTTCCAAAGAAACTATAGATAGGACAGTTAATCATTCATGGATTGTTCTGTCCCCTGGAGGACACTTAGAATATCCAACCTGGAGACACTAAATGCCAGTAGCATGACATGTCATGGGATGACCCCAAAACACTCTTAAACATTCCTCAGACCAGTGCAGGAATGATCAGTAATCCGTAAAAAAATACTGGTAAGGCCATTCTGAGCACTTGGCCATTCCTCTGAACAAGAATTTTCTGGCTGAGGGTGTTCCTTCCTCTCTCCTTTATTTTCTTCCGAAAGGGCCTCCTGTAGTATTAGCACAGGCTGGATTTGAACTTGTAATTCTCTGGATTTAGCTTCTGAGTACTAAGTTTACAGGCTCTAGGCAACATGCCTTGTGGGATTCTTTATTTATAGGATCATCTCGGTCCCTGCATGGGAAGCACAGGACAGGTTGGGCAAGATGTGTTTCCTGGATAGGTGTCATGACCTCCTAGCAATCTGGGCAGCACTGGTTGCATAAAAATATTCCTTCCTAGGACGGCATTGTCATTCTGGCCAGAGGCCAGAGGAATCAGGGATGGATATTTCTGTCCCAGTGCAGAATGAACCTCGAGGTAAATCGTATCACCACCTCTACTCTTCAGGACTAAGAGAATCACTAGGACTTTCTGACACCTGGCTGAGCTGTTAACAATCGCAGTTCAGTAATTGCTCTTTCTGTGAAAATAGCCAAAGGGCTGTGGCTGGATTTCTCAAGTCTTGCTTCAGTGCTTAAGATTTGGCTGTTATTTAAAAATCAAGACATGGCTAAGCTAATCTCCCAAGAGATCACATTTCTTAATTTCTGTGTGTAAACTTGTGTAGGTGTTATTGTGTCAATACAAATCACTTTGGCTTTATAAATGGCTTAATGATCCTCCCATTGCTTAGCTCCTAAGAGTCCTGAAGGACCATGTGTAGCATGAACACAAAGTAGTTGACAAGGAGATGTGCATTCATGTGCACATGCACGCACACACACATTTTGATAATAGTTAGCACACAGTTGGACATGTAATTTTCTACTATCGGCCTCATCTGAGGAGAATATGTTTTTGCAGTCTTGCTCTCCAGGGCATAGAGAGATCAAAGGCAATCTTGTACCAGCAATAAAGCCACTGTGTGCAATCTCAGAGGAACACAAACAAATGGCTATCTCAGGAGAGGGGATTCCTTATTACCTTAACAGTGGTCCGGCCATCAAATGTGAATGACTTGATCTGTCCGTTTTCTAGGAAAACCTTGAGGACATTAGGGATGAGGAGGAGAGCTTCCTTCTTCATCATTTTCTATGGACACACAGGAAAGGTGGGGAAGGGGAAGGAGTTTGTAGAAAGGAAGGGAAAGAATGAAGGGAGACAGAGAACCAAAGGAGCGTGAGAACAAAGAGACAGAGAGGGAAGACCAGACCAATAATAATGCTACATGCAGACCAGAACAAATTCCCCAAGAAGATGCTGAGCCGTAGGTCTACTCCTCATTTTTTACTGAGCTGTATTGCATTCTACCGCAGTTTGAGGCTCTGTAGCATTACACAGCACTAGATCTGCAGAGAGCATTATACACAGCATAAATGGCTCGTGGAGGGTCTTCTTTGGAGATGACTTCACACACCACAGTTTGTCTTCAGACACTTCTTTTCCCACCAGGCCCTTCACATGCCTGTTTTTGCCTTTATTCTGCCATTCTTTGGTGCTCTGGATGGTGTGCAGAGCCTTGCCCATGCTAGGTAAGTACTCTACCACTGAGCCACACTGCTAGCTTCTTAAGCCCTTTTTATTTGCCTTCTGGAGACAGGGTCCTACTTCACAGCTTTGGCTAGTTTGGAACTTGCTATGTAGACCAGGCTGGCCAGAAGTCACAGAGATTCACTTGTCTCTGTTTTCCCAAGTTCTGGGATTAAAGGTGGGTGCTATCATGCCTGGTTCTTTTAGGCCTTTTTTGACTTGGACCCTGTCTACCTCTCTGGATCCATGTCTTACCATTGCTAGAAACCTCACTTGTTTGTGCCTCCAACTTCTGGCAATTTATCATTTGAGAACTGCTTTACTCTCTTCAGGACTCTCAGTATCTCTCACCCTGAGACACTAAGTGCCCATAGCACAAAATAAAATCATTGGGGTAACCAAAAATATTCTCAGACATTTCCAAAATCTCTTTGAACGTGGGCTGTATTGATCCTGATTCAGAACCACTGGCAAAGCCCATTTCTGAACATCTGATAATTCCTTGGCTTAAGTTTTCCTGACACAGGGGTTCATTTATAAATGGTCAATGTCAATTTCTCAACAAAAATCCAATGAAGTAACAGCCATTCTCTCTGCCAATCCTCTTTCTCCCTCTGGCAAGCTCCTATTCAATCTTCAATATCAAGCCCAGGTAAGTATTCTGTAAATTGTTGGTCCAACATCATGGGATCTAGTTTTCCCACGTTTTCCTATAGCAATCTGAATACTCCTCCTCCTCCTCCTCCTCCTCCTTCTCTCTCTCTCTCTCTCACACACACACACACACACACACACACACACACACACACACACACACACACACACTTTTTGTGACAGGGTCTCCTTGTGTTGCCCAGACTGGCCTCAAACTCATGACTGTCCTTTTTCTAACTCCCAAGTGCTAAGATTACAAGTATGTGTTACCATGTACAATAATCATTCATTTATTCTTGAGACATGGTCTTGTTAAACAGCTAAGGCTAACTGGCTATGTAGCTTAGGCTGGTTTCTTTTTTCTTTCTTTCCCTCTGAGTACTAGCACTACAGACATGTATCACCATGTCTAGCTTCCAGCAGTATTTTGAAGAACATTTGTCACAATCAAACAGTAAATTCAGAGCACAAAGATCATGTCTAGTCACCTTTGTGGTGCTAGCAATGAATAGCATTGCTAGCCATAGTTGGTACTGAATAAATGATTGCTAAAAGAGTGGACAGTAGGTGCTTACTATGTGCTTACTTAAATGACCAGATTCATAAGGAAGATGCATACATTTCCTGGGCCAGCATCTTCCATTCTATGCGTACTTGAAGTCTATAGATGGCCAGATTGTTTAACTCAGTGGCAGTCACAGAGCCTCTATTGCATACTCAGCTCCTGCTGAGCACCCAGGGAACTACAACAAAAGTAGAGGTCCTAAGCTGGGCCTGGTGCACACATATACACATCTTTAATCCCAGTGATTGAGAGGTAGAGGTTGGTGGATATTTGTGAGTTGGAGGTCAGCCTGATCTACATAGGGAGTTCCAGGACAGCCTGAAACAGTGAGACCCTGTTTCAGAGAGAGAGAGAGAGGGAGTGGGAAAGGGAGAGAGAGATGCCAAATCCAACTCACATTCTTGCTGTCATCCCATCCCATCTGAACATTATGTACCTCAAACTAACAGGTATAAGACTGGTAAGACTTCTATGTAAGGCTAATTGGGTTCTGAGTTTTGAATGAGATAGTTGCTATAATTTATCCAAGAAGCCTGAGTAGAACAATTCAGATCCAGCTGTCCTGGTCAAAGAACCAAATAGGGAATAAGCAAGCCCTCCTGAGCTTGGGTGTGGCTAACAGTGGTGGGGAGCCGGGAGGCAAGTTTGGACGGGGTCAAGTCAAGGAGGAAAGCCGGTGGATATCACTTTGGAAAAGTGTAATGATGATGTCCATGGCCTTTCTCATCCTGAGATGCCCCACTCCTGCCAGGCCTAGAGGTCCAGGCTCCCTAGGCTGACGATGCTCAGCAGTGGCAAGTTTTATTTAGCGCACTGTGTTGGACTCAGATAATTATTTAATTGATTTTGCTTAAAAATAGAGTTGGCAAGGAACGCCCACAGAATCTATTTTTATTCTGGTTGCTTAATAAAGCCTTGGAACACAAGAGGAAGGGGATGATGGCGCAGCCTGGAGTCACCTGGACTTGGACTCCCCGGGTCTCAACAGGCTGTGATGGTCTGTACAGGCAGCAATGGTGAGGGTTGGAAGATGGACGCATTTCCTCTCCTAGACATGAGTCTCAAGCCAAGCTTGGGGCCTGTCTGAGAGAGGTGGACTCTGGATAGGCTCTAGCTGCCCCAGGACAGTTCCTATGCTGGTTGAACTGGAAATGGTGCTTCCTTCTGCCTGTGGCCTAGCTGTGAGGTATGGAAGTTGGAGAGTAGAAGGGGGAAGGAAGAAAACAGAGAGGACAAAAGAGGCAAAGGAGAGCAGGAGTTCTTCCTTGAGTGTCCTGGCCTTGACTGTAATTTTGAGGTGGGATAGCACCTACCTGTCCACATTTTGCAAACTCAAGGCTTATGTCCTCAGAATTTTCAACAGTGCGGGACACCAACATCTCATTGGTGACATGGACCTTGCAATCTGTTTCACTCTGATCTACTGGGGCTCCATCCTGTTGCCTCTCTTCTCTGATCATCAATTCTCACATCTCTTTAATGGTTTCTCTTAGGATTGACATGGATCCCGAGTGTTAATTTATCTAGACAATCTTCTAGTTGTCCTCTGGGCTTCCCAGTCTTCGTCACACAGGGAAGCAGGAAGGCACAGGCTGGGTTCGGGAAAGAGAGGCAGGGACTAGAAAATGGAAGACACCTGTGTCTGCTCTCCTTTCTTCTGGGTGGCTCTGCTTCGGAGAACTACGAAAATGCCTGGCATCCTGCTGATTTCTCTGCTCATTCTGGGACTGTTGTTATATCTCTTGACAACCGCATCTGTGTCTTAGTACATAAATGATCAGACTTCCTGACAGCCCATCCTGCCGCTGCCCACAAAAGCATACCAGTGCCTGTTAGCTCCAGCTATCTCTACTTCCCACTGGGACATCACCAACTTCTGCAGATCTGGGAGTGATTCTGGGCCAGAATCTATGATTGCTGTACACATCGTCTTCTGCTCCCCAGATATCTCTTCTCATCTGCTCATCTGGGGTCACTTCATGCACACCCCACAAACCAGCAAGAGATCCATAGGCTGGGCATGAATCCCCTAGACTGGCAGCTGCTTGGCATGGGCTGGCCAACCTTAGCTGCTCTTTGAGATGATACCACGCAGCAGGAGATTCATTGTAGTCTCAGTCTATACTACTTGCTCCTCAAGCCCCCACCCCACAGAAAGGCAGTGGTGGGGAAGCAGACATTCATTTTGGCTCCTTTCTGGTGCCTAGGAAAAACTTAGTGACTTAAGCAGAGTCTGTATCATTTCTGGTAGGCAGCTACCTATCAGCACAGTCTTCTCCAGTCAAGATGTGGAATTGCAGGGCCACTTAAATGTGAAGAGAGTTCAATTTCACCAGCCACTTGTTCTCTGGGTCTTCTCAAAAGCATTACTTCCTCCCTGCTTCTATCAAGCAGCCAAAAGATGTTTATGGAGCACTTGCTCTGAGTGTACGCTATTGTGCTAGGGACAGAAATTTCTCTAAGCACCATGAAGACCCAGAGTGAATCAATATGTTTTTCCCCGTCCCTCTCAACCCTCTCTGGGTGCCACACACTCCTCTCTCCTCCATGCCCACTCAGAGCACCAGGATCCTTCTGCTCCAGTTCCTTCACAAAAGCATCCATTGCCAGAAGTCCCCAATTGAGACCTCAATAACCAGGCTCATTCTGGCCAAGGATAGAGGAGGGAAGCCAAGGCTGCACTTACTGCATCTGTTTCTCCAACTGCCACCTGCTCAGAAAATCGGACCTTCGCAGGATTGGATCTCAGCTTGGCCTTCTTCGCAGCACTGATGAAGGCAGATTTGGGAGACTGGAAAAAGAATAAAGGGCTAGTGAGTTCTCCATTCCTTTGTAACAGTAGAGTCAAGATGTCTCAATGCAACCGAGTGCAGTGGTACACACCATAATCCCAAGCACTCAGGAGGCTGAGCCAACAGATCATGAGATTGAGACCAGCCTGGACTGCCATAGTGAGATGCTGCCTCCCAAAGAATGTCCCAGTACAGAGATATTTTGCCTTACTGATCGATGACTAAATAGATGAGTATTGGTTACCTATGAAGTGCAAGGTAATGTGCTCCAAGGCAGTGTGCTAATTGTCTTCCTGTATAATTGGTGTGTTGTGTAAAAGCTGGGCATGAATTGAATTTGGATAAACTGAATTCCATTATGAATGCTCTAAGCCTAAGGAGTTTTGCAAAAAAAAATTTTTTTTCTTTAATAATCCTATAAGTTGAATGTTTACATATTCAGTTTTCTTAATATGAGATTGACTTAAATAGTAGACTTCATTGTATGCGAATATGAGCTTCCCCAAGGATTTACAGAACTAATCATAGACATGCCCCTAGAAAGGAGGCTTATAACAAATATTTTTGAGATGTGAGAGAGAGGAAACCCAACCCTACAAAATGACTCATCCTCGCTTTCTGAACTATTCAGGAAGAGAGATATGAGCTATTTAGCTCAGTGCCCCTGGCTTTCTACTTCTGAACACTGCGTCACTTTGTTTATTCAATGCTACATGGAATGCCTAAAGAATCAGTCAGGCTCTCTTATTCTTGAAAACTTTCCCCAAATTCATCAGGAAGCATGATTAGCAAACACTGTAAACTACAGTCAGCCCTTGTTACCCACAGCTTTGCATCCTTGTGTCCAACCAAGCACAGATTAAAAATACATAAAACGACAACCACAACGAAACCTCTGTCTCTACTGAACACGTACAGATGATTTTCTTGCCTTCATTTTTTTTAAACAACACAGTGAAACAACCATTTTCATAGCATTTAATGTGTGCTCAGAATCTTAAGCCATCTAGAGATGATTTGAAGTATATGGGACATTGTGAGTAGGTTCCATGGGAATACTATGCCATTATATACATATATAAAGGACTTGAGCATCCGTGGATTTAGGAATCTATGGGGGCATCCTGAAGCCAATCCCCTATGGAGACCAAGGGTGGTGTTCTTCAGATTCTAGTCTTATGCTGAGCTGCAGCCAGTCCAGCCTAGCTAGCAACCTGAAAATGTGTGTGTGTGTGTGTGTGTGTGTGTGTGTGTGTGTGTATTTCTTCATACAGGGTCTCTCTATGTATTCCAAGTTGGCCTTGAACTTGTGATACTCATGTCTTAGCCTCCCAAGTACTAGGATTACAAATGTACAGCACTATGTCTGGCTAATAAGTATCTTCTATGTAGCACATAACTGCAGTAGTACTTCCTTTTGTAATTTTACTTTTTGTTCTTATTTTGTTCATTTGTTGTTGTTTTTGTCTTGTTTTGTTTTTTGATACAGGGTCTCATGTAACCCAATGTAGCCCAGACAAACCTTGAAATCACTATGTAGACAAGAATGACCTTGAACTTCTAGTCCTCCTAACGCCACTATACAAGTTCTGGGATTATAGGCCTGTGTTATCATGCCTGGCTTGCACTTATACCTGTGGTTTCAGTCACTGATTGTTAACTTCAGTTCAAAAATATTACATGGAAAATTCCAGAGACAAATAATTAAATAACTGTTATAATTGTGTTTTCTCTCTCTCTCCTTCTCCTCTTCCTTCTCTTCCTCCTTTCTCCTCCTTGTCCTTCTTCTTAGGAGATTTTTTGAGACAGAGTTTCTCTTTGTAATCCTGAATGTTCTAGAACTAGCTCTGTAGACCAAGTCTGGCCTTGAATGCAGAGATCTTCCCACAGGGTGCTGGGATTAAAGGTATATACCATCCTGGCTCTTAATTGTTTTATTTCACAATGTTATTTATTCATTTCTTAGTATGCCTAATTTATCAATTAAACATTACTATATATATCACATATGAAAAGCATATTTATATATATTCCAGTACTGTGAATGTTTCAAGTATCCACTTGGGGTCTTGGAATATCTTTGCAGATGAAGGGACTACTGTAAGAAAAAAAGCAGGGAAAAGCCTACAAAAGACGGGCTCAGTGAGATTGTTATTTCAGCAGTTTTGAAAACTGCAATTGCATTATTATTAACTATAGGAATGAATCATTGCCATAGATCTAAAAAATGAATTCCACCCATTTAAATGACACTCTGTACTTTGAAAAGCATCTTCCCATCTACCCCTCTTGTCCCTAGCTTTTGGCAACTATTCTACTCTGCTTCTATAACTCTGATATTTTTGAATTTCATGTATCTGTGAGATCATGAGGTCTTGTTTTTCTGTGCCTGGTTTACTTCATGTTACATGTTGTCTTCCAGGTTCATCCCTGTAACAAATGACAGAATTCAAAGACTGAACCCCGGGCCTTCAGAAAGTTTCTTTGTTTGAAAATTGTAATAATATGCTTCTGTATATACTACAATATCTTTGCTTTTTCCTCTGTCTACAGACATTTAGATTGATTCCATATCTTGAGTATTGTGAACAATTCTACAAGGGAACATGGGTATGAGTATCTCCTCATGACACTGTTTTCAATTCCTTTGGGGACATATGTATTGGATACAAACACACATGTACCCATATACAAACACATTCTAGGAGAGGGGGGAGTACTTTATATATTATGGATAGGGAAGGCCTATCTGGGAAGGTAACATCAGAGAGCCACAGGAAATAAGGCAGAGATGCTATGAGGCTATCTGGAGACAGAGAGGCTCCAGGGCAAAAACAATAGTAAAGGCCCTGAGGCAGGCACAGGGTTGGAGTGTAGAGGAATCCCTGTTGCTAGAAAACAGTGATGGAACTGGGACCAGAGGGGATGTTCTCTAAGAGGCAGCTCAGAGCTGAGTCACGTAGGGCCTTGTAAGTCATAATGAGAACTCTGGATTTCATCCCACTGGTGAGTTTTAAGTAGACAGGGTTTGATATGTGTGTATGCCTCTGGCTGCTGTGAGGAAAATAGAGTGTAGGAGGTTAATGGTAAGACCAGTTAGGCGTGTCTAAATGCAGTATTTGTGATTGTATTGAGACTTAAAATATAATGCCGGCATGGGCTAGGACGATGGTAATAAAGATGATCAGAGTGAGTACGTTCAGGACATATTTTGAAGACTAAATCAAGATCATACATTGATAGGTTAGATATAGGGAGTAAGAGAAAAGTCCATAAGAAAAACAGGGTTGTCATTTACAGAGTTGAGGACTGAGGCATACATCAGGTTTGGGGCCACTTTAAATGACCTCCCCCATGGGCCTTGCCATAAAGCCTGTGAGTTCTTCAATCAGGAGTTCCTTTGTATTAAGCCCCCAAAGGTCCATGCCAGCTGGAAAAGAAGTGCATTAAGCTATTATATGCCATTTACACTGTGGCTAGGAGTCTTTTACTGGATCAGCCGCAGGAGGGCTGAGCCCTAAGATAAAGACACATCAGAAACAAATTGTCCTCATCATGTCAGCCTTGGGCCTAGCTATGTCAGATGTGGTCAGCAATCACATCTCCCACAGAGCACAGATCATGAAAACTCACTTGTTCTACCTGAGTCTGGCAGGAACTCTAGCTGTGGATCTTGGTTCTGGCTGCACAGAAGAAATGCATGGAAGAGTTTTTAAAAGACCCTACCCCAGGCCAATTACATGGGTCAGGGGCAGAGAATGTGTGTGTGTGGTTGACAGAGTCTTACGTCCAGTATCTTTTTTTTCAAAAGCTCTGTCGGTCTCAAACTGCAGCCAAAACTGAGAGCCATCAAGCTAAAGGAATCTTAGACTTCTCATCCTGAGGCACAGTTGTAGAGATTGGTGGGTAATTTGTTGGCAGCAGACAATACAAAATTCAGGGCTGGAGATCTCTGCTGCAAGTGATTACAGTAGTGATTGTTCAATGCCTTTGTATGATGCACAGCTGGGTGCTCAGATCCTTGGGGGTGGGGGAGGGGCTTCAGGCAGAGCAAGCAAGCAAAGGGAATGGGCCAGACAGATCTGTAGCTCTCTCTGTTTGGAAAACTCTGCTTGACTCAGTTTTCAGACACCTGTTTCTCACTAAGGCGCCACAAATGCGAAGCTGGTGGACTCTGACCTGACAGCCATCAATCCACCTCCCCTTTCTACAGTCACACGTCCTTTGTTTTCTCCATGGTACAGAGTGGAGCAAGCGATCTTGGACACCTAAGTGGGCGCTGCAGTCCGCCATTCAGTTTTACTTGTGAAACAGGGGCTTCTTCTGAAAAAAAGGACAGGGTTGTCTCAGTATATCCAAAGAGGCAGAACTTCAATTTCCTGAATCCTGGTTTAGTGACTGTCCTCCCTATAGCAGGCCAAGGTAGGAAGTCCACTCCTGATCTTTCATGCACACATTCTGGTTCTTCCTTAGTCCTATGCAATGGATTTGAACAAGGAACATTTTATTTTATGTATATTATACACTGTGGAGAGGCCAACAGTTTTGCTGTTCCTACAAAAATCGAAATTACATCCAGTCCTAAAACGGTTATACCACCACAAGGCAAAGATTCAGGTATTTACAGGAGCAAACCCACAAAGGAAGCAGAATTGCCAGAGTTCTCAGGGGTTTTCATTGTTTTACTGTGTCTGTTGCAGAGCTATTTTCGGCTTGTTTATGCCTCATTCCTCATTGACCCTTGTCTTCTTGGTCTGGAAGACTCCGTCCTATTCTCAGTCTTCAGTCTCAGTTGCTGATGGTGACTCACTCACTGCCAACTGGTCTCTGCTAGATGTCACAGAGTCATGTCTAGCCTGATGCTTAGATACAGGTGAGGACCTACTTCCAGAGGGACACAAACAAGTCCCTCTGTCTCACATCATCTTCAAAACTCAGCTATGAAGTATGAAGTTTATAATGCTAGGGTGATCCCTTTGACTTAAATCACTGAAACACGCAAACCCATGCTTTAGGGCCCAGTGAGTGACAGGCTTGCTTGGAACAAATCTTGTCTACTATATGTCCTTGTAAATAAATTTTAATGGGAACAAAGTCATGATCTTCACCTATGTATTGCCTGTGGCTTCCTTGTGGTTACTGTGTATTTTACAAATACTATAATATTTACTATATAGTTCTTTACAAACACATTCACCCCTTTATTAATATTAGCATGTACTAACTCACTATTTCCAAAACTTACCCAGTAATGAGAACCACTGGGGAATGTTTATTAAAACACAAAAGCCTAGGTCCATGCCCACACCACTTAGAGATCAGAATCCCTGGGAGAGAGGGCCCAAGAATCTACACTGCTGAAGATGTCCTAACCCATTAAACATAGATTAATTGAGTATCTTAAAGCCGAGACATCTGAGCTCTTCACTGACCCTATTTTTCCTCCTAGCATCTGGGAGTCTAATTTTGCAACAAGCACCCTTTCCGGCTAAGATGAATTTTGGCTTGAAACATGGGACTAGAATTGTTAAGTACCTCTGGGGCCACTGGAAGCCCCTTGAAGCAAATATGAAGCCAGAAGCTAGGTGGAATAAGGAATTGAAGAGAGAGCCTGCCTCTCCCTCAGGGCTGAATTCAGCAGCTGCTGATTCTCTGACCATTTTTTAATTTGGTGGCTCTATTAGCACAGATTTCAGGGTTGTGATCAGTCATATTTTGGTCGAAGTCAAGTATATAGGGTCAAATATTAATGTTTTATGGCAAGATAGGGTCCCACTTTTGAGAAATTTTATTTGATTTGCTGCATAGTAGTTATACATATTTATGGAGTGCAATGTGATAGATATTTTGATGCATATATATACTGTATAATGATCAGATCAGAGTAATCAGCATCTAAAATCTTTGTCATTTCTTTGTGGTAAAACCTTCACAATCATCTATTGTACTGGTTTGAAATATACATTATTGTTAACTCTAGTCACGGTGCAATAGAACGCCTGAACTTATTGCTTCTATATAACTGCAGAATCCAAATGGTTGCTGTCATAGGAGTTGAGAGAAAAATAGTGGCTACCAGAGGTTGGGGAGTGGGAGTGGGAATTGGGAGAAGTGGGTCAAAGGCTACATTTTGATTCCTATAAGATGGAGCTCAGGTTCTTTCCTGAAGCTTTTCTGTTTTTCTGATTGGCCTTTCTGCTGCCTCATTGTCTTTGACACCTGAGCCTACTTACAATCAATTCCCATAGCAACCACTGTGGGCTCCTAGGAGAAAGGAAGGCCATCCAGGTTACACCAGATGGGAACCAGGATGCCTGCCTTTCAGCACTCAGGACTACCTGGTGATGAATATAGCCACTCCTGACTTGCAAGCTTCCCCCAAGTCACATTTTACCTGGCCCCAGTCTTCCCTTACCGCCGACATCACCACTGTTGGCACTTGATGATTCTGCTCAGCTCCCTGCACACAGTGAGTTTGTTTCCACTTCTAATCCCACTTCACACCACCTCTTCTTTATCCCTACATCTTGGGGGTTCCTTTTGACCAGCTAAATGCCACATCTTCACTAAAATCTAGTTCCAGCAGAGTGTGGCTACACAGGCCTGTCATCCTAGCACTTAGGAGGCTAAGGCGGGAAGGAGAGTGGTAAACCTGAGGTCAGCCTGTGCTACATAGTGAGACCTTAATCTCAGAATCAAAACAAAAACTGAAGAAAAAAAAAATAAAACAGAGGAACAACAATGAAACAGTTCAAGTTCTTTGTTCTGAATCCTTCCTCAGTTACTCCATTTTACTTTCCTGCATTTTCTTCAGTATTTTTGTTCCTCTGCACTGTCACAGTTTATCTGCTCGATGAGGTTAGAAGAGATAGTATTTTACACTACCATGTCTCTTCCTAGCACCAAGTACAGAGTCGACTCAGCATAAAAGATATTGGTTCAATTGCTGTAATTGATAAGGAATTAGTTCATGAATCCAGAAAGGATGATTTGGGTGCCTACCACCTGCCTAGTGCCATACTTCAAAAGCACAGGACTAGAATTGCTAAGTACCCTAAAATGTTTGCTGGAAAACCATTTCTATAGTCATTTTTATTACTTTGAGTTTTTTCTGGGAAGATGGTGCTAAGCCAGAAATTCTCAGCCTGCTGGGTTGTGACCCCTTTTGGGGTCAAATGACCCTTTCACAGGAGTCACCTAAGACAATCTGCACACCGGGTATTTACACTATAATTCATCACAGTAGCAAAATTACAGTTATGAAGTAGCAATGAAAATAATTTTATGATTGGGAGTCAGCACAACATGAGGAGCTGTAGTAAAGGGTCATAGTATTAGGGAGGTTGAGAACCACTGCTCTAAGCAGAAGCGATTCTGGCTCTTTGGGTTGCTTTTCTTTGGTCCTCTTTTGGAGGGAACTATCTTTCCTTGCTTTATCAAGCTATTTGAGGTCACAACCAAGTACTTTATTTAAAATTTAACAATTTTTTGAGAATCTACCATGTGATAAGGTCTACAGATACCATGATTAATAAACAGTCATGGGAAGGAAGTTGGTCATCAACAGATTAAAGAAAGTCTTAATACATGGATATATATGCAGGTTAGGTGGGGGTGTGGTGACCTCTGATACTACTTCCCACAATGGTTTGCTGTAGTATAATTTATTCTGTTAAGAGGAAAATGTCAAATGAAAGAGACTAGAATCATTTGGGGAGCCTTTTCAAAAGTCCAATACCAAGGCCCTATCCCCAGGGCTTGTAATTCAATTAGTCAGGGCTCAAACTTGAATGTAAATGGTTTTAAGAGCTTCGCTGGTGGTTTTAATGATTAGTCAAGGGCCAAGAACCCTTAGCAGGCACCAAATGAAGGAGCAGACATTAGACCCTTATCAGCAGGAGCAGGGAGGAGTCTTAAAGATGATCCGGTCCAGTGTTTCCTAAATTCCACTGATCATCAAGAATCACCCATGGGATGTCATTGCAAATACCGAATTGTCTGCCACATCCTAGACCTGTCAGGAGCTGTCTTCTGGAAGATTTGATAATCAAAGTTAACATGGCAAGAATCCATTAAGAGGCAGTAGTCTCCTTGTACCTCTAAAATGCTAAGTGCCTGCTTGATGTAGGGGTATAATATTGGGTATATATTGGGGTGTCCAAGAAATTTTCACTATAGCTTAAGAGAAAAGATTCTCTTAGTTGAATATTGTCAGACATAAGAGTTCTATACAGCTGTGAACACCTAGTTAGTGTTATGCAGATTATAATGTTAAATCCTTAAACTAACAAATCCCAGTGGACTAGTTTCTTCATTTCAGGAGGAGAACCTGAGAATCACAACTGTTAAGTGCCTTACTTGAGGTCACCTCACATATAGGTTTCAGACTCAGGATTTAAACTGATAACTGGTCCTGCAGCAGAAGCATTTCCCACTCTGTACCACTCCCTACCGTCTACGTCCTTTAGGAATCTCTTTCACTCGTTCTCATTCTTTTTCAGTCTGTCTCCCTCCCCACCTCAGGGTCTCACTCTGCAGCCCACTCAGGCCTAGAACTATGTAGCCGAGGCTGACCTCAAATTCACAGTGATCATTCTGCCTCTGCCTCCTAGCACTCAGGATGCGTGAACCAATGTGCCCAGTTCCTCTGCGTATGTCTGTATGAGAGTGGACAGAAGAAAGGAGAATATTCATTGCCTTGCTTTACTCAATTGGGAACCATGAATCTGACAATTCAAACTTTTCATGCCCCGTACACGTTTGTAAGTAACCAGGAAAGCACTGTGGATATTGATTTGAGAGGTTACAAATAAAATCCAAGGACTGAGTAATTTTGTGTAGAGAAACTCTGCAGGAAGGATGGGATGTGTGTGTATGTGTGCAAGGCTGCCATTCAGTTGGGGTATACTAGTTTGGCCAAGAGCTAGAATGTGAGCTACCTGAGGGCAGGAGCTGTGCCTGTTTTACGAACTACTATATTCCCAGCTTATACAAGTGGCCCGAACAATAGGCATTTGATAAAAGCTTCATGAATGAATGAATGAGTTAGACACTCTCATCAAGGTTAGTCAGGCAATTAATTCTGTTTGAAAGATAAGCATAATCAACCAGGTTTCAAAGGAAATGGTCATTATTCAAAGAGATGTCAAGTAACACAAAGAGAAAAGTCAGAAGGTCAATAAGAACTAATAAACGCACAAGGAGGAGAAGGAAAGCAGCCTGCCGTCACAAAGGGGTCACGAGGTGGAGAAGTTGTGGCATGAGATGTAGGAGGAATGGGAAGGGGAGGTTAGGATGGAGCTGAGGAAAACGTTAGATTCTTCATTCTGCGTCTCGGTCTGGTATTTTGAGTTCAGGTTGTTTAGATGGCTGGAACCTGGGCTCCCTTCATTCTATTCAACCAATATTTAGTAGTACCTCTTCCGTGCCAGGTGCTATTCCAGGTGCTTGGGATACAACAGTAAGAAAACACAGTCCCCACCCTTTTCGAGGTGACATTCTAATGAGGGGACATAGATAACAAAGAAGTTAACACATTTCAAGGGAATATAAGAAGATAAAGCCACTTTGGAAAAACAATCTGGCAGTTATTTAAACTAAACACACACTTCCTTATATGACCCAGCAGTCACACTCTTGAGCATTTATCCCAGAGGAATGAGGACTTACGATCACAAGAAACACAAATGTTTATAGCAGCTTTATTCATAATAGCCTCAAATTAGATGCAACCCAGATGCCCTTCTATTGTAGATGATTAACTAAACTGATGCATTCACACCATGGGATACTATTCTACAATAAAGGCAACAAAATATTGTTATACAAAATTTGAATGAATCTCAAGGGCAATATGCTGAGTGAAACAAAGCTACGTCTCAAAGGTTCCATGCCGTATTGATGCATTTTCATGGTATCGTTGAAATAATACATAAATGGAAAACAGATTGGTGGTTAACAGGGACTTCAGATGGAGTGAGAGGGGAGGGTGTGTCTATATAAGGGCATCATAAGGATGCCCTTTGGTGGTAGACTTCCGAGTTCTGATTGTATTGGTGGATGTTTAAATCTACAATTGACAAATTCATATGAAACTGTGTATATGTATTGGATCAGTGCTGATTTCCTGAAAAAAAAAGTTGTGTGTTAATTCTTTTTGAGACAGGGTCTTGTTCTGTATCTCATGTGTGGTGGCTGTTATTGGCTGTTAACTTGACATCTGGAATGAACTAAAACCCAAGTGGCTTGTTCCATCTGTGAGAGATTTTGTCTTAATTAAATCATTTGAGATGGGAAGACCCACTTTTAATTTGGATCTTTTGAGGTGAGAAGATACACCTTTAATCCAAGTCTTTTGAGGTGGGAAGACCCACTTTTAATTTGAGCCACACCTTCTGCTGGCAGCCTATATAAAGGACAGGGAATAAGGACGCTTGCTCTTTTTGCCTGCTTGCACTCACTCTTGCTGACAAGTCAGTTCTTTCACTGGCATTAGAACCTACTTCTTTGAGATTCTAGTATATGCTGAAGACCAGCTGGGACATCCAGCCTTGTGGACTGAACAATTACTGGTTCTTGGGCCTTCATTGGTAGATAGTCATTAATGGACCAACTAGACCACAGCTCCTCTCTCTCTCTCTCTCTCTCTCTCTCTCTCTCTGTGTATTTTTTCAGTCTATAAGTTCTGTTCCTCTAGAGAACCCTGACTAATGCATCACGCTGCCTGCCTGTCACTCAAGACTTCTTGCCTCAACCTTTGAAGTGCTGGAATTACAGGCTGAGCCACTGCTGAGCTCCTGATTTTGATATTATATTCTATAGCTATGGAATATGCAACCATTAGTAACAACAGGCTATATAACACACCTCATGTCTCTATACTAGTTTTGCAACTCTCTGACTACAATTAGTTCAAAAGAAAAGGTTTCAAAATATAGTGTTTGAGCTTTGAGGAAAAATTAAGCAGCAACTAGAGATCATGATGGGTAGATGTAGCTGTTTTAGAAAGGGTAGTCAAGAACCGCATCTGTGAGAAGCTGACATTTGAAAAGACCAGGTTAACAGAGTAACCTGCGGTGTAGCTCTGAATTGTTTTTTCCCCTGTGGGGGCAGGGAGAGTGGGCACATGGGCTCTTTAACTCAGGCTGGTCTTGAACACACTATGTTGCTGAGACTGCCCTTCAACTGATCTCTGGAGTCTGCCTTCTGAGTGCTGGAATTACAGGTGTGGAGTATCATGCCTGGCTCAGCAGAGGAAATTTTAACCTTACAAAAATGCATGCTTTGAGGGTAAAACTAGTTGCTATTTTCAAGACAGGACAGGCAGGGACTGATGGCCCACTGCTCACTAGACAACTGCACATTGTGCGGTAAGGTGGGGAAAGGACTATTCATAACAGCACAGAGGACTTGCCTTCTCAGGTAGAGAAATGCAGATAAGTAAGGCCTGTTTGCCTAGGGCATTGTGCATGTTGTTGTAGTGTGTGGATATGCAAGTGTGTGTGTGTGTGTGTGTGTGTGTGTATGTGTGTGTGTGTATGTGTGTGTGTGTGTGTGTGTGTGTGTGTGTGTGTTCACATATATAAGCCTGAAGAGATCTGGGCACCATGGAGCAAGGCAGTTGCTTCCAGGTTCAATTTGAGCCATGCTTCTTGACATGTGAGCCCAGGCTTGCGCCAGTGCTCCATTTTTGGCTTTAAATACAAGCATGTCTCTCATTGAGAGATATCTGGGAAATCCTGCCATTCTCTCAAGGTCCAACTTTGATTCAGTGTCCTTTAATGGGGTAGGTCATCAGTGCTGGGGTACAAGGAAGTTTTGTGACACAAGAAAAGGACCGACCAATGGACTGGAGGTAGAGTGTGGGTAGGGAGTTTTGCACATGGAGGTTTTGCATCTGGATTTGTGACTTCAGGTTGCAACTGTACAGATACATGCTAGTAAAGGACATTGACGGAATCCAATGTCTAGGAGATGGAATTTGGAGCTTTTGCCTTCTAATAGCAGCTCTGTTGATTATTATGATAATGCGTGTTTAGGAAACATTGTCCAGCTCCAAACCTCGTTTAACAGATCAAGGAACAGATTAGAAAAGGGAACTCACCCAAGGTCACACAGCCAGCTACTGAATGTATCAGGAGAATGAGTTCAACTGTATCTCACTATGTACCTCTGGCTGGCCTGAAACTGGCTATGAAGAAAGACTAAGCTGGCCTGGAAATCATAGATACACCTTCCTCTGCCTTCCAAGTGCTGGGATTTAAGGTGTGAGCCAACTCATCCAGTACAATTTCTTTTTTTAATTAATTATTTATGTGGTGCTAGGAGTCAAACCCAGGACAGTGAGCTTGCTAGACAAGTACTTTATCATTGAGTTATGGTCTCCAGACATTCCAGCAATTTTATATGAAATGCTTCAAATACAGCACCAGGTCTCACACATCACAAGTCATTTAGTCTTTATGTGGATAAATAAAAGTAGCACCTACTACCTGCCAGGACTTTATGGGAGATGGATTCATGCAGGTGAAGCATAGCAAGAACATGGTGGAAGACAGATTCTAAACTGAGGTAGTGGTCAACTGAATTTAGTAAAGTAGAGAACATGCTACAGAGCATAGCACTGCACAGTTCTTTGAAATTTCCAGTCCTGGATATGGCAGTAGATATCATGTTTAAGTTCACTTCTAAGTTTGTGCCTCTCATGTCTGCCCTACTTAATGATCCCTCTTTCTTCCTAGGTCTCTGATCCCTCTTTCCATCCTAGGCTGCCGCTTTCCAAGATGGAATCACCTCTTCTTAGGCAGGAGGCAGGATGAAGGGCAGATGGCACGAAAGCTCACTCACCTGATGAGTGTGCAGAACTGTAAGAACGATGGATTCCTTAGCACTCCTACAGAGAAAAGAGGGAACAGGAGAGCAGTATATCATGCACTAGGTATTCATCTAGTACAAGAGGCAACACCAGAATGGTCCCCTGGGTTGCATTCAGGTATATGGATTAGGACAGAGGGTAGTCTGAGGATCTGCATGGATGCCTTGCCTCCTATCATTTGTGGAGGCTGACACAAAACCATCCATATTGGTTTGCATGGGCACTCAGCAGTGGTATTAGCATTACCTCTGGGGCTGTCATTTTTCAGGTTTTCTTTTCATATTCCTTCTCACACTCTCTGTAGAAATCACTAAACCTTAGGTATAATTTTATCTGTAGACTAGAAAATTCTCAAGGAAAACTACAGGCCTGAATTATAGAACTCAAAGGGCGCACAGCCAGAGAGTCCTAGGAACCATGTACAATGATTATTGGCAATTTGGTATTTAAGCAAGGAGAGAAACTCAAAGAAAAACCCAAAGGAGGTCATTTGGTCATTGTGACTCATACTCAGCAGATTTGTTTTAATTGAGGGACCAAAGAATGAGAACCAGGGAGCAACAGATGGAAACTCAGACTCTCCAGATAGCAAATATTCAAAAGGATGAAGAATTCAAAACTCTTCCGACAAGAATTATGCCAACTATCAAAGAGGCTGTGGGGTATGAAAATTCTCTCACAGGAATACATAATCTTTTAAAATAACTGAGTAAAATGGGAATAGTTTTCCCTGAAGGAGTTTTTCCTCTCCTTGTTGGCCTCTTTCAAATGCTTATAGGGACAAAGGCCTCCAAAGAGAATCATGCTGGGTCTGATACCATACACTTATAATTCCAGCACCAAGGTGGCTGAGGCAGGAAGACATGAGTTTGAGGCCAGCTTGGACTACATAGCAAGACACTGTCTCAAATACCACCACCACAACCACAACAACAATATCAAAGCTACCTTGATTTTGGTTATACATGTTTTGTCTAAGACTCCTGTGTAAGGACTTTTAATGATCATTTCCCACACTTGTTGAGGCAAAGTCCATTCATCAATCAGCTCCAAGGTCTGGGAAGTTACCAGAGCAAAGAGTTGTATTATAGGGAGAATCTCCAGGGAACAGATTATCTTGAATAGGAAGGGGCATATGGTCACCTGCTCCAGTCCTTACCAGCTCTCCTCATTCTACTATGAAGAAAACCAGTTTTACAGTGACTTACAGTCTGGATTTATCTTTTACAATGTCCCCCACCTTCTCTTATGAGACTCATGGAGCTTCTCCCCTGTTCCTCAGTCCTCAGGAAGACACTATACTGTCTTAAGGGCCTTTATACTAGCTCTTCTTTTCTCCAATGTCTTTGTCTCCTTCAAGTCTTTCTTCACATGTCACCTTCTGAATGAAACCAATACTGAGCACTGTGTTTAAAGTTACATTCTGCATCATTGTACCCAGCAATCTGACCTTCTTTACCCTATCTACTTTCTACTCTTCAAAATCTTTGCTTCTTATTTACTGTACATGGCGTTTCTTTTCACTAGACTGCGAATGCTAATAACCCAAGACATTTTGTCTCTTATTCACTGCTGTCTCTTCAATACCCAAAGTAGTATCTGGTACATAGCAGACAATAATACATGTTCACTGAATGGATGGATGGATGGATGGATGAACCACTAACACCTGAGTTATCAAAAGAGTAAAATTTGTTTTGACACTGAAGGAGCATCGGATCCCTCACAAAATTGGACTACTTTGCTCTCACATACAAAGACATCCACTAGAAGCAAAGGAGGACTTTCAAAGGGCCTAGTAGAATTAACTCCAGCATGTACTGATGGGGTAAAAGGGAGCTCTCCCCATACTGGTGTGGTAGTGGAGGGTGAAGAGCACAGTGTGAGGATTAGGGCAATACAACGGACACTTGAACTTGAAGAAGAGACAATCAAGAGTCATTAGGAACCAGAGGCATCTGGAGGTATGGAGCTACAGGAGGAGTATGGAAAAGAACTACTCTGGACTTCAGGACAGAGCGTTCTAATACCTCTCAAGCAGATAGAGTGTTCTACCACACAAAGAATGCAAAGTCTGCCTCTGAAAGGCGGGCTTTGGGGAGTTCCAGAAAGATGAATAGAAGGAAAACACTGAACCAAGTACAACAGAAGGAGACAGAAGCAAAGATGAAGGCAGATTACATAAGGCACAGAGAAAGAGAGAGAGAGACAGAGAGACAGAGAGAGAGAGAGAGAGAGAGTGAGAGAGAGAGAGAGAGAGAGAGAGAAAGCGCCCAAGTACCCCAAACTGAGGTTACCTCACTGAATTTAGTCTTCACTTCTATCCTGTTGTTCCTTATCAAGAAAACTGTGCAAAGGTGTGAGCATGTGGTATGGGGACAAGGAGTGCGTTCATGTGTGTGTTGTGTGTGAATGTGTGCATGCAAGGGATGGGCAAAGACAGAGTGATTACTCTGCATTCACGATGGGTGCAACTTTTCTTTCTAACTGGCTCCCCAATCTGTGGAAGACATTAAGGTGACACAAATACTGTGGACAGCATCCCCCCTCTTTCTCGTGTATATGTGTGTATGTGTGTGTACGCGAGCGTGCTTGTGTGCATGTTTACTTGCACCGTGCTTATCGCAGAATGTTCTTTTAATGGCGCATTGGATTCTCATCAGTCACTTGGCCTGTCACATTGCACAGTAACTCCAAAACTCCAAAACAAAGGAGCTTGGGTGTAGAGACAAGTTGGAGAGGACAGAGCTGAGACTGGAGCAGGAAAGCTCTTCTTTTTGTCCACCCAAGTCACTGGCACAGAATATAAGTCCTGTGGTGATCCTTACTGGCTGATACCCACAGTTGTAGGTGGCCAGGAGCCACGGCTATAGCTGATCTGCCTTGGGAGGGTTTCTCTCTAGGGCCTTGAAGAATAGTGGTAGCTCTTTGCCACTGGTGGGACAGGGGTGGGGACACTGCTGTCCTGTCAAGGCCCCAGAGGCCCCTGTTACCTGATGAGTTCTATGAACCTCTCCCTGGGGGCTTCACTCACGTCCTCCTCATTAATAGCCACAATCTGGTCACCAGCCAGGAGCTTGTCCTCAGAGGGGCCTCCTGCAGAGGAGAGGAGAGAGGCATGAGGGGTTGGAGCTATTGCCAGGAAAGCGCAAGTCTGGGCAAAAGCCACAGTGCCTGAGGGAGTCAAGCCAATAAAGACAGAGACCTCCAGTGGAGGCCTGCAGATGATGCTTACTGAGGTGCAGTAGCAGAGGTGTTGTTCCAGCTCTGGCTTCTGCCTGCCCAGGGAGGACAGAGGAATGAAGAGAGAGAATGGAGTAGAGGCCCTTTAGCAGAGCATGGCATAGGAGCAAAAGACCCCAAACTCAGATGCAGTTGTAAGTGCCTGACTGGCTTGGTTCTAAAGAGGAACAGACTCCTGTCTCATTCGAGGGGTTTACTTAGGCAAAATGAATGGTTTCCAGAGTGCTGGAGGTAGTACAAGTAACAAGAGCAGGGTGAGGAATCTTCTCACTTGAATATTGATCATACTTATTCTGGAGTGGTTTAGGCACTCATATGCTCGGAGACAGGGAGATGGATTTCAAGACTTAAAGGGTCTGTCCCCTGCAAATGTGTAAACAAAGTACAGGTTCCTTAGGCAGCAGGGAATCTGCTTGCTGTTCTTTTCTGTCTCCAATGGTGAGGTTAAGAACAGACCCATGGGAAAGCTGCATGCCTCAGTTAGGATAAAGGGTGGGGACAGAGAGGTGGTACAGGCTGTGCTGTCTCTGCTATCTAGGAAAGCCTCTCTCTCTCTCCCTTCTCTCTTTCTCTCTTTCTTTTTCTCCCTTCTTTCTCTCTTTCCTTCCATCCTTTCTTTCTCTCTTTCTTTCCCTCCCTCCCTCCCTCCTTTCTTCCTTGAGAAAAACTTTTCAGAGACTGAGAGAGAATAAGAAGTTATATCCAGCATGACTCAAACCCAAGAGGAAAGCTAAATGATGTGCCCGACTCTCAAACTGGCCTTGGTTGTTGTTTGTGGCTATTTTAAAAGGCCAGATCCTAATTTTCTTTCTACAAGGAAGTGTGCTGCCTATTTACCCTCAAAACATATACATAGCAAATATGCCACTCAAAAGCAGGTGTGATGGCCCAGGTCTATAATCCTAACTGCTAGGGAGGCTGAGACAGGAAGATCTGAAGTTCAAGGGTGCTGGGGCTGCTAAGAAAGTTCGAGGCTAGCACAACCCAGTATCAAGATAAAAAAAAAAGGCAGTCAAGAGGTGAGAATTTAGCTTAGCTGAGCATACATGGGTTCAATCCCAACTATGAAAATAGAGTCACCTGAGCATGTCAACAGAGTCAAACAGAGTCAACAGAGCACCTCAATGGCTCTGGAGCCTGGGTGTCATGTGCAGAGGACACCTAAGCCAGCACAGCTAGCAGGAGTCACCAATGGAACAGCAATGGAATTTACAAGGCCATGCCTTCTGACAGTCCAGGGACTTCAGGAATTGTGAGCATTGGGTTGACAATCATATTCTTTGCAGCCACAAAGAAATGGGCTCTAATCCTGTAGTTGCAATTCACTAATTGTGTGACCTTGAGTGAGACCTCTAAAGTCTTCCAGTTGCTTATCTGTTAACTGAGAAAATGACAGTACCTATGCATCATAAGAATGTTGGGAAGATAAATGAGATGATGAATGTATAGTACTTAAAATAGCTGATTAAGCCAGGCAGAGTGGCCCACACCTGCAATCTTAGTACTTGGGAGGTGGAGACAGAAGGATGAGGAGTTCAAGGCCAGTTTTAACTACACAATGAGTTAAAGGCCAGCCTGGGCTGCATAAGATCCTGTCTCAAAAACAGAACAAAACAAAGAATACAAAATAGCTGGTCATTGTAGCGATGGGAACTGAATAAATGATGGTTATTGGACCTTCCAAAGGGCAATTCCTTAAACTTGTTTGGTTCCTTCTATCTACTTCTGTCAAAAAAACCAACTATCTTTAGCTAGGGATGTAACTCAGTTAGTAGTGTGCTTGCTTCGCATGCTCATGGTCTCACTCCCCAAAACCACATAAACTGGATGTGCTGGTGCACACAAATAATCCTAACACTCAAAAGACCGATTCAGGACAATTACTTTAAGTTGAAAGCCAGCCTGGGCTACATAGCTGGTATCAGGCCAGTTAGGACTGCACAAACCCTGTCTCCAAAACAAACCAATTGAAAAAAAAAAAAAAAAAGGAAAATGACAGTCTTTTAGGTAGAGGCTACTTCACCTGTTTCCTTTCCTCCTTCCCTCTCTCCCATGCAATGGAAGAGGTCCTTATGGAACTCAGCTTCCTTCTTGGGCCTTCTACATGTCACTGGTGATATCAATCTAGTTTTTGCACAAATGGTTTGTGGGCATGCTCAGTCATGTCTGGCTCTCCATAGGATACTTCATCTTTTCTTATGACCTCAAATATGGGAGCAAATGTCTTCTACATTCAGTAGCTGCATGGATCAGCCCATCTTTTAAAGGGCAGAACCTGTCAGTCCCCAGCTTTTTGTGGCTCTAGCATGGAAATTTTCTTTTTATCTCTCTACTTCCTTCTGCTCTAGGACAGGAATGGGAATGGGGGAGGGGAATCCTTTCCAAATTCTGGTTACTTTAAAGCTAATGTAGGAGTTCCTGGTGGTCTATTGTTATACTAAGTTTTACCTATTCCCTCTTCCCAAGACAAATTTGATTTCTGATCAGAAGACAAAACTCTTTTGCAAAACTGTATGACTGACTCAGGAGCCTTAGGTTATCCACAAACTCCTGTATTGAATTTTGTTTGCTTGTGCCCTCTAGTTGAAAGGAGCTTTCAGGAAAAAAAAATCTTCTTTTTTTGGCTTTTCCTTTGAGGATAGCAAAATTCATCAAATTTCTGCAAGACCAGTTCGTACTCTGGCTGCTCTTTTTGACTGAGCAAGAAACTGTTGTAAACATCTCAAACCTCAGGCCTAGCAAGTGAGGAATAAAACTCTTTTCTGTCAAGGCATAGAAGATTCAAACACAACAGCTCTGTTTCATTCACAGCGGCAGGGTTCACACTTGGAGGTGGGGTGCTTATTTTTTCCCATCCCATGCAGTCCCTTTCAAGCCCAACTTGCCCCTCACCGAATCAGACAGGCTCTAAGCAAACCCTTGTCCAGCTGCTTCCTAGTTGAATGACACTGATATGCCTCAGTTTCCTCATTTGGAAAATGAGAGTTGTGCCTCTTACCTTGCTGGCTTTGCTGTGAGAACTAAACAAAATAAAATAAAGGCCAAAGGAGGTGCTTCATCAATGGGAGCTTTTGGTACTGCCAGTCTGGCCTTGAGACAGTTCATTCTATTTTCCTTTGCCATCCCACCAGTGGTCTAAATACTAATTCTGATCTTTACTAGCTCACCTATCTCATTAATAGCCTCCAGACCTGGAGATCATGTCCCCCCCAACCCCCACCCCGGTGTGTGTGTGTGTGTGTGTGTGTTTATGATGTGTGTATGACACGTGAGTATGGACACATGCATGCCATCATCAATGTGTGGATGTCAGAGAACAGCTTCGTGGAGTTGATTTTTTCCTTCCAAGTTTCTGTGGGTTCTGGGAACCAAACCTAGGTTATCAAGCCTACACAGCAAGTGCGTTTATTGACTAAGCCATCTCTCCGTCCCCCAGATTCTTAAGGATGAGAGCTGCATCTTGTGCTTCCCTGCAACACTGCTGGGCTTAGAGTAGGCATTCTATAAATACTTGAATTAGATTGATTGGTACTTTCTCATCCAAGGTATGATATCTCTCCTATGTATGTTCTGTGTAAAGGGAACCCTGCCCCCCAATCCTCTTAACTGTAGTCTCTGTCTCAGGTCCCAAGCTACCTCAGTGGTTTGTTATTAGTTGGCAAATCTTTACCCACTCTTGGTAAAGTACTCAGTAAGCCCATATACTTGGAAGGTCTGATCTCTGGGAAGAGAAGTAGGTATTGGAGATAAAAGACAGGAGTTGGGAGTAACCTCTGAGGGACACCTACCTGGCCTCACAGATCGAACCACCACAGGCCTCTCACTGCCGGCCACGAAGCCAAAGCCATATATAGGGTCTCGGTGAATGGTCACTTGTCGCAGTGTCTCTGCTGGCAGCTGTACACATTCCATATCATTTGCGCTCTCTTCCTGCATCACATGACTGGGGGAAGGGGAAGATAGGAGCAAAACAAGATGCAAAGGGAACTAAGCCTCAAAGCCAGCCGGGAGGGACATCATTTATGGTTCTGGCTATGATACTTGAGAAATCACAGCTTTATTCCCTACACACTTTGGGAACAGCAGAAGCAATGACTACCTCGTAGTTCATATTGGAGTAAGAGGGAGGTAGGGAAGAGAAGCTACTTGTCTTCAGGAGAAACTAGTGACATGGGAATTGCAAGTCATACTCATTCTCTATGATATTGGGACTCTAGGAGAAGCCTACATGCAAATGTATTGTTCTGAAGTTAACCTATCTTAATTGGCTATTAACTCCCTAAAGAAAACTAACCCCCCAGGGAACAGGCCACAAAAGCAGGCAAATAAGTGGGAAAGGAAATGTGAAGTCATTCTAGAATTGGTATCATCTTCATGAAGTCCTTGTGCAATTTTAAACTTTAATGTCTATTAAGTGATATATAAAAAGGAACTATTTAGGTGGCATATATAAACAAGCGCACTAATGTTCAGGACCATTACTTTACACAATTG
The DNA here is from genome assembly GCA_026225945.1 of Cricetomys ansorgei. Taxonomy (NCBI): domain Eukaryota; kingdom Metazoa; phylum Chordata; class Mammalia; order Rodentia; family Nesomyidae; genus Cricetomys; species Cricetomys ansorgei. The sequence continues at coordinate 314,364 of JAMJFZ010000542.1, read as the reverse complement.
TACATAATGCCAACTTATTTCACTTAATGGGACAGCTGGAAAATGGCTCCTGTGGGCCAGAAAGGGAGCTTCTTCTTGAGGCTGCTGACAGATCTGAAACTCAGCCAAGGCTGGGGAAGAGGAACCACTTCCCTCACACCTGGGGAAGATTCCAGGTTGTTCTCTCAATGCCTACAACTTAAGCTCCTGAACGTGAGCAGTTCCACAGAATTATATAAAGCTTCTACACCAAGAGCCAGGGTGAGGCATACTTCAGGCAGAAAGACCCAGATGTAGCATTTAGATGAGGAGCCCTGAGGAGTCGGGGTGTAGGGACACTGGAGTCTGTGGGGGCACTGTGTGCCATGAACAAGGGAGCTAGAAAACAGGGAATGATGGTCTAGGACAATGGTTCTCAACCTTCCTAGTGCTGTGACTCTTTAATACTGTTCCTCATGTTGTGGTGACCCCCAACGATAGAATTACTTTTGTTGCTACTTCATAACTGTAACTATTGTTACAGTTATGAATTGTAATGTAAAATATCTGATATGCACATATTTTTAGGGGACCCCTGTGAAAGGTTCTTTTGTGACCCTCAGATTGAGAACTGCTGGTCTCGGAGAAGGCAAAGGCTAGCAGAGTTAGAAGAGAGAGGGCCAGAGCTCAGGGACTCAGAATCTTAGAAACCTGATTTGACTCCCTGTACCCTCAGGTTTTCAGGCATAGAAGATGAGCTTAGGTTCCTTATCTCAGTATATCTATACTCTAAAATTAAAGTTCTAGCCAGGGCCCTTCGAAACAGGGCTGAGTTAATTAATCAAACTAGTACAAGGTTTGTAAAAGATGTGGGAGGCTCTGACACTGTGAAACTGATGCAATTGTTGACTAGCTAAGAATTCCAAATACTTCTGTGGCAGGTGGGTTCGAGCAGCTAGGTTGTTTATCAGTAACCAACTAATTAGAGCTGAGCTTTCCACTATTTGTGGGGGAGGTGAGATCTGGAGTAATTGTATGAAAGATAAATGATAGTCCAGCCAAGATCCTGCTGCGGTCTCCGTCATACCAGACCAGGGCTGATACGAATCCAGCCACATGTATTCTACAGGTACCCAATGTGGCCTGGGGACTGTCTCCCATCCGTTAGGGAGGTGGAAAGGGATGCTAGCATAGAGCTTAAGTCTCTAGAAGGTGAATTTTGAAGCTGGCTCCCTTCCCTTCTTCCTACCCTAGTAAGACAAAAGGGCACTTTCTAATCGAAAGGCATGAAGGAGCTAGAATGTGGCTGGCTGTTGTCCTTGATAGGTATGTTGAGGGGGACAGGGTCTCTTTGTAGGTGCTTTCCTAACTTCTGTTCCTGCTAGCAGAGAGAAGTTTAGCCTTCAAGGCCAGAAAGCATTGTTTTGGGTTACCATCTTGCCTCAGCATTGAGGTTGCTGCTCAAACGAATGTCTCCTGTCATCAAGTCTCAAAGACAGTAAGAAGCGTCGTCCTGGAATGACATATTAGTTGCTAATGTGGGCACCCATTGAGGCAGGGCCAGGGTGGATGATTGAGAACTTGTTGGGCTGCACAGCCCCTGGCATGGGGAGCAAAGAGGCTGCAGGTATGCCAAGGAAGTATCCTGTACTGTTCTGTACTCATCCTCCCACCCTAACCACTAGCAATCCAGATTTGCCCTCCATTTTCTTTTCTTCAGTGCCTTGACACTGAAGAAGACAGTGACACTGTGTGAAGACACTCAGCCTTGAGGTGCCACCAGTACTGATGAAAAACAGTCACTCTCAGAGCCAGAGCAACCAATGAGCCGAAAGCCTGTGGTGACACATTTGCTTTATTCTTGTGACTCACACTGGTCAATCAATGAGTATTTATTGAGTACCCACTTATGCAGTCCAGAGTCCCTGAGGACACTCAGAAGCTCTAGGTCTTTGTCTATGAAGAGTTACCAGTCTAGCTAGAAGAGAAAAGACTAGCGTTCAATGCACACAAGAACTAGAGTGTGATTAAAACCAGTAGATGAACTTGACAACTGACTCAACCTTGTATGTTCAGAGGAGAGGGTGGAGAAGCTGGAGAAGATGCCATGGATCTGGCAGGGGATGGTGTTGGCAGGCCAGGAAAAGACAGGTTATGGAGAGAGATGGGAACCCAAGCCCTCTCTCTCAAAAGGGGCCCAGCTATTCTCTACCAACAAAGTCATGTCTCCAGGTGAAACTGAATCACATTTTGTTCCTCATTACTGTTCTTTATGAGTTGGACTCACTGTCCCTAACTGGACCCTTCTCAATTCTACAAGTATCTGATGCCTCACAGTGCCTAGGCCTTCCCACATATCTTGGGTCAAGGGAGACACCTCTATTAATGGATTGAGGAGGCCATTTTATAACCCAAGCGGAAGGTCCTCCTTCCTTCCTGAGGTTTGCATCTTTCAGTGCCTGCAGCCCAGTCCCTCGGAAATTTGCTAAGTGTCTGGAGACTTGGGAGTGACACTGAAGGCAAGTGGTGATGGATGAGAGGAGCTCCGCTGTCCAATGGCCATGTGACTGCCTTCCTGGAGAAACTAGGCAATTTGACTTTGAAAGATGTTTGGCTTCTGGTCTCTCCAAACAGGGTAACCATGAACAAAATTATGAAGCATGAGCCCCCGCCCCCCATTGCTTTATTTCTGGCATCTGTTATTTTTTTTTTTGTTGTTTGTCCCCAAACATACAACACCTTCATTCTGTCCCCCTTTCTACCCAATGTCTCTATAGAGTCTGCTCAGCCTACACCAGGGTGGCTCTCTCCATTCAGTGATCCAAGGAAAAGTCCTAGGCCGTTCTTTCCGCCTCATGGTAACAACTCTTCCGATCCACACGCTTCTTTGCATATTGACACCTATTACCTCATTTGAGACAAAGCACTTTCACATCCATTATCTCCTCACAGCTGTTATCTGTCCTGCCAAAGAGGTGAGGTGACTGCTCCTCCCCCAGCCCTCAAGGTAGAAAGAGCAGACACCCACAGAGGCTGAGCACATCCGTGATCCAGCTGCAGGCAAATCTCCTTGGCAGGTCCCTGAAATCCCCGCGCTATATGCTCTTAGAGTCCCGGACCAGCCTGCTCCAATCCTGTGAATAGTAGCATGCCATGTCCCGGCCAGGCCTGGATGCTCAGCGCACATTATAATTAACCCGTCTCTGATCTTGCTCACTTTGTGTTGTTGCAAGAATGAAATGAGATCATGGCTACAGAAGCACTTAGAAGGTTAAGTATATCACATGAATGTAGAGGTGACAATATTATGGGTAGCATTATTCAGGGTGGCCAGCGGATCAGAGAAAGGGAGTCGTCGAAAATGAACCTTCACCCAAAGTCACAGAGTTTGGGGACCTTCCCACACTCGTTCTTTTCCAAAGACAGTCCTGAAATGCACTCTGCTTCTTCATTAACCAGGCAGCCCATTTCCTGGCCCAACTATCAGACAACCTGACTCCACTTGAATGCCTTGATTTCCTCTGTGGATCAGACTGACCTTCATTACTGGCCAAAGAGGAACCAGGAGCCGGAGTTCATGCTAACAACTGTTGCTAGGCAGGATGAGGCTAAAGACAGATGAACTGACATGGTCATGAAATGGATCTGAGCTAATACTCTATCTTTTTGTGCTTTGGGGCAGGAGGACTAAAATGTTACAGTTACATTTCCAGGCATTGGCTTTTAGTTCACCAATCCCTCCTTGCCTTTGGCTCCCTTTTCTTTACATTTGCTTGGCTCCTTGGGGAGTCTTGTCATTCTCCTTGAAACTGGCAGGATTTGGAGCCGTGTGGCGCCAATTAGCTCTCTGATTCCAGTAACTGGAGCCTGGAAGCCCCAAAGATCCAGCACAGCAGGCAAGCAGCTGGGTCCCTATGAGATGCCGTGGACTCCAGGTGGCAGTAACGGCAGCCCCATCCCCGGAGTGCTGAAATAGCTCCTCTGGGTGTAAAACTCTTTCCCCTTGTAAAGGTGCCCTCACCCCTCATTTCAGCTAGCTGCTTCTTACTGCGTAGTGCTGTTCAAATTTTAATGTGCACGTGGGTCATGTGTGGGGATTACCAAATTATTCTGAGGCAGTGGGTCTGTAGTCAGCTCGACATTCTGAGCTATTCCAGGGTGATGCAACTATAATTAGGGATGCAAGGACATTATCCTTAGACAAAAAGAGAACCACGGTCAGGTTGGAGGACTGATGTACCTTTACCCTGTTTTGTTGAACCATCGAAGGTCCCAGTTAAAACACAACTGTTGCCAGGGCTGGTGGCACACACTCATAATCCCCAAAGAAACAGGATGATTAAGAGTTCAAGGTCATCTTCAGTTACACAGGCCAGCCTAGTCTACATGAGACCTTGTTTCAAAAATACTAAAAAACAAATAAGTTTAAAAAATCATCATCTATCATGGACACCTTAATTTATGCAAACAAAGATCTGGATGGCTGAATCCGATTTATCTGAGGAATGAATATGGAGAGCTCTAAAAACATTTATGAAATGAGACAGGCAAAGTTTCACTGGGGCAAGGAGAGGAAAGATGTGGATCTATTTGGTCCTATTAAAGAATTTGGTCAGCCAAGGAATAGCCCAAGGACTATAGACATCCTGGGAGTCAGGTGAGTTAGATGCTGAAAGAAAGGATATGGCAAAGTACCAGTATTATGTGTTTATTGAAGACTTCCCATATTCTAGGGTCTATCTGCATATTACCTCCTCCATGCTTATGACAATATCCTGAGTTAGGACTATGACTATTTTACAGATAAGGAAACAGGTTTGACAAAAGAGATCATATAACCCGTTTAAGAGCTTATAAGCCATGTGGAATTGCACCATGAACCCAGGTCTTCCAATTATTCTGTGATTTTTTTTTTTTTTTTTGCCAAGAACCTATGGACCTAGCAGATTCTCAAAATGTAGTAAGCTTGGTTGGCTCAGTGGACTGTTTCTTCCCAAGTGATCTGAGGGCTATTTCTATGCTGTCTTTAAGAGCAGCCGTCTTTGAAGCCACCACACCAGTAAGTGACATCAGGGACACTAGGCATAGAACTGACCTCCTCTTATGCATGGAGATTATATTCTGAGACAACCCTTCTACCCAATGTTACCTTCATTCAATGATAATGCCAAACTCTCTATATATTGTGGTTATTTTCCTGTACATATACCCCTATGATAAAGTTTAATGAATGAGGCATAATAAGAGATTAACAGCAACAACAAAAGAGAAGATGGGCTTATTGGTACACATCTATAATCCTAGTACTTCAGAGGTTAAGGCTACAGGATCAGGGGTTTGTGGCCAGCCTGGGCAACATAATGAGTTTCGGGTCAACCTGGGGTATGTATATACAGTGAGAATCCTGACTCAAAAAAAAAAAAGGAACAGAAAAGAAATGAGACTAACTCTAATAATGTGCTAGTGGTGGTTTGAATGAGAATGGCCTCCATAGGCTCATATATTTGAATGCTTGGTCCCCAGTTGGTGATACTCTTTGGGGAACGATTAGAAGACATGGCCTTGTTGAAGGAGGTGTGTCACTAGGGTGGGTTCTGAGGTTTCAAAAGCCCTTCCCAGGCTCACTTCCCACTTCTCTCTCTCTCCCTCCCTCCCTCCAAGTTGAGGATCAGGATGTAAACTCTTAGTCACTGCTCCAGTGCCATGCTTGCCTGCCTGTGTCATGCTGCCCACCATGACGATCATGGACTCTAACCCTCTGAAACTGTAAGCAAGTCCTCAATTCAATGCTTTCTTTTATACATTGCCTTGTTCATGGCGTCTCTTCACAGCAATTGAACAGTAACTAAGACAGTACTATAATAACAATTATTTTGAAGGTATAAACTTTGCTGTCTTTCTTCTGCGTCTGTGGCCCTTTTCTCTGTCTGTCTGCTGGTCAGGGATCTGTCTAGCTCTTAGCCCCTCCTTTTCAAGTGGACACTGCTTATTTTTTAAACTGTTTTTGTTTCTCTCTCTGGAATCGCAAGTCCCTTAGGACCTGCAGGGGAGGTAGGCCCTCTGTACTTACCACTGCTATCTCTGGGACATTAGTTCTTTCTTCTGAAGCGTCCCCATCTTCTGAGAAACCTGCCTGTTGTCAGCCTGCCTCCATCGTCCAGTGCTATCTGTAGACTTTCTAGGCAGGTCCCAAGGTCACTGAGGACTTTAGTTCCTAATCGTATGTGATCTCCCTCTCCACTCTTTTTAAAAAGAAACCTTAGTACAATATTCATAGCATAAAATTTACAACTTTAGCCATTTCTACTTGTACAGTTAGTTCTGTGACATTAAAATCACTCACATTGTTTTGCAACTCCCACAATTGTCCATCTCCAGAAAGCTTTCCTCTTCACGAACAGCTTACATTTCAGAGAGTACAATGTCTTTAGGGTTCATCCTTATTGTAGCCTATGTCAGCACCTCCTTCCTTTTAAGACTCAATAATATTCTATGTATGTGCCACATTGTATTCATCTGTTGATGGACACTTAGATTGTTCCCAACAGTTGTTTACTTTGAATAATGCTGCTATGAATACAGATGTATAAATGTCTGCTGAAGCACCATTTTCACTTTTGGAGGGATTATACCCACGTTTTTGTTTCTCTTAAAGGCTCATGCCTCTAGGGCTTGGTTGCTCTTTGGAAAGTGACTGGATTCCAGGAGTCTGAGACGATCAATGGGTTGATCCCTTGATGGGTATATAATGTGATGGTGTTATTGGAAGGCGGCAGAAAGTGGGAGGTGAGGCCATGTTTGAGTGAGTGAACAAGTAACTAGAGGACTACTGCGGAGAGATGTAATCTTGTCCCTTTTCTCTCTTTGTTTCCTGGCTGCCATGATGTGTGCAACTTTCTTTTGTCAGGCCCTTCGCCCATGATGTTTCTGCTGTGCCACTGGCCTAAGTCAGCGGAACCAGCCAACTGTGGACTGAAATCTATGAAGCCATGATCAAAAACAAATTCATCCTCTTTCAAAATGATTTCTCTGAAATATTTCATTTGATATCACTATTGGTGATCATTACAAGGTGATGAGGAAGCCACTGAACTCACTTCATTACCTAGACATTATCAACTATCATACTAACTCCCAAGTCTCCAGTGCTAACACTCCCCTAATGCTATGCTATCTACTATACTTCCAATTTCCTTCCAAAGGGTTCCCACTGCAGGAGTCACCGGAATGCACGATCACCTATTCCCTTCCCAGATTTCCTGGAAATCTCCTTCCCGTTCTTTCCTGAACCAACTTCCATCTGGTAGCTCTAAATATTCAATTGTCCTACTTATTCACTATTTTTCTCCTTCAAGATCTTTCTCAGCTTCACGTTCCCTCTTCTCCAGATTATAAGTTCTTGGTCTTCCATTAAGATCATTCTCTCCCAAACACTGTCAACTCCCTTCTTTCTTCTCCATCTGCCAGAATCACCAGGCAAAAACCTCATCCTTGATGAACTCAACCGTATCTATTCTTACAGTAATTAGAGGAAGCTTCAGACAAACTAAACAACTGGGTAGCTGGCTTTCACATTAACTCAATGACCTCAAACCTGGTGAATATTTTCACTAATGTATGGCCACTATTTTCTTACTCTCTAATATGCACATTTCATAGCTCCTTTTCTTTTCTCAGTCTTCCCACCAGCTCAGTTTGAAACTTCAAGATGCCTCAGCTGACGAGACTAAAAGTGCAGAAGTCATCAGATAAGATTACCCTCATCTCACTACCACTAAATACATATACCACGAGGTGTATACAAGTTTACCTTGGGAAAGTAGAGGATGTTTTTTTCTTCTTCTATCAACGTCAAGTCTTGTCACTTATGTTCTGGTACCAACCTCTCTTTACCTTTTACTCCTTTGGGCATCTGCTCTCTTCCCTAAAAATATCCATTTACAAAGCCGTGCTGCCAAGCTGATGAAATCTGTTAATGTGCATAAAAACAAAACAAACCCACCTCCCTCTACTACACAATCCCTTTGAAGTTACTGCTCCATTTTCCTGCTCCCTTTCACAGAAAAGTTCCTCAAAACAAACAAAACCAAAGCAAAACGAATCCACACATGCTTTCTCTTCTCATTTTTTCCCTCCTTGATCACTTATTATGTGGCTTTCAGGTCTATTACACCACATTTGCTCTTTTAAGGAAGCCTTCTGTCTTCCATGGCCATCCATCCCCCAGCCCTGTTCTTGCATCACTTCTAACCAAAGGTAGATGAAGGTAGCCAATCTCTCCCTCCAGAAACACTCTCCTGCTTGGTTTTTGTGACAACCTCCTGATTGTCCTTCTACTTCTCCGGTTACTTTCCCATAGTTTCTTTTAGGAGTTTCTTTCATCAGCACTAGATATCAGAGTTATTTGGACTTCTGGCCCGAATTTTCTCTCTCTTCTCTTTCCTGAGGTGATGCCATGCAGCACCCTGTTTAATACAGTCAACATGTATGGAGATACTATCTCCAAACATACATTCTATTCACTCTTCTTCAGGAGCCTCCCATACTCTTAGACTTTGACATTTCTATTTTTTATCTCTCAGGAATCTCAAGCTTAACATGGCTGAAGCTGAGCTCTTGATTTTTTCTTCCCTCTAAAACCTCATTCAGCATTCTTCATCTCGGTACATGGCACCGAATCAAGCAAGAAACCGGAGTCCTTCTTGAAGCCTGTCTTTCCTCCTTCATCCCCGATACCCAATTTCTCAGTAAGTATTGTCAGCTGTCACTTCAAAACACATCCAGAATCTGCCCAATTCTCTCCATCTCCATGGGTGTCACTGATGCAAGCCACCACCGCTTCTCCTGTGGATTGCTGCAGCTGCCTCTTTATTGGCCTTCCTGTGTCACTGCTGTCCCTTTCTAAATTTGGCACTTACAGGTGTTGTAATAGTTGAGACTAGAGCTAGTCACTCCCTTGCTTAAAACCCTTCAGACATTCTCCATTGCTGCCACACAGTATTGAAACTCATTTTCCGTGCCTCGAATGCCCTTTGTGATGCCCCCAATGCTACTCTTATTACTGACGATTATTTACAATCTGGCCCCACTTGCTACCTTTGAGTTTCTCACCATACCAAGGTGTTTTTTTTTTCCACCTCAAGGCCACGTGGTATTCTATTTTCCTAGAAACCTCTTTCCCTATTTTCCACATGGCTGATCTTTCATTCTTTATGTCTATGCTTAAATATCACTCCCTCACAAGGGCCTTTCCTGGAAACTGTCCTATTATTGTGGCCTGTTATTTCCTTCATGAGACTCATCACAGTTTGTATTTTGTAGTTATTTTGCTATAAACCCTATGAGTTGGGACTAGGCCTCTTTTGTTTAACAGTATGCCTATTATGGTATTTGGCACATAGTTGGTGCTTGGTATTGTTTTCCAAGTGAACCAATGCATAAGTGAGTAGGGGTAATTTTGAGGCACACAGAAAAAGGTCTCTGGACATTCCATGCAATTCATTATCAAATGGCTACTCGCTGTGATTCACCTTGTGAAAGTCAGTTTTCTAGATGGTGATTGTGTTGGTCAGACTCTCATTTCTATATTGGTCCATGGTTTTGCAGGTTACAGTGCATGCTCATTTGGTATTCCATTCTTTCATGGGAATCTCTTTCCTCATTCTTCGAGTGGATGCTCTTTCATCCTTCAGGTTTCTGCTTAAATATCACTTCCTCACCTTTCATAGAAACTGAGCCCTGCTGCTTCTAGGCCTTTGCTGAGGCTGAGGTTTGTGGTGGAGAGCACATAGTAGAACAAAGCAGCTGTCCTCGTGGAAACAAGAAGCAGAAAGAGAAGAAGGGACAGACGACAATACACGTCTTCCCAGCACATACAACCATTGACCCACTCTGTCCGACTAGGCCCTTCTATGTTTGCCTCCTCGTAGACCATTGGTTTCTGAATCCATCAGGTATTGATGCATTGATTAGATCAAGATCCAACCAGATCTACCAGTTTGGTGCTCAACTTTCTACACATGCATCTTTGGGGGATATGTCATATCCAAGCCAGGGCAGTGGATCTGGCCCAAAGAAGATAATCCTCAAATATCTGGCCAGAGCCAGATGTAGGGAGAGAATGGGGTGTAAGAAAGAGTCCTAGACTACAATACAGGACAGATCGGGAGACAGTAGGGCTCTGAGTCCTTTTAGAGGTTTGAGAGTTAGAAACCGAACAGGTTTTCCCTCGTAGGGATGGAATTTGTTTTGAAGGGCATGCAATCATCTTTTCGGAATGGCCAGAAGCAGTGGGATGAGTAGGAAGAGTCAATGATCCTTCCCACTCCTGAGAGTCTCTGGTGGCTGAGCTGTTACTTTTCTTGGGCTAGTGCCCTCTTTCTTCCCAGGGTCTTTATGGCCCTGCAATTTCCTTTTCAGCTGAGCTGGGAAGAAGCATGTTTGGGAAAGCTTGCTGCTACCTGGATTTTTTTCTTTGATTGCCTAAATTAGCTTTCCCCCTGTGGACTGCAATGCAGCTACTGTCTGTCACCTGCCATTAGGGGGCAAGTACAGTGACCAAAGTCATTTGTTCTTCTACAAATATTTGGGACCTTGGAGTGATTTTGTCAAAGACCAAGCCCCAAATGTCTCTGAAAGAAGGCTGCCCCTCCCCTTCCCGTCTTCTCCTCAGGGGCTACACATTCAGTAGACTCCGACATGCTGTCTAATAGGTCCAGACACACTTCTAAACCCTCCTTGCTGGGGCTGCCAATCTGGTGACAGATGTTAGGGCTGCTCCAGATGTGAGGCCAATACCATATGGCATTCTGGATCACAAGATCTGAAGCTGCTGCCATTGAGCTGTGGCACAGTTAGCAGGGAGATCCTTGTGTTTTAGCCCTCACTCACCTGTCACTGGCGGAGGCAGTGAGGGGGAACTAGAGCAATGAAATATTCATGGGAGCTTGAAGGAGTTGTCATGTCATTCTAAAGAACCCTGGGCACCCCAGCCCCCACCTTCCATGTACGACACCAAGTATTTCTGAAGGAGGCCAAGACAGATTGACTGAGCCAGAGGGAAAGAGATGAGGAATGAAGGGAAAGACAAGCAAGAAGAGAAGACAGCTGGACAGGAAAGGGGGCCTGCCAGAGCCAACAGGGAGAGAGGGATTGACAGCAAGACAGGAGAAATAGGAAAAAAGGCCATGGAGACCTTGAAGGCAAAAGGACATGCTTGGGGAAGGCAAACACTAGAGATAATGAACTCTAGTCACCTTAGCTCTTTGGAGGCCCTCCCTTGTTCCCTAAATGCCTGCCAGCTGCTCCCAGAGTTACCCTTAGGGCATCCCCCACTGCTCAGGGACCTTATGGGAATGGAAGCCTTCAGATAGAGTACTTCAGAGGATGGAAGTCTTCTGGAAGAAGGACTGCTCTTATGCCAAACTGACAGCAGGATTGGGGTGCAGTGGGAAAGTGAAAAATGGGAAACATTGCGAGGGAAAGGCCCAGGACACTCTCCTGACTTAGATCAATTTCCCAGTCACCCGAGGCTGGATTTTTATTGGGAAAGAGGAGATCAAGAGAAGCCAAACAGGCCAGGGAGAGAACTGCAGAAAGTAGGAGGGCACAGTCATGACAGGGAAAGTAGGGTTGGCAGGGAAAGGACCACTAGACCTGGCTTATTCCCTTCAGTGCACTCTCTCTGAGGGTTAGGTCTGGGCTGCAGAGCTCTAGCACAAAATGCCAAGCAAGGAGAGGGTCTCTGGCCACCCAGTTTTCTCTTCACTCATATCCTAGCCTTTAGTCTGCCAAGGGCTGAACTGTAAACATAGCTTGGAGGACAGACAGAGAGAGCAGGTGTGGCCAGGAGTTTCTGGGAACTTCCCAAGTAGCTGGCTCTAACAGCCAAAGACCTAGCACTCATATAGCACCTCCCTGGGGGCTGGTTGGCAGGCACTGACTGCATAGGGCTTCCGGCAAAGCCTCTTAAAGCCAAAAGAGGGCCCATTCAGCTGTTGGGCTGTGCCAAGGCCCTCCTCTTTATGAGATTGCTAAGCACCAGTGGCCTGAGCCACCAGCCTTGGATGCCCCCAGCCTCTGATTTTGGTCAACTCCAGGACAATCTCAGAGCTGGCAAAGACCATGCAAGTTATTTACTTGATCTTGTTGCACCCTGCTGATTTCCAGAAACAGGAGGGGACAGCTAGGACTGCACCTGGGGCCTGGAGGTAGTGCCAGGCCTGGGCCAGTTGAGAGGGAGAGCATCAAGAATGGGCCTAGAGACCAAACCACTCAGGAACACTGGAGCAGAAGGCATGAAGATGAACCCAAGTATAGGCTGAGAAGAAAGCAAAAGGCTATAGTTAACTCAGACAGTGAGTAGGACGTTTCTATGTTCTCTCTTTCACATCTAGCTTTGCAAGGGGATAGGATCCTTCCCTCAGTGTTCTCCTGGGGAGCTTCTGAGAGGACAAGAAAGCACATCTACCTAGTTGCTTTGCCTAGATGTCTGAAACAGGTGTTTTCAGCATAGGATCTATGACCAACAGGTACCAGGCAGATCTCCTGGGAGAGAGCATCTCTTAGCTCTTTCTCGTGGGTCATCTGAGACCTAGTCAATCAGTCCACCCCAGAGGCAACACAGAAATTAGGTCAAAAAGCTGCTAGATAAAGGAAAGTATGCGAATAGAAGCCTGGTTAACTCATATCACCCTGCTAGGAGGTGTTCAGAGATGCTAACTGCAGCCTCAGGAACCTTTTATTCCACCTAATTGCATCTTCCTGCTGAGAGGGAAAAAGTCTTTCTCAAACTGGGGTGAGAAAGGAAGAGTGAAGTTGATTAATTTTCCACCTAAGAATAAAAGCCACAATCAGGAAATACTCCCAAGGCTATAATCCATATACCCACAGAAGTTAGGCATAGAGTAAGGAACTAGAGGTGAGGAAAGGATCTCCTTAGAAAAGGGAGATGGAATGTATAGTTATGAAGAGACAGGGGACAGACTGCAACAGGATAATAAAATGGGGAGAGGTAGGAAGAGGAAGGTAAGGGAAAAATAGGACCATATGAGGGACTTTTGTGGAAGTTTATGTCTAGTTATGTATAAAATAATAGTTTTATGCACTGTAGGGTGAGGGTCTCCCTAGGTCTTGACATTTTGTATTGTCTGCAGGTGTTGGATTTATATGGGGGATGTTTGATTGCTTATGATCTGCATGTGCTATCAGTAGAACACCTGAGGAGTTCTGAATCAATCAATAAAAAAATAAATAAAAATTTAAAAAAAACCTGAACTCAGACACTAGGGGTTCCATTGTCAAGTAGGGCTTCTGCCGCAATCGTGGTTCCTTCTGCTGAGGTCTGGCAGGATTTACACCTGTGAAAGCTCCTCCTTGTCTTCTTTGCTGAGCGATATCATAGGTGTATTGCTACAAATGGCGCCTGCAATGTGGGGCATGACATCACACCAGTTAATCCAACATGGAGACAGGGAAGAAGAAAAAGAAACTCCAGACCTCACAGAGTCCATTTTGTTTTGTTTTCTGCAATCCTGTCCAGATACTGTTGAAGTGAGGCAGTCCTGACAAGAGACATCTGCTATGGTGATGAGAACTCTACCCCATGAGAAAACTCTTCCTGTAGACAAACTTACCAGCTATTTTTTCCTGCAAACCAAATTTTATCTTAAAATCTGGAAAGTGTTTCCTCAGGATCAGCACACAGAAACTGTCTTCCAGAGCTGGCCAAGGTTATATCTCATGCTGGTAGCTGAACTTGGTACTGTAAGAGTCATCCAGATGGTGCTGGTTTTGAAGGAATGAATTGGTCATGGAGAGCAGCTGAGGCTTGGCACTATGAGAGGCCAGGAGAAGTCATTGGTAAAAATGCAGCCTCAGTAGCAGTTGAAGGCCCAGATTAAAGGAGTCATGTAAAGAGGTTGATGTTTGGCACCATGAAAAGCCCAGGAGAGGCTATTGGTGAAAGTGCAGCCCACTTGCAGCAGAAGACCCCAGTGTTCAGAAGATGCCAGTACCATGGGACGACCACCAAGAACAGTAGCAGTGTAGAATGGAGCCAGCCAGAGCTTGGAGTACAAACTGTATGTGCTGCAGAGGGCAGAGCCAGATCCAAGCCCTTTGGAGGAGCCCAGAAAATCGTGAGTGGATTCCAGTTAATTGGACATTGATAATGTTTTTCTGCTGTCCAAAGACATTGTGAAAAGCTTGATAGATGTTTGATTTCATTTGGTCCTGTGCTTATGATTGTTCCTCTTGTAAATACTTTTGCTGGTGTAATGTTAAATTGTGATGTAGAGATAAAGCAATTTTTTGATTGGTTTATACAGAAAAGGGGAATTGTAGAAGTTTATTTTTAGTTATGTATAAAATAATTGTTTTATGTACTGTTGGGTGAGGGTTTCCCTAGGTCTTGGTGTTTTGTATTGTTTGCAGGTGTTGGATTTATGTGGGGGACGTTTGATTGGTCATGATCTGCAGGTGCTATCAGTAGAACACTTGAGGAGTTCTGAATCAATAAAAACACCTGACCTCAGATACTCAGGGTTCCACTGTCCAATATGGTACTAGCCATGATAGTGGTTCCCTCTGCTGAGATCTGGCAGGGTTTGCACCTATGAAAATGCCTCTGTCTCTTCCTTGCTGAGCCACACAATGTCGTGCTACTACAGGGGACCATATGGAAACCTACTACAGTAGAAGCTTCTTAAAATATATACATACATTAAAGAAATCTAAAGGAGTCAACAAATAATGGGGGAGGCAATGTTCCAACTAGACATCTTTCAACAAGTGAAACTTCCAGTACCAGGAATGGGTTACATCTAGTTGAGTCATTGACCAAAGGGGCCCTATGGGTGCACCCAAACAACCCAGGCTACAAGGCTGACAAGGACTATTCTCCACAAACTGATGATAAGGCTTCATTGCTGAACACAACACCTATACAACTAATTGAACACAGCACTGTCAAACTGGCACCTACCTAGAACCTTTACGGCCACTGACTAATGTTCATGGTACTGGAAGGTACTTCTGCAGGCTACCAGAAGAGAAAGGTAATCACCAATCCAGCCACAACACCCTTAGAGCTTCAATGGTGACCTTTCTGCAATAGTGGCACCAACCACTATCTGACTGGATTTAAGGCCCACTACATGAGATGAAACACGTGCCTGTTACAGCTCTGATGGGCAAGAACCTGAGACTAGTAAGGCCGTGGACCAATGGGAAAACCAAATACTACTGATAAGGGAACACAGCAATAAAATGACTCCTGAGCACATTCTGCTATTCCCATAGATAATTGTCTTCTTTAGCCATCATCTGAGAAGATGCTTCCTGAGGTAGATGGGTACAAATACACAGACCCACAACTGGACAATGTGCAGAGAGTGACAGACCTTGGAACACTCAGTCCAAAATGGGATGCCTCTATCAAATCCCTCTCCAGAGGGCTCAGGGAACCTTGCAGAAGAAGGGGCAGAAAGACTGTAAGATCCAGAAGGGATGGAGGACACCAAAGAAACAAGGCCTTCTAAACACAGCAGGACTGACACACATAGGAATGTACAGAGACTGTAGGGAGCAGCATGCACAGGGCCTGCACAGGTTCAACCCAGATGAGGTCTCAGTGCTGAAAGGAGAAATGGACACATGCCACCATCCCTAACCAAGATGCTACCTAATTGACAACTGCTTGCAAAAGAAAAAAAATGTGGTTTTCTCCAATGGAGTCTCTCTGTGTATAGCAACCACACTTATAGGTGGACCTGTGACCAGCAGTAGATGTCCAGCACAAAACAAATTCAGTGGTGTTTTTGTCTCATATTGCTTTGTTGGAGCACTTTTTTTTTTTTTAAATCTTACTGGTCTTTTGCATGTACGTATATTATAGTTTCTGATTTTGTGTATTTTGAGTTTTGTTTTTGTTGTTTGTGTGGCTCTTGTGTTTTATCACTGTTTTTATTTGATATGTTTTTTTTTAATCTGCCTGTTTTCTAAAGACAGAAGGGTAGAGTTGGATGTGTGTGGAGGTGGAGAAGATCTGAGGAGACAGAAGAAGGGGAAATCATGATCAGAATATACTGTATGCATTTTCAATTTAAAAAAAGATAAAAAATGATACTTTCTGAGGACCAACTTTTGGTTACTTTACCCCAGTTACCTTCAAGTTTTGACATTGTAGTGTATTTTGTTTTGATTGATTAAAACCCACAGAGCCAGGACTTTCTTGAATAATAGTGCAAGTTCTCTTTCTGCTCACCTTCTTATAAAGGGAAGGATGGCAGAGTCCCTTGCTGTGAATGAGGGGCTCTCCTCTGCAGCTTTTGGTTAGCACTAACTCATTTATTTCATTCGTATATGGACCAAAAAAAACTACTGTATATCTACTATGTACCCAGCCTCTCCCTCCAGGGAGATTGTAGTCTAATGTGAAGATGGGTATGTAAACAAACAGGAAACCACGTGTTACCTGGCCGCACAGAGGGCAGCAGAGGATGCTGTGGGAAAACAGAGGAAGGCATCTCCCCTACCCTGACAGAGTGGTGAAGGTGAGAAGGACATTTACGAAAGGAATGTCAAATGTGACGGCAAATGAATAGTTAGGAAAAGTCAGCAAAGAGGAAAAGCCCTGGGTAGTTAAGTCACTGCGATTAGAAGAAATTATGGAATAAATTCAAGCAAAACTTTAATTTGAGCACAGTTCCCCACTGACTCCTTTCATGTAGCCTTATGAAATGATGCGACGGACTCTGATGAGATCACAGAGATGAGAGCCAGAGCCCTGCAAACACTGGGATTACCAGTGCATTTCTCATGCAACACCCCGGAGCTATACATGGAAGCGCCCCTTTCAGGAGCAGCAGGAAAGGTGGGCTGCCAGCAGGTGCAATAAGATCTAACCATAGTCCCAGAGACCAAAGGCACGGAGCTCACACACCCCATTTTGTCCATATTGAAGAGGGTTCAATGCTAGCTCTCTGAATGGGCTGTGAAAATAGTAGGTAATTACAACCCACCCACACTCCACTGAAGGGTTAGATATGACCCAAGAACAGCACCAAGGGCTTTAGTTACATATAGGTTTCAGCTTCCAGGAACCATGCTGGGAGGGGAGCACAACAATAATATTATGCATGTATGGGCTGCAGCTTCTGCTACTGAAGTAGCAGCTTCAAAACAAGCCCCCTTCCCTCCTTAGGGGATACAAAGGCAGTTTTGCCCATCATTGCATTTTTAAAATTAACTCCTAACAGACATACTCAGATAGAGCCATAATATCGGATTAACAACTCCAAGCCAGCAAACCAGACACTTGTTTAATTAACAAAACTTATAAAGCATAATAACGTATTGATGTTACAGGCACAGCACTCAGTACAACAACAAAACCCAAATCCTTCTGGAACATTCCATCTTCTCCTGGAAGCCTGCTCTCCACCAATCTATGCAATTCCATCTTTAGTACAAAGGGAGCTGAGGACTGAGAAAGAGTGCAGAGTTCTGGGCCAGTGGCTGGGGGACTACAGTAAACACAAACCCTTGTTTTCATGCATAGATCTGCCAAGGGGTTGTTCCAGCTCTGGTTTTGGAGCTATTGGACCTGGGTTGGAAGCCGGACTCTTAAGCCTTAATTCCTTTATCTATAAAGTGAGACTCATTATAGGACTCACTTCAAAGTACCTATACAAACACTGAATACATGAAACATGCTGGCAAAGTAAAGTGCTCATTTATTGGAGCTACTAGCAATTATTATCACTGGGCATCAAGTAATAGGATCTGCTGTGCTGTTCTGGCTGGCCCACTGTTTGTCTTTCTCCACAGTTTATAATGGGGGTGATTTGAAAAATTGATTCAACATTTGTTGGGACCTGGCCCTGACTTCAGAATTGCAGAATTAAAATAAGTTTTGCCACAGGGAAATCAACCTGTTATTTTTATTACTTCATTAAAGCCAGCTTGTCATCATATTTCCAGTAGTTACAAATGGGCATGTGTATGAAGAAAGATTGGGTTGAAATCCTAGCTCTGCCTCTCACTAGTTGCCAGACCATGGCCCTGCCGACCTCTCTAGGCTTCAATTTTCTCATCTGTAAAATATAATAAATACCAGTATGTACCCGACAGGAATTTTGTGAATACTGAATAAAATAATTCACATAAAGTACTTAGAACTGTGCCTGGCACATAGCAAGTTCCAAGCAAATGACAGCTAGTGTTGTTATTATTGGCCTGCTATTACTGACAGGTAAAGAGTTTATTGAGCCTAACCAATGTAGCTAAGGGTGGAAAAACAGAAGGGAGATATGGTCCTCTGTGATCTCAGGCCTAACCCATTCCCACTTGCTAATGGATCATATTTCTGTAACTAATGTACCACCAGGTGGGTACAGCGGTCATGTTTCTCAGCCTGGCTGTGCTAAGGTCTTAGCTGCCCCCTTCCCACTATGCACCCGCATCACAGCATCCCCTGTGCACCCTCCCCTACAGTCAAAGATTCCCAGGAGTGCAACCTAGCCACTATGCCTGGGAATGGAGGAGGGAGGCTAGAAGCCCAGATCCTTTTTCATTGAGGACTTGGAAGCTGCCTGCAGGGGACCAAAGCTCTCACCTGGAGAGGATCCTGGAGGATCTGTCTGCCGGTAGGGTGGCTTGAGTTCTAACACCAAGAAGCTCTGCCATTCCCCTCCAGCTTTCTGCTCTACTAGCCTCTCTTCACCTTCTTCGCTCCCCGCCCCCCACTCTCAGTAGGAAAACTTCCCGCTCCTGGTGCCACTTTGCCACCAGTATCCAAACCTCTGCCCCGAGTGCATCTTGCCTTGCAATTTTCTTGTCAGTGGCGCCGCGAACAGACAGGAGGGCTGCTTGGCAACTAGAAGGAATCCTTGGGGGCTCGAGGTGGGGGATGGAGAGGAATGTCACCTCCTGAAGCACCAACTCTGTACATCCTCTGCGCCCCCGCCCGAGGAGGGGGGCGCAGAACGGGCGCGCTCCCAGCAGGAAGGGGCACGTGCCAGAGCCACCCCCAAGTCACTTAGAGGTGCCAGTGAGGACCCTAGCAATCTCTGCAGACCTCACAACCCCACCAAACTCTATGACCCTTTTCTAGCGAGCCCTAGCCTGGCTGCTGGGGCGCAGTACTTACTGTCGGGGACCCTCTCCAGGCCTGGGCCGGGCTGCGTAGCTGCCGAGCCGGGAACCCTCCCCGCTGTCTCTCCCGCGCGCTGCCCCTGCATGTGCCCAGCGCAGACACTAGCAGCAGCGGCGTCTGTAGGAAGAGAAAGATCACGCCTGCCTTAGAAACCCAGCCCCTGCTGTGACCAGAATCTTAAAGAAGGAGGCGACTGGCTCAGCCCCAGAGCCAATGCTGAGGTGATGAACTAAGCAGGGAGCTGGTAAACACAGCTCCAACCCCTCTTTCTCACCTGGATTACAGCCTCATGAGCATTTTGACGCCCCCCTCCCCGGCGACCCCTCCCTCTGGGAACAGAGGTGTGTGGAAAGACAGCTGCCGCTTGGCTGAGCACTTACTAAGAGCTGGACGCTGTGCTTTGTATTCATTTTCTCATCCCGGAGCCCTCTTCATTGTACAGAAAACAAAACTGAGGCCGGAGAGAGGAAAACAAATTACTCCCTCTCTCTCGAGATTCAGGAGACTCGAACTGGTGGGCCTCAGATTTAAAACCACAGGGATCTTAAATTAGGGAGTACCTGGCACAAACACCACTTTGTATTACTGCAAAGTAGCATTAGAAAACCAGTGTCTCTACCCTCTCCTTTGCCCATTTTTTAACTGGACTAAGGATAAGTGACAACACCAGGCATCCTTCTTTAGCAGAGTCAGTTCATTTCTTAACATTTGATAGGTACTAGGTACCTACTGTGTGTCAGGCTCTAGGGGAGACAGAAAAAGGGGGAGGAGGCTGTCTGGATCCAGGTGGTCTCCTCTGAGACAGTCTCAGAGTCTCTGAAGTCTGGGTTACCCTAGGAGTTGGTCGAGGGAAGGAGAGTGCTCAGATCCTAAAGATGAGAGTAGTCAGTGTTCTTAGGTAACTGTCACAGAGGAACTTCAGAGAGCCACAGATGGGGGACCAGAGGGAAGCTTGTAGAGACAACTTGGGGAGGATCTTTTTGCAGTGGAGTTGGTTGATTGACTCCTTCCTGCTACTGGACTGGGGGCCCAGGACCTATTCCTCTGTGAAGGACAGTGGAGGCAGCCTTATTAGGAGATTAAGCCCCAGTGGCTTCCCAATGGGTGTCACACTAGCCTTTCTTTGGTGTTGACATCTGTGAATTGGGAAAGATCTCATAGTACTTCCTTCCTTCTTGGTCAAAATGATCATATAACATAACACAGTTGTCCAATTTTAATCACTTAAAAACATCAGCAGAGCTGTGTGTGGTTGGTCATGTCTATAGTCTCAGAGATTTGGAAGGCTGAATATCATATTGAGTTCAAGAGCAGCCTGAGTGACACAGTGAGACCATTTTTCAAAACAACAAAAATAGTAAGAGCCATTGAAGAACTAATATCCCTTCCTTGCTTACCCACTCAGTCACTCATGCACCAAATGCTTATTAGCATCTACGTGTGCCATGTAGTGTGCCAGGAGCAGCACTCGTCCACAGTCCTGTAGGAGAGTCCACCTTGGAAGGCAGAGTGATCACAAGACTTGAAGTTAAGAAATGTTTAAAGCCCTAGATCTTTGACTAAATGGCCGTGTGACCCTGAATGAGTCATGTGTCCTTTTGGGACCTCGGTTTTCTTGTTGGTCAAACAGGGATAATAACACCTTCCAGTCTTACTTTCTGGGGGTGTTTGTGACGCTGGAGGGAGATAATGGATGTGAAGGAGCTTTGAAGAGTATAAAGCCACTAGACAAATGTCAGGGATTAGTCTGTCTCCAAGGTGGGAGGGGGCTACTGAGAAGTTCAGCTGGAAAGAAATCCTGGCTGACTCTCCCAGATTGATTGCGCAGAATTTCATCTTTGCAGAACCCCTGAGCTTGCACCTAGGCAGTCCCTGCGCTGTGAAATAGCATTCTCCCTCAGCAGTGCCTATGGCACATGGGTTAGTGATGACCTGGCCTAAAACTGAGGATATTGTTTTAGGGACTGGAACGGAACCAGCAGAACTGTCTGGGCTCTGAGTCTCTAATTAATGGCAATAGTCTCTTCCACCACCTCCTCCTCCTCCTCCTCCTCCTCCTCCTCCTCCTCCTCCTCCTCCTCCCTTCTTTCCCCCTCCTCCTCCTTTTCCCTCCCAGTGAGATTATCCAACCACAGGATTGCAGATGTCTAGGTTGAAACCTCTTGAAGCCCCCAAGATACATTCCCTTCAGGAAGCATGGAGCTCATATCAGACATCAGAGTATGATCAAGAGGGTGCAGGCTTACTTTTGCTGATAGCTTGAGTTCTGTGTTCTGCCCAAGTAGCTGAGCCCTGCAACAGAACTAGTGGAAACTTTGGGAGGGTCTTTTGCTTGTTTAGCTCATCCCATGGACCACCCCAAATATCTCTACAATCTAAATTACAACACAGTTGTCCCTTTGTAACCACAGGGAAGGTTTCAGGATCCTAACAGATACCAAATTACAAGGATGCTCATCTCCCTTATTTAAAATAGCACAGTATTTGTGTGTAATTGATGTACATCCTCTTGTATACTTTAAATCACCTCTAATTACTTAAAATATCCAACACAATGTAAAAACTATATAAGCAGTTGTCATACCATATTGGCTAGTGAATAATGACAAGAAATAAAATTCAACACAAATGTAATTCTCTTCAGAATTTACTCTCCTTTCCTTTTCTTTCTTTTTCTTTTTTTTTGCAAAGAAGAAAGATAATTTTATTCTTTGGAATATTTTGATTTACAGTTGGTTAAATCTAAGAATGCAGAACCCAAGGGTACAAGGGACTGACTGTAGTATGCCTGTTATGCAACTGTATCTTCAAGACAAGTTTCCAAATTTCCAGATGCACTCACCTTTAGCCCCAGCTACGAGAAGCAAACACATGCTAAGCCTAAGGACACACGGGGTCCTGATGGGCAAAACTACTTTGCAGACAAATCGGATAGCTTCGGCCCTTCCAGTCTCACTTCCCATCAGATTGTATCAAGACTATAAGAATGCTAGAGTAGGTGCATGCATTTAATCCCTCGCCTTTAATCCCAGCACAGGCAGATCTCTGTGAGTTCAAGGCCAGTTTGCTCTACACAGTGAGTTCCAGGACAGCTAGAATCAGAACAGAGAAACCCTATCTCAAAAAAACAAAACAAACAAACAAAAAGAATGCTAACACTGATAGACTAGACTAAGGGAAGGCTCAGGAACCTAGGAAGCAGAGCCAAGCCCAGAGCTGTCCCCGGAAACAGCTCTGGAAAAGAACTAGAAAGACAGCCAACGGGAGTAAGAGCAAGCACTTTGGCCTTGGGCCAGGGCACCTGCAGCAAGTAGGTCCCTAGGGAAGACACAGAAAACACACACACACACACACACACACACACACACACACACACATCCCACACCCAGCCTTCCTTGGCAGCCTCAGAGCCCATCCCTCTTGTGGCTGGGGCTCTTCTCCATGTCTTCATATATTCCCTTGTCACATCCATCTCGTCCAGGCTGCTTCTCTTAATAAAGTGTCCCTGCCGCCACGCCAGACAGCTGATGTTATCCTTCACTCTCACGTCCTTCTCCCTAGCATGGGCCACCCAGCGGTGATTCAGGCTTCCTGGGTCACAGTACATTTTTTCCTGAGTGAAAAGCTTCCCGAGTGGCCAAGCTTGTGGCTTGATGGCAGCTCTAGGTGCATTTATGCTTAAATACTCGTTCCATGCCCCAGCAGGGTGGTCTAGGCCCCAGATTCAGATCCTTGCCTTAAGTTCTTCTCTGGCCTGTATCTTCTCCCCTAGACTGGTCTCTGCTGCTCTCTCCAAACTTATAGCTTGACTCTAATTTACAATGCCTTTCTCTCAGCAATTGTCAATAATACTCTCCCACCTCCTTGTTTATACCCTACTCCCAAAGAGCAGAAAGCTTCAAGATGCAAAGGAATGAATCACTATGGTAAAATTTCAGGCACAGGTACAGGCAATTGAGGAGACACATTTGATGGCATGATGTTTACCTATGGGTAAGGCTGGCCCTGGAGATATTCTGGCATTTTCTCTCAAATATAATGAAGACTTGGGATAATAGCAAAGAAGGAAAGAGAAAACATCCTGGGCTGAGAACAGGGACAGCTTGCTGTTCACCTCGGCTCTCGTAGTAATTAGGCATTTGTGGCCTTACACATTCCCTTTCTGAGCTTCAGTTTTCCCAAGCACCAAATGAGAATGCTGGATTAGCCCATTCCAAGGTTCCTTCCTGTTTAAATAAACACAGACACTAAGCTCTCTGACATTGCTGACACTGAAACTGCTGTTTTTCCAAGGGTTAGGTCCTGATCACAGGGCAGCTGATATATTAGCACTCATTGTGCGTTCAAGGGAGTAAAACAAAGGGTTGGCATTATGGACACGGGCCTGATATGGCGACTCAACAATATAGTCACTGTCTAGTATACCCTTAGCTATGGAAGCAAAGCAGAAAAAACAGGACTGCTTGGGTTTCCAGAGGAAACCTGAAAATCCCCTAGGCCCTTTAGAACAGATCAGGGCTGACATTCCTCCTGGAAACATCTGTAACACCATCTGACCTGATAAAATCTTACATTCCTTCCTTAGTGACTGATAAGCAGCTGCTTGCCCAAGGGCCTCTGAGGAATGCCGGTCCCTCCTCCTAGCACTCCTGATTGGCTTCTGACCCAGTATAGGCTCTCCGCGCAACTCTGTTGATTCTCAGAGCTGTTCGTTCTGATTGATCGGTGCCTCCGAAACGGAAACATACAAGAATTTTTAATATTGCCCTGATCTAGGATTCCACTCTACTTCACTGTCCTTGCTTTCCAGTTTTCTTCCTTCTGAAGATTTGTCAGGGTTTCTCTGAACTGAGGGACACGTGACTCCCTGCATCTGAGTCAGGTGGGACCCTGATTGTTTGGCAGAATGGAGAAAAAGAAGAAAGCCATGGTGAGAGGAGGAGACGGGTTATGTAGTTCGCAGCTCCTGCCTTCGTGATCCTCTGCTCGGTGACCTGGGTCCCGGCTGGAGGATGAAGGCAAATGTGTTGACGTTGAAGGGATATACCTTCCTCTGAGCACCACCTTGCTACACTGCTGTCCTCCCGGGGCTGTCAGATGTTCCCACTTGTTTCCCTGGTCTAGGCTGGGAGTATTTTCTCCCTTCCACCCTTTTCCTCCTCCTATCTTTCCCTCCTTAGTAGCTGACACCTTATCTCTGTTTCCTTATCTTCCCTAGCAGTGGAAATCCCACTTGATTGCCCCCTCTCCTTCCTCCCTCTGAAATCCCACTTCCTTCTCCCTTTCGAGGCATAGCAGCTCCAATAGGTGCTTTGCCCCTGTTGTGTGAATGTTCTGTTCTCCCTGGGCCCAGTATTAATTTGCTCTCATTTGTGAGCTGCATTGTTAACGCGAATGGCCTTTTCTCCATGTGTAATGCTGCTCCCTGCTGCCTCTGTTGCCTCTCCACCCACACCCTTCTTAACCTTGTAATAATAGGCCCTCCCTTGTGGAGAGGGGGCTGGTCCTCTGCAAAACAGGCTCTTATACATGATGTAGTGCTTCACTACATCCTCACAAACAGCAGAGGAAACCATTCCTGTGGGATGGGTGGGGAGACCAAGGCTCAGAGAGGTGAGAAAGCCTATTATCAATAAAGCATGATGTGCAATGGCCAAGAGGACCTAGAAATAGTTTTTCTCCCCCCATGGCACCCCACACGACTCTCTGAGGGCCAGATGGAGTTCTCGGAAAAGTGCACGTATGTACACACTCAGTTGTAAATGTGGATTACAGTTGTATGAGGGGGTCACAGAATCTCTGTAGGATGGGCCCCTACACGAGTCGTTTTTTAAACCTCCCCAAGCCAATTCTATGTGCAGCCAGGGTGAGTCATGGCCTGAAATGAGGAAGTGGTGGAGGAGAAGGAAGAGAGGAGGAAAAGGAGACGGGGAGAGAACGGAGGGGTCCGGAGGGCAGGGAAGAGGAGCAAACAGAAGAAAAAGAAAGAGATTTGGTTTAGCAGCCAACAGCTTTATTGAAAACCTTGGGCCTCTCCAGTAAAAACTGAAGGGAGAGTGGATATAAATTATGGCCCCAGTCTCCCCCTGCATTCTGACTGAAATCATTCTGCAGGCCTTTTCAGTCCTTCCTCAGCCTTGGGCTGACTTTGTAATTCATGGCACAGAGTAAAGGCATACCTTTCCATGCATGCGCCATCCAAGTGTCTAAGTGTGTTTAGTTCTCTTTGGTCTTCAAGCAGGAGCTAAATTGCCTGGGTTACAGCATCAGGACTATGGGTAGCTGAAGGGCAAAGACTTCCATGTCAGTCAATTAGAAATAGTTCATCTTCAGGTTATAGATTGAAAATCCTAGGAATAATAATCATCTAAATAGTTGCCATGTATTAATCACTTATATGTGACAGGTATCCCAGTTACATGACCCCAGCTTGTTCTCATAATTATCTTCTAAAGTAGGTATTGCTTTTCTACCTATTTTATATATTGGGGAAAACGAGACTCCAGTCACTTTATTCCAAGGTCACTCAGCTAGGTAAGCAGGGGTACTTTGTTAGGCTTGCCCCATGCTTTCAATTATTTTTAAATATTTATTTATTTAAATTTTTTACATACAGTATATTTTGATCATATTTTCCCCTTCACCCAACTCCTCCCAGATCCTCCCCATCTCCCTAACCACCCATCTTCACGTTCTTTCTCTTTGTCTCTCAACCCCATAAAACAACAGCATCAAAAAAAGTCAGAACAGTGTGTGTGCACTTGTCTGTATGTGTACAATGTGTGTGCATTGCCCGCAGAGGCCAAAAGAGAGTGTTGGATTCCCTGGAACTAGAGTTACAGATAGCTATGAGCCAGCCACTGTGGGTGCTGGGAATTGAACCCAGGTCCTGTGCAAGAGCAGCCAAGTGCTCTTAACCTCTGAGCCATCTCTCAAGCCCCTTGATGATGCAGTGACTCCTTCAGACTCGGCTGTGTGGGTATCTGAGAGGTTATAACCCCATCTCTCCTCTCTGCCATTTCTTTAACACAGTGAGAGGACAAGCTGAGTGCCCTTGTCACAGATTGATCCAGAGTCTCCATGGTGGAGGGAGCATCCTGGTAGGCAGTTGGTGTTACAACCTCTGGCCTGTGGAGGCAGGCCTGGATCCAGGAAGAAAGAACAGGGCCTCAGACCACAGCAATGGAAGATAGTTGGGTTATACCTTCTAAGACTGACTGACTAGTTCAGCTTCCTGTTCAACGTCTGTGAAATGGGTAGAGTAAGAATAACATTACCTATCATTATTGTTATTAAATTATACCACTAATGTATGTACTCCATGGGCTTATTTTATGTGTGTGTGTGTGTGTGTGTGTGTGTGTGTGTGTATACTCACAAAGGTGCCTGGCTCCAAAGAAATGCTTAATAAATGCTATTTTTATTCCCATTATTCTTCATATTGCTTTCCATTTGCAACTACCTGCATTTTTTTTACACTAACCTGTTTTTCTTTCCTTTCTCTCCTTTTTATAGCTTTTACTGTACTGAGGATAGGCCCTGGGGACTCAGGCATATAACACAAGTGTTCTACCACTAAGATGCATACATAGCCAGCCCACATCCCAGCCTTTAACATATGGTTTTGTTGGAAAGTGTCATCCCGATGTAGATAATTGTGTTGAGCATTCGACTACTCTGTGATGGGTCAATCTTATAGAAGCAGAGAAATCTTACAGATGCTTCTTTATGGGACAGCCTTCTTTCAGGGCTACTCGTGGAAATTTGGAGTGATGTTGTATTAAGCAAAATGGTATTTTGTGCTTCAGGAGGACGGCAATCTTACAGTGGGGATCACACTAAGTTCTTTTATCCTTCTGTACCTGTTCTTACTTTGCTATATCTTTTCTCAGAGTTCTCTCTGCCACCCTGTCTGCCTGGAAATCTCTGGATTTACCTCATGGACTCAATTGATGTAATTTTGCCTGGGAAAACCTCTCTCAACCTCATTCCTTTAGGCAAAATTAATTCAAAAGTCTAGCCTCTGTTAGAATGTATGTTCATGGAGGGCAGGACAAGACCTTTGTTCTGCTCATCATGTCTCCAGAACCAGACACAGTAAATGTTTTTTTTCTTTTTTTCTTTTTAGACAGGGTTTCACTATATAGACCAGACTGACCTGGAACTTAATATGTAACCAAGGCTGGCCTCAAACTGACTGTCCTGCATCACCCTCACCGTTACTGAGATTGCAGCTGTGAACTGCCGTCCCTGTTCAATTAATACTTTAATTTTTACAAAAATGTGCATTTACTCATTTTACTTTATTTTAATTTTTGTGTATGAATGTTTTGCCTGCATATGGTCTGCACAACATGTTTGTGATCCATTCCCTTGGAAGCTAGAAGAGGGCGCTAGATTTCTTGGAAGTGAAGTTACAGATGGTTATGAGTCACCACATGGGTGTTGGGAATTGAACCCAGGTCCTTTGAAAGAGCAGCCAGAGTTCTTAACCGCCAACTCATCTCTCCAGTCCCAGTAACTGGTTTTTTTGAATGAATGGGTAGGGAAGATTGTGGTGAAGAGAACTGCTGAAGCAGACACCTTAGCAGTCATACTTTTTGGATCTTAGTATCCCTCTTAACTGTCCTGCCGAGCATTCCTATGTTCTTCCATCTAACATAAAGTCTCCATTCTAAGACTTTCTTGTAGGGTCAGTAAACAAAACAAGTTTGGAGCTTTGCCAAATTTTTAACATGTCCTTATTTCTTTGGGTAGCCATCACTAGGATGGATCTGCATGCTTCTCCCACCCAGGTGTTCAGTGTCCCCTGAAGCATTAGAAATTTCCTGAAGCTCCCTCCTGAGGACCAAAGATGGGCGTTTTATATTCCCAGTCCCTTTAGCATTTCTTACTAGATCTTTCTTCTCCGAAACACGGTTGAATCCCCATGCTTCTACCCAAAGGAGGTTTGTCACCCGAGATGCTAGTTACTTCTAACATCCCTTCCGTCACACCTCACAGCTTGTCCCCTAAATCAGGAAAGAATTTTCTTCAAATGGTTATATGTGCCAATCTCTTGTGTAGAATAGGCTAACACAGTTTGGGTCATCAGCCATATCACCTGTCATAAGAGAAACATTAGGATAGCTATGCTTAACAGTCATCCTATCCCCCAGTGTGGTCTGGTCACATCTCCAAGCTCAAGGCAGTTTTCCTATCCTGTTTCCTCCATACACAGACCATGAACATGCAAAAAACAACTTGAGAGTCATTAAGTCAAAAGAACATTTTTCCAAAAAGCCAGATGATTTGGAGGTATCAGTCAACATCTTGGTGCTTCTGTCTCAGGAGGAGCTAATGTTGCATGAGGTGACTGGCACTGGGCCAAGAAGTGCTCAGTGCAGGAGCTCTGAAAGTTGGAGAATTCACATTCTAGGACCCAGGTGAGTCAAGAAGAAGTCAGGTGAGATTGGAAGACAGTGTGAAGACTCAGGAAGTAAGTTTCCATAAGCCACCTATCCCAGTACTGTGTGTACGCATGGATGTACATATGCACACGAGAATGAGTGTGCTTGCACACACACCAAAACAAAGGCAGGGCCACAGGTTGGCAGGAAAATACCACCCACACTCTTGCTATAAGACCCACATGTGATTTGCCAACAAATTGCAAATTAACCTCCTAGTGAACAGATTAATGGTATTCATGGTAATTTACACTCCAAGTTTCATAGCAACAGACTTTGAGCATTCTGGTTGCATAAGAATTCAAGGATTTTTAAGTTCCTGGAGACATTGTAGTAATTAACCTGATAAGCCTATGCAAATTAGCCCCAATTTGACACTGTCATTTCTGAATTCAGTATCCAAAGTATTGGCTCAGAAGGTTGCCCGTTGCTACTCCAGATCCTTGGCTTGAGGTGCTAAGCTGACAGATGCCAGTCTGCGTTTGTTGATGCAAATGAGGCCACAGAACAGAACTCCACATTGGGCCCAGGGAAGGACTGGACAATTACAAATGGTCTGCTTCATGACAAGGAGAATGGAATTGATACTTGGAGGAATGGTGATGGGGCCCCAGTGAATCTGTACAAGACAGACAGGGGTATCTTTAAGGTCCTTGGTTTAGGACACTCATCCCTGGTATGTGCAGGAGTTTGGACTGAAGGTCAAGAAGCAGCAGACTTTTTGTGGCATACTGCCATGTGCTACTGAAGGTTTTTCCCCTCCCCCAGAAAGATCAGTTTCCTAAAATAAACCCAGAAGCTGGGATTCCCAGTTTCTTCCCTAGGAAGGTGAAGTTTAATTGGCTCTGTTGCCCATTCTTAGCAAAAATCACAAAATATGCTCAACTCCCTCATCAAATCAATCAGCCTAGAGCACAGCTTGTGTGCTCTCTCTGTGGGTGAACTAGTTCCTCTCCAATAATGTGTAGCTTCAGGGGGTGGCCACTTCTCTCTACCCCCATGGATTTCCATCCTTGACCCCCTTCTTGTTGGATCTCTTGAAGCTTCAGGACTCAGTAGGCTCCTTGGGTAATCTATCCTATGATTTGAGCACTTCAGGCAAATGACAGACATAGCAATGACAGACAGAGGAGAAAGCATCTCCTTATTGACTACCCACTGCGGCTGTGCAGCTCAGCAGTCTAGGACCTTTCCAAAAGCCTTCTTGAGTTTTCATTTGGGGTAGGGGGTGAGCAGGGATATATTGAAGAGAAACTGTTCAGGTCACTCACTCATAAACGACCTTCTAGTGATGGGCTAGCTGGCACTAAGACTTCTTACGATAATGCAGAGCCAGATAAGGTGAAGATCAAAGCAGCCCCACTGCACTTGAAGAGCTAACACTCCAGGGTGATAAGATACTTGCAACTTATAGCAAAGTCCTTCAGTGATAACTATCTGTAACTGTCTTCCTCTGCAACTGTTAGCTAGGTCAGTATTTGAAAAGAATTGGAAGGCCTCCTTATAGCTGCTGGCATCCTCTCTGAATGTGCACATCTAGCTATCCCCCTGAAATGATGCCTATTATCATCACCTTTGCTCTGGTATTTCTCCCCATTCTCACTAGGTCTTCTAGCTTATATCCTCTCGGAAGCCAGGGCTTAATCCACCTTTAAAAATGTTTTGGGTGGTGGTGATGGGTTACTATGTAGTTCAGGCTGACCTGGAACTCACTATGTAGCCCAGGCTGGCCTAGAATTAGCAATCTTCCTGATTCATCCTCTCAAGTGCTAGGATTACAGGTGTGTGCCACCACACCCAACCTTTTTCTTTTTTCTTTTTTTTTTGACCAGCCATTTTCTTTGTCTGTCAAAGATACTTTGTGCCAGCTACTTTGGCTCCTAGAACTGCAGATCCAGGACTCCGGGTACTACTAGAGGGATGTAAATTTGTATACATGGAACTATTATTTGAGTTCTCAAATAATGACCAACAATAAAGATGACGGCAATCGTTTTCAATTGGGGAGCATGGCTACAGCCCGTCGCTTTACATGGGCTGCCCGCAGTGTCTCACTAAATTTTCATAACAATTCTATGAACTCGAGTCTCTTCCTAGGCTCCTTTTAAAGATAAGGACATTGAGGCAAAGGTTTAATTAACTTCCTCAAGATCACACAGATGATAAGAGACAATGCTAGAAGTCAAACCCTGGCCAAGAGACGACAGACACTTGAACATTTATCCTGAAACACCACACCAAATTGCATATCACCATTTTCCAAACATTAGTCCAATGCCAGAATGATTAACGAAATCTATATATTTATAAAGATGTCTAAGTGTGGTAGCACGTACCTGTGATCTCAGCTCTTAGGTGACTGAAGCAGGAGGACTGCCAAATTGAAGTCAGCCTGAGCTACACAATTAGACTGTTTATAAATAAATACAGCTACAAATTTAGATTAATTTATCATCACTGTTCATTTTTCAATCAACAGATAGTAAAACTCTGTGAGGGAATATGGATCCTTGGCTTTTGTCTTTTTATGTGTGAAATACTTCCCCTTTGTGTCTTCTCACCTGTGAAATTGTATCTCTCCTCCTCTCTCTCTGTCTCTCTCTGTCTCTCTCTCTGTTTTTTGAGGAAGGGTTTCTCTGTTGTAACCCTGGCTGTCCTGGAACTCACTCTGTAGACCAGGCTGGCCTCGAACTCACAGACATCCATCCACCTGCCTCTGCCTCCCGAGTGCTAGGATTAAAGGCATGTGCCACCACTGCCCGGCTGGTTGCACATCTCTGATCTGATCAACTGCTATTTTTTCTCCAAGGCCGAGGCTGACTTTGTAGATATGGCACAGGCAGGGAAGCGTGTCCAAAGCTACCTCCATATTGAATCATTCATTATACAAATATATATGGAGATTCTACAACATGCCAGAGGTAGTGCTAGACCCTCAGGGTACTACACTGAACAAAAGAGATTTTTAAAAGCCCTGTATGTGTATCCCTTGCATTCTAGTGAGAAGACACAGACAATAAACAAATTTGTAGGTAAAATTCGACACTAGCTTAGAAAATAAATCTTTGAGGGTGAAGGGAAATAACGAAAGAGAAAAGGGTACAGGTTTGGGAGATGGATATTTAAATAAGGTGGTCAGAGAAGGCAGAGACTGAGCCAAGTGCTGAAGGAAGAGAAGGGGTGGGTGTTATAAACAGAAGGAGCAAAGGTTCAAGTAGAGCGTGTCTAGTGTAAAGCAAGCTCTGTGAGGATGGCTGGCATTGCTGGATAGTGGGGTATAGAGGTGGGTTTTAGGAATTGGCTCTGTTGATAATTCAAGTGGGCTATGTGCATTACCTCAATCTCAATTGCTTTCAAGGCTAGCCCTAGGTAAAATGATGAGGCAAA
The DNA here is from genome assembly GCA_026225945.1 of Cricetomys ansorgei. Lineage (NCBI taxonomy): Eukaryota > Metazoa > Chordata > Mammalia > Rodentia > Nesomyidae > Cricetomys > Cricetomys ansorgei. The sequence goes on along the minus strand of JAMJFZ010000542.1, from coordinate 282,414 downwards.
CACACGTGCCCCAGGGCCCTGGTCCTTCCTTTTGGAGTCTGTAGTGATTTCTGGAATCCTCCAGCCCAAGGAATAAAGAATACATCTTGGGAGTTCTACAGATTGGGGCTTGCCCCCAGGTTCTACCTCTTATTAGCTGATGGATGTCTACTTCTTTGAACCCCAACTTCCTTATCTGTACATAGAGACGATAAGGCATTGTGAGGACTGTATGACAATATAAAGTGGTAATGTAGATAAAAGTGCCAAGGCCAGTACTAAGTATACAGAAAGTTCTCAAGAAATATTAGCTGCTGGTATTCATTCACACCTAGCAATGAATGACAGAGTTCAGTCTGTGTGACCTTGGTCAGCTGAAAGGCCTGTGGATGTCTAGCAGGAGAAAATTCTTAATCCATACCAACTATGGGTTATCAGTAGGGAGACAACAATTCCAGTAGAATTCCTGTAGAATAATCCACTATTATGGGGTGTGTCCTGATGTTGATACTTAGAAGGGTTAGAGACCATTCTATGCTTGATCACCTCTCTCAGATGAGTTTGCATCTCCCTTTAAAAGGGCGAGGCCTGGTCCATAGCACTTCTGGTATCATTGAGCTAGTGAGAAACTCAAATGAAGCCTCAGATCTGCTGCATCTAGTCTAGTTCCTTTTACTCTGTTGCTTATGCTTCAGTGGGAGTATGAGACAGGTCAGTCAATGGGAGTATGGAAAAATTCAGAAGCACTGTTCACTCCACACTGGGCAGCCTCAGAGACAGGCAGTCTTCCTCAAGTTCAAATATCTTTAAGCGTCATCCTTCTGGTCATCTTCCTTACTCTACCTAATCTTTAAACAAACAATCCTGGCCAGCTACAGAAAGTAGCCATGGCAAAGACACTTGTGACAACCTTCAAAGAAACATAGAGCTTTGCCTGTGCCTAGACAGGAGTCTGAGCACAGATGTACCTCACTATATAGAATAGTCACATCCTGGACAACTTTAATGCAAAACCAATTTTCACATACCAAAGCTTATTTTCCTTTTAACATAAAAGTGGATTTTTTCCCCTCTGAGGGAAGGAAAAAAAAAAAGAAAACTGGGCCTCAAAACTTAATAAAAATCGTGTTTATGAATGCAACAGAGCAACATACTTGAAAATCACAAATATGAATGGAAAAAAAGAGAATTTTCTTATAAAATATTAACAATGCCCCAAATGAGTTGCAGGATCTGAATACAAAATAGCTAGTGTTATTTTGATGTTTGGCACAATAGCTTAAAGGCCTAAAAGAAAAAACAGCGACAGCTTAACTGAACAGAACACACCGGACTGAAAAGTTGCCTAGCTTCAAGAAAATTGTCTCTGTAATGATTTACAGCAGGGGATCATGGAACATTCTTTGGATGCTCGGATTCTGAGCTCTGGGACCCGGGAGAAGCTGCTGGGTTTAAGAAACGAACAAGGTGATCTGGTCCAGAGAACACAGCCATGGCACTGCTTAAAATGCCCCGGGAAATGAGTTAATTGGGACCAAGGGGGTTTGGAAAGACTTTCTGGAGACACAAGATTCAGAACTCGAAACTGATGTAAAATGAATCTTTGGGTGCTGTAAATCAACCAGCCCCCCACCCCCAACTTACAAAAGTGATGTTAGGTCCTGTTCCTTTAGAAAAAAATCTATTAAGGACTTTAGCCTTGGTATTTTCTTTGAAGAATGCTCCAGACCAGGCTGTATAAAGGGGTCCTATGGACAAAAAAAAGATGTTTGAGAAGTGCTATGCACTGTAAGTTGGTGCCACTCGGAATTTAATGCAGGGACAACTCCCCTGATGATCTTGTGCCAGTTCTGGCAGGGAAAGGATGGGGTGAAGGCTTGATATCCTGCATGTCTAACAAGCTCCCAGGTGATCCCTATTCTGCCAGTTCTCAGACCACACTTGGGATGGAAAACCTCTAAATGTCCTTTTGGAGATTCATGATGCTCATTAGTATATTAAAAGCTTGGCAAAATCCCGTAGTAAACTTAGTTTATCTAACTCAGTACTTATCAAAGTCATTTGTACCAGAAACCCTTTTCTCCCTGTGGTACCTATTAATCCCTCACATGTGGAACACTGTGCTAATACTACTTCACCTGGAGTGACTTTTCATCCTCACACCCAAGAATTGTACATTTGGGTTCATGGCCTCAAACCCCATCTATAACTACCTAATAGCACTGCAAAGACAAAGATGTGCCAGGGCTATGAATTACCATTGGTTTTCAAAGCCCAATAAAAGACAAATATCCCCAAACTCTATTTACCAGCCTGCTGTACTCACTACTTTCCAAAGTGCTTCACAGCCTTAATGTGGCTTGAGCTGAAATAAAAGAAGGGGAAAGAGATTTACAGCAGAAAGGAGCTGGCATTTTCAAAAGGAGAAAAATGGTATAATAAACAAATAACGTTGAAACTAGACAGGAGGTAATGCAATCAGGTGAGTTAGGGTGGGGAGGAAGAAGGAGGCCCGTCTAGGAGATGCTTGTGGGCAGGGTATCTGGCAATTGTCATGAAGATAATTTGTACTCATAGAGTCCTACTGGATCAAATGCACAGGAGGAAAATACAACGAGAAGAGTCATCTTGTTTAGCAGGCTTCCACTGACAGGTCTTAGCTACTATATTTTTTCATAGTTCTTTCATACAAATTGATTGGCCCAGAGGCCCTCTCTGAGCATACGCCCTATTCTTAGGGCATCAGCTGCCAGATGAAACTGATGAAACTCTTGGTTCGTCAAGAGGGCATCTATTCATACCTGTGGTGGTCTGCTCCCCTCATCCCCTATCCTGGTTAGCAGATGGGTTTGAGACCTTTCTAGTGCTCAGAAGCACATGGCAGGCAGATAGTGCTCACAAAAGCACAAAAGGGAGAAATGCAAACGTTTCTTCAGACAGAACTCCTAATACAAGAGGCAGTTTGGCGTAGGACATAAGGTTCTAGAGTCAGACAAAGGCCATATCCTAGCTCTGGTATTGACTGGCTATGAGGTCCTGGATAAATTGGCCTATATATAAACCTTCATTTCCTCTTCTCCAAAGTGGACTAAGAGGCAGGATGTAGTGCCACATACCTATAATCCTAGCACTTGGGAGACTGAGGCTGCAGAATCCTGAGTTTGAGACCAGCCTGGGCTACATTGTGAGTTCAAGTCCAGCCTGGGATACAGTAGCCAGATTCTGTCACAAAAAGCCAGATAGTAAGAATAAATAAAACATAGCTAAGAATAGTATCTATCCCCTAGCAACGTGAAGGTTTAGGATAGTGCTTGACAGATAACAAAGTTAAAACAACCATCAAGTGCTATTATCATTATTATTTATTGCTATTAAGAAAATTTTAGCACAAAGAAAGGCTTTAACAACTAATATGACCACAACACGACAATGACCATGAGACAATGGTGTTGTTCTTGATGAGGGCAGAACTTTGGTTGTTGACATCAGGAAGCAGTATGCTTTGAAAGGGATTAGGGTACTGGGTTTGAATCCTCAGCTTGGTACCTGATAGTAAGTACTAGTTTTCCCAGCTGTGAAACACATCTTTACCACTGTCAAGATGAAATGCAATGTCATATGTCAAATAGGTGGCCCAGTGCTTAGTCCACTAGAAGCACCAGCAGCTCTCAATGAGCTAGTGGTCTGGTATCTGAAATTTTTTGAGACAGAGTCTTACTCTATAACCTATTCTTGAATGGAACTCATTGTGTAACCCAGGCTGGCCCAGAACTTATGGAAATCCTTCTGACTCTTCTTCCTGAATTCTGGGGTTACTTTCGAAAGCCATAATGCTGGACTATTTTCTAGGAATCTGAAAAAGCTCTGGGAGGGAAAGTCTGGAGGTAAGAGTGCTCTCACAGCCTTATTTGAGAATCATGTACAGGTCTATAGAACTTATATACATACCATGTGCCTTTCTATACATCTCACACACATGGTAAACAATGTTTTCAGGTCCATATGCAAAATGAGCCTGTTTGTTTAGTAGAATTTCCAGTATACAGAGATTCATGATTTAGTACTTAAAATGCGTTTCCCCCCCTAGATACTATCTTTTATTTCAAGATATGTTGTTTAAAAAGCATACTAATAAAATCTGCTGGGCCAAGCTGCTAATGTCAGGCTTAAAGAGTTGAGTCACCATCAAACCCAAGCTTATAGCTCAGAGGCTAGAACATGACAGTGCACAATAAATATCCACTGTAGAAAACATCACATTTTCATCAGAAAGTATTTTTGTAGCAACCCTTTCCCTCTTTTTCTGCCCCCTCCCCTTCCTCTCCCTCCCTTTCCCGTCTCCCCCCTCTCTTTTAGGTCATGAAATAAGGAAGCTTTTCTCTGCACTTGGAAAAGTCTTGTCAGTTGGCAAATGGGCCTAATTTGAATATTAGCCATAAGGGCTAAACACCCACAAGTACACAGAGACTCCCTCAAGTGAATACATAAACAGTCACTCTCCAAACGCTTTGCCAATTTTGGGCCTTGCCTGCAAGATTTGGGCCCTACTTCTTTGGCTGGGAATAGCGGAGCAGGCCTCTGTGATGGTTTTCAGAGCCAATGGAGATATAATGAGGAGACCATTTGGGGTCCTTGACAAAACCATGTGGATCTGGGGTGAAATTTCAGTCATCTCAGCAGCTGGTCCTAGAATCCTTTGTAGATAGGGAATTGGGACTGTCTTTAGGGAAAGATTTTCTTAAGCCGATTGCCTTGACTGCTGAGATAGGCACAAGATGGGAACAGGAGGAGAGAGCGTAATGCTGCGGAGGGAAACTGAGGACAAACTTGGGGCTGTGGAAAGAGGAAGAGAAAGTGGTGGTGGCAGAGAAAGAGGGGAAGGGGGAAGAGGAGGAAGAAGAGAAAGAGGGGGGAGAAAAGTGGGGAGGGGAAGAGAGAAGAGGAGAGGGGAGAAGAGGAGAAAAGAGAGGAGGAAAGAGGAGAGAGGAACTGAGGAACCAAATGGGTAGCTGAAACCTGGTTGAGAAAATGATCAAGAGATATCTTAGGCCCAGGATTTTGACTTTAATGCAGTTGTTCGCACTGCTGCAAGGCAAATCATTCTGTTTTCCCAAAGCTCTCTATACCCAATCCTTGGGGAAATGATTATTTGGGTGGAGTTAAGGAAGACAATAAAGCTTCACCTTTTGGTGGACATGGAAAAAAATTAAGCAAGTAAACCATTGAGAGCTACATTTCTTAAACTCTGGCTGGACATTAGAATCACCCAGGGGAAGTGCTTAAATCCTAGCAATGTCCCCTAGGGCCTCTCCTCAGAGACTCTGATGTAACTGATCTGGGGTGCTGCCTGACGCTTTTAAGAGTGTTAGTACACTCTTAAAAGCCCTTGGGATGCTTCTGAATGACAGCCAAGGTATAGTACCACAATAGCACCAGGCTCTGTGGCCAGCAATCACTGTTAGGGACGAGGAGAATGGAAACCCTCCCTGGGAACACTCAGGACATAGGTCTCGAGTAAATCTTAATGTCTAGCTTCAGGGAGGGCAAACAGGTGTCATTTCTCTAGGACTTCCCTCTCAGCTGTCCAGGTTCCTCTCCCTGCCCGAGTGATGACAGCTCTCAGCTCATCTTGTGGCAGACATCTCCCTCTCCCCTTCTCTATTATTTGTGCTGGACCCTTCTCTCCCCGCCCCTCCCTTCCTCCTTCCTTCCCTCTGTGTTGCATGTATGTATATGTGTTTATATATGCATGAGAGTATGTTTGGAATCATGAGGAAGTTGTATTTAACACTGGCTAAAGTAACGGAATAGATGGCTTTGCCAGTGGGAATGAGAGCAAGCAGGTAAAAAGCAAACTTGCCTTCTTCCACATCCTTTTATGTGTGCTGTGACCAGAAGGTGTGGCCCAGATCTGGCTGAGGCTTCTTGCTTCAGATAATCTGTTTAAGAAAATCCCTCACAGCAGAGTGCAGCATCTTGGGTTTTAGTTGATTCTAGAAGTAGTCAAGTTGACAACCAAGATTAGGCATCACACAAGGCAATAGTTTTTCAGAGATCTTTGTGGTCAGAGGAACCTGGGACAGCCCTCAAAGTACTCCTACCACTGGCCAGCTATGCAGGCTGTTTGAGGAGGCTACTGGGAAACCCAGTAGCTTCTAGTCCTCAAACGTGACAAAGAGACTGTCCCTGGACTTTCCAAAGCTCAGCTGTCTGACTGTGATCTATCTGGAGCTGGACCAAAGTAGTGCTGGAGCGTAACACCTGAGAAATGTCTAGAACACCTAGGCTCATTTCTATGAGATTACTGGAATGACATCCAGGAAAGATCGAGCTCCATGGGGCTCGTTTCCACATCCATCCATACCCCCCCACTTCGACAGATCCTGCTCATCTCTTCAGGTGCCCCACCCCGACATTTTATGCAGCTCTGAGTAAAGTAAGCTTCACAGGCCAAGCTACCAGTTAAAAGCTCACTCTATCATGGGCAATGCAGGAGTCAGCATTTTAGCAGCAGTTTAGTTGCAACCAGAGAAGGCAAAAGCAGAGAATGGTAGATTGCAGATGCCAATTCCCTAGTTTTTATAGGCCCAGGCCTGATCATCCTGTCTCACCTCCTGAAGCTAAATGTGACAAACGAGCGCTCTGCTGTGGGAAGCCATTCGCTGAGCTAGAACCAAAGAGGAACACGTCTCTTGTCCCTCTATCTGTGCCTCCCTCCAGCTCTGACACTCGACTGGGGCAATAGCTTGACTTAAGGAGGATAAAATAAGGCTGGCCTAAAGCTACCTGCAGGGACAGGGTTGCCACTACTCCCCTTTCCCGGGATAATTTACTCAGGGCTACAGGCATGAATTAAGTAGACTGGAAACTACAGCAGAGGAAAGCCTGTCAATTTGTTGAACCATTTCAGAACTTCGCAGATACCTTTCTTTTTAAAGTTAGTTCTTTGTTCATTATTGAGAATCTGTGTACATGATGTGTGTCTGTACATGTGCTGGGGTGCTCCTGTGGAGGTCAGAGGACAACTTTGTGGAGTCTGCTCTCTCATTCTTCCTTTAGGTAGACCAAGGGCCGAACTCAGGTCGCCAGGCCTATGAAACAAGCACCTTACCCACTGAACCATCTTGACAGTCGCTGATACCTCCCAGAATCCTTTTATAATGATCAAAAAATGAAAGTACTTTAAAAATATTTTTATTAACTCTTTGAAAATTTCATATATGTACACAATGTGTTTTCATCCACCCCACCCCCACACCTCCCCTCCATGAGTCTCTCTTAGTTTCATGTACTCTTTTTTTTTTTTCCTGAGATAACAGCCCTGTTTTTTTTGTGTGTGTGTGTGTGTGTAACAGCTCTGGCTGTCCTGGAACTCGCTGTATAAACCAGACTGGCCTTGAACTCACAGAGATCCACCTGCCTCTGCCTCTCGAGTGCTGGAACTAAAGCGGTGTGTTACTACCATCTGGCTTCACATATCCTTTTAAAATGCAATTTCAAAGAACGTGCTTAAAGGAAAAGTGTGGTGATGATGGCTATTTCGCTCCCTGGTCCTCCTGTTTTCTTTGGCAGAATTCTCAGCGTGTTCTCACAGCTCTTCCATTGTGTGACACAGCGTGGTTTACATGTGGTTCATCATTCCACTCCCATCTTTACGTCCAGTCTTTTTCAGCCACATCTCCGTCCCCACTTTTCCACTGATAATAATGAGCCTTTCGTGACATTTTTCTTTTTAAGAATTGGTTTACATCATTTCTGCTCTTCCTTCTCTTCCCTCCGTTTTTAACTCACTGGCTCCAATTAGTGCTGCCAGCATGTGGAACACAGGGCCACCTGCTAGAGAACTGTCAACCTACCGAGGGCCACAGTCCAGAAGAACTGTCTACCCCTCCCCAGCAGCCAACAGCTACCAATCATCATCTTGGTGAGCCTTGCCTCGATCCATGGTGGAAATTTGGACTGGCTTGGTCTTGTACAGGGAAGCACAGCTGCTGTGAGTTCGTGGGTGCAGTGGTCCTGTCACATGCAGATAGATGTTCAGATGACACTGTTTCTCAGTGGTCCTTGGCAACCTCTGCTTCTGACAGTCTTTTTGTCCTCTCTTCATTGATGATCTTGAAGTGTTTTTTTTTTTAATTAATTTTATTTGCTTTGGCGGTGCTGGGGATTGAACCTAGAACCTTGGATGTGCTGGAAAACACTCTATCAGCTGAAAATATGCTTTTTATTTAAAATATATTTATTTATTTATTTATTTATTTATTTATTTATTTATTTATTTATTATGCATGTGTGTATGTGTATGAATGTGGGCATATGAGTTTCATAGCACATATGTAGAGGTCAAAGGACAACCTACAGAATTGGCCTTTTCCTTCCACTGTGGGATCTGAAGAGTGACATTACTCAGGCTTATACAGCATTTTTACCCACTGAACTATTATTCCCAGTCCCTAAAGCTGTATTTGAAAACCTAGTAAACCAACAAAGGTAGTGGTGGCACACACCTTTAATCCCAGTACTCGGGAGGCAGAGGCAGGCAGATATATGTGAGTTTGAGGTCAGCCTGGTCTACAGAGTGAGTTCCAGGACAGTCAGAGTTACAACAGAGAAACCCTGAAGAAACCTGTGTATTTTCTAACACTATTGAACAAAACTTGAATAATCATTGTATCCGAATAGGTCTAAAACATTTGATTTGGTCTAGGATCCTTTGATGCTTCTTTGGGAAATTTCTCTTTGGCCTCAATCATTTCCCAATCTACCCCCACTTCCCCAGAAGAAAATCACAACTGTTCTGGGGCCTCTGTAAAGGCCCACAAGTCCTAAAAAGGCTTCTGAAGAACAGTTTTCATAGCAGAAGAAGCCGAGATCTTACCACTCCCCAGCACCACCCCTTTGCTGCCTGCTCACCAAATTTCTTGATTGCCTTGGCCCATTGATGTGACTAAATTGGAATGTCCTTTTCAGGTGTGTGATTCTTTCCAGAGACTTTAGAAGAATCAGGAGGTAGACATTTCTAATGGTGAACAAGCAGAATCGGGGATTTTCTTCTCTTAACGGATTTCATGTCTTTTCCCGAAGAGATCCTTGTTCTTAGTTAACCAAGTCATTTGGAATTTATACCCACTCTAGGAGGTTATCTGCTTTGTTAGAGGATGCTGCTAGGAAATGTAGCAGTTTCTAGTCCCAGTGGCAACAGATACTGTTGTTGGACCTTCCGAAGATTCCTACCTGCTAGGATCTATCTGGAGTTAGATTGCCCAGGTCTAGACATTTCTTGAAGAAGTCCACATTCCTTACTTGTCTGACTGCTTGAGGATACTTTGGAATAGTGCTTGGGTTGTCTCCTGTTGGTCTCCTTCCCAGCTGGCTCCTCCTGGCCAAGGCCCACTATGGCAGGATCTGCTGGATTTCTTCACCTCTTCTTTCACTGCCTGCCTCCTTCTGGCTCTGGGATCAGAGGAGAATGCTTAGTGTTCATTCATATTCTGATTTTTTTCAAGGTTTTTGATAGTCCTCCCTTGAATGGGCTAAGCTGAGGAAGAGGAGGTGGAGGAGACAAGGAAGGGGAGGAGGAGGGGGAGGGGAGAGGAGCTGTTTGCCTCCCTTTGCCAAGTGCAGACATTTTGGGAGACTGGCTCCCTCCATGTCATCTCCTCACTGACCCAGTGCTAGTCTTGCACCGAGGAACAGAGGAACCTTTCTTTCCCCAAATTGACTCTGTTAGGCAGTTTGCTTCAGGTCCTTATGGCAGCATGATCTTCAGGCCACAGGAACAGTACAAGCAGCTCATTGGGAAGGCTGAAGTGTCTGGAGGGGGTGGGGCAGAGGCTTGGAGAACAACCAGGAGATACACACCGGTCTCAAGGAACAGCCTGCTAGCTCAGCTGCCTTCACACCATGTACAACTCCCCAGCCTGATCCGGCCCTTCCCCTTCAGTGCAGGGGAATCTTAACACGGCACTCCACAGACATGATTAGGCTCTCCAGATGCCAGTCTCTACCATTGTCACTCTCTGTACATCTGATGTCTATGTATTTTTTTTGCCAGTGAAATGCACCATTACCCTTTATTCAGACAAGCAGGCAAGGAGGGAGCTCCATGGAGAGTCCCGCCCCGACTCGCCCTATATTTGGGTCCTACCAGCAGAGGCTGAGGATGTGTTCTCCGGAAGGGCAGGGGACAGTGAACAGTGGACATGGCAGACAGAGTCTGAATCCAGACAAATGGTTGACATATTTTACCAGGAAGAACAAGAGACATCTAAGATGTGGAGCCGACAGGGTAAACAGGTGGGCAGAGCACCAGGCAGAAAACCTTGGGATGAGAGTGCTGAGGGATCTGGGCATCAGCGGGGTGGTGAGACCTGACCTGGCCAAGACTGTAAGTGGGAATGGAAATCCAGTCCATGCTCTGCTCCCCAAACCCTGTGTCCCCATAGAAGCTGGGCTCTCTGTCGGGGCACATGATTTGGGGAGCAGAGCACAGTCTTGGTGAAAGCCTCTGTAATCGTACGGTATAGCTCAAACTACGGCACAACACTGTTCTCCTCTTCCACACTGGGGCTCAGGAGACTGAGCTGTTGAAGACTGGCCTACATCCTATCAGCTTTGGTTTCGGAGCATGGAAAGGCTGGGTCTATGAGTAGGGGCAATGGGGAACCTGGCTGGGTCACTAGACCAGTTGGGAGCTGTAAGTCTGAGATGAAAATGCAATTTTCTTTTTGAGGTAATTATTTGCCAGAATGTTTTGCCCACCAAAACTGTTTTAACTGTGCTTTATCTTATGTTAAAAGTAATACATACCTTTAAGACCTTCTAACATCTCCCTTGGACTCCCCTTCCTATGCACAGCCACTTACTTATCTGTCCTGCCCAATATTGGGTGGGATTCCTAGCCAAATATACACTTTGGAGATGCTGTTCTTTCCTGTTCTGCTCTGGGATGCAAATGGAACTATGATACCATGATAGTAATCCACAGTTTCTCTGTCTGTACAGTGGAGACAGGCCAAAGCCCCTTCTCCTTCTTAGGTACTTTGACCCTTAAAAAGCCTTGTGTTAGGTTTGCTTCTTAGCTCCTCTTCTCCAGAAACCTGACAGAGGTAAGGAAAACTGTGGACCTTTGGGCAGAATTCAGCAATGCCTGTTCTCAGAGTTACAGGCATAAACCAAGAAAGTGAAACACAGATCAAAAAGCTCAGACAAGACCATGAGAGATGGCCAAGCCTGAAGCCAGCTAGCAGCTACTCACTAACAAGCACCACACAGACATTATCTTCATTTCAGAGTGGCCTTTCCAGTAAGCCTCTGCTGACAAAAGGGAAGGAGGGGGAGCGGGCTGGAAAGAATGAGGACCTATTGGACCTTGGCCTGATTCCAGAGAAAGGCCACCTTGCTGTGGGAAGACAGGAAAGGGGAGGATATTTTTTCAAGGCCTTGTTTCAATTAGGACTGCCTGGCAAAGGTGAATAAGAGGAAAAAGTCTCTCCCCTGGGGGAAGAGGTTGCTGTTTGTTTACTTGCACGATGCATACTGGCATACTGTATTGTGATTTATTTTAAAAGGACTGGATTAAATCAAGCATGGTGGTGCATTCTTATAATTTCACCACTTGGGAGGTGGAGACAAGAAGATCATGAGTTTGGGGCCATCCTCAGCTGCACAGTGAATACTTGACCAGCTAGGGCTATTTGAGACCTTGCCCCCCCCCTTTTTTTAAAGACTAGATTAGAATTTTGGGGCTCTACTTCAACTAATTAGCTGAGTGGCATTGGGTCATTTCCTTCCTCTCAGTAAGTCCTGACTTATTTACATACAGTTCCCTATAATATCAGGAAGAAAATGGAACTAAAAAAGTACCGCATTCAGGTCTATCTCTAGCCAACCTCCCACTTAAATTCATTTGTTATACCCATTCTGCATTGGCCCTTGTGAACAGCCAGATTCTTTCCAAACCCAGACTCAATGATTTTGGAACATGGCTATCAAACATGACACAGGAGGAGATTTAATTTCCTGGAGGCTGAAGTCCCAGAGATTCAGGAGAATCTCCAAGGAGTCATTCTGGCTAGATTTCCTGTGACCAGCTTGCTCCATCTAGCAGGAGTTGGGCAGGTTTATTCAATCTAGCTTACTCTCTATATTTGCTCCCTCTCGTTTGCTCTCCCTCTCTCTCCATTCTCTTGGTGGCATTTATCCTTTATGGTGATTGATGTAGACACTAGGCACAAGCTTGCCAAGGGAAAATGCAAATTATGTCCCTGTCCCTTTCCCTCCTGTACTGGGATGGTTGAGAGCCCGTCTGTCTGGTGGGGCTGAAGCTGGGTGGGTGTAGCAAGGGAGAAGCAGGGACATAATGATTCCTGCACATTGTGTGGTTGGGAGAGCTGGCCTACAACCTAATGACTCTGTTTGTTGAGCTCTGAATTATGCCTCACCCTGCCAGCAGGAAGATGGGTAACACCTTCTTTCTCTGGGCATGTAATTTGGAAGGTGCTAGTGCCTGGTTAGATTCCCCCGTTCCCCCTCATGAGCCAAACCTCAAATGACTTGGCCAAGACCACAGGAGATGGTAAGGCTGGATGATTGCTTCTTCCTACTAATATCTCCTTTTTTTTAAATCAAAATGTGGTCCATTTACCACTACCATCATCCCATTATAGGTCACTTTTTAGAGATCCCTACTGTCTCTCACCTACCAGATATGCAGTTTGATGGGCTGTGAAGATCAGAGCTGGATGGTACAAAGCAAATGCACACGAACTGATGAGAACATTAGCCATGTCTCCATTCTCCATTCATTCATGGATGACTGACAAGCACCACTGTGCCCTGTACGGGGTACGGGACAAAACATATCTTCCTCTGAATAACTCAGAACCTTTGAGATAAGAGCTGTGGTAACTGTAACTTGAGAACTGTCTGTATAACAACTTGCCCATCACTCATCCCAATCAGTCACAGAAGACAACTGGTACAGCTCTGCCATCTTGCCTATCAATGAACCAGCGACGCACAGCCACACAGTGACTCAGCCATTGCCTCCTCTCCACCACTGCGATCCAATCTTCCAAGTGCTCTTGGGACACATGACTCATCTTCAGTACAATCTGGGTCAGCTACAGAGAGCTACGTGTCCATTTCTCTATAAGCCTACTCACATTGAGTTTCTTTTATTTCATCCATTTATGGTGATAAATATATTTTTAAATATATAGACCAGCTAACTGTAGACTTAAGACCAATATGGTAATTTTCTTTTTATTGATATACAATCATTGAACACAGTACCGAGTATTATGCAGATAACTTTCATATAAGTATATAAAGTACTTTGATCATGTCCATAATTTCTTTTATATTCATCACCTAGACTCAACATTTTCGAAGATGTTTGCCAGTTTTGTCCTCTATGTCTGTCTCTTCCCTCTCATATAATTGTGGCAAAGTACACATAACATATAACATTTACCATTGTAACTTTTTTTCCTGTACAGATTGCTGGCATTCAGTCTTTTTTTTTTTTAAACAATGTTAAGCTATCGTCAGAAATCAAGCTTAGACTCATTAAGCAATAACACCACATCTCTCTGACCCTAGTTATGACCTTTTAAATACTATCCCATTTTAAAGTTTCCAAAATCATAATACTTCACTCCCTAAATATTTGATAATTCACCTCCTAATATGAGAACAGTCCTATGTAATTACAATGCCATTTTCACATTTAAGAAATTAACAGCCATCTACTCTCCAGTTGGCAGGATCTTTTAAAATAAACAAAATAAAATAAATAAATAAATAAATAAAATAAAATTGGAAGGAGTCACATATAGTCATTTCATAAACTATGAAGTGCTGTATACATTTGAGGCATTAATTATCTTGTTACGTAATTCTGAACATTTGTTGCAGCTCAAAAATTCATTTAGTTTTTATGATTTCCCCCAAGGGTTTGGCATCCCTAGCAGCTGATGTGGCCAGAGACTGCACTGAAGCAGGGAGACAATCCCTGTTGGTGGAGGTAATGGCCTTTATTTCGGCTCAGCCTCCCCTTACAGTTAGCAAGAAACAAATACATCGAATAAATCTCTTCAAATCCCAGCACCATTATGCCACAAAGGACTATAACAGCCATAAAGCAAGTTCTCAGCAAGAGAGAGGGGGCTTCAGCCCTTGACTGCAGCCAGTGGAGGCTTCAGCAGCATTGGGTGAGACAGACTGCAGCAGCTGACTTAACCATTAGTCTTGCAGGATGGAGGGACCAAGAGCTGATGTGGTGCCCAAGGCCCTCAGCCCCACTTCCAGCACGTCCCCCTCTCCCCCTAAGGTAGGCTCAGGGCTCTGCTAGCACAGCACAGAGCATAGGTCCCTCACCCATTCACGATCGTTCTGTCTCTGCCTTCAGATAACTGTACACAGGCACCAATCACTTAAGACTTCAACTGCATTTTTTTTTTACCTTAGCCATCTTAATAATCAATTTCTGTATGATTGCATGGCTCGGCTTTACAGTCTAGCGAAGCCAGGCACTGAGTCAAACATTTTCTTTTTCTCTATTTATACTGTGTCTTGTTTCAGAGAGAAGTTAAAACAAGGAGACAAACATTTAGTAAACAGCCTGGACCAGATGCTCAAAACTGTGCTAGGTGTTTTGAGAAATTCAAGGGGAAACACATGGGTTGTTTTTCCTCCCTCTCCCTTGAGTTTACAGTTTACTTGGGGACAGAAGACTCCCAGAAAATAACCTAGCCACAACTCTACCAGGCTGCAAACTGGGAGCCTGGACACCAGGGTCCCAGTTTCAACTCAGCTCTTACTCAGCTGTGTGATCTTGGAAAAACCATATCCCTCTCTAGGCAATAACATGGAGAGGTTACATACATATGTATACATGTCTGTTTGAGCAGACACAGAACATTAAGCATGGGAATATTGGTTTTCTGAGGAGATGAGACGTGAGGAGTTGAGGGAGAAATAGATTGCTTCTTAAAACCTTTCTGTACTTTTTGACTTGGTATAATGAACATGCTACCTTTGTGATTAAATAAATCTAGCATTTACATTAAATAAATCTAGAACCAGAAGGTTTAGCTCTAGCCACGGTCAGTGGCCATCAGTGGTTGAAATGAGCATTAGAAATGGGTGAAGAGAATGCTCACTGAAGAGTTCATAATCAGGGAAGGCTTCCTGGAGGAGAGGCTCTAGGAAGACCTTGAAAGCTGACATGCTTTGCATTGGTAGAGACAAGGACAAGGCATCTTTGGCATAAGGTAGAGATGAGTAATAAATTGGCAGGGACCACATAGGGAGTGGAGGGCAAAGATGAGAATAACTTGCGAGGCCCAGATGCATCCGAGGTTGGGAAGCATCTTGAGCTGGGGAGCAAGTCTGAGAGCAAGAACACATTAGCTCAGCCCTCCTCTCCAGGGGGCGGTCCCCAGGCCCACCTGCTATTGGAGCAGCTGCAGAATCTGTGCAGCAGAAAGTCTAGAGGCCCCAGCCCGATGCTCTTGGATCACGGAGTAAGCACAGCACTTGGGGATTAGCTAATCAATCTCGTAAATTCATCTCCCTTTTACTGGGATCTGTCAGGAAGCTGATTAAATGCTGTGCGAGTGGGATTTGGCTCAGGTGCAAGCTGGGAGCTTGGGCTGAAGTTTTTCAATGTTCAGCTCATGCATAAAATTCATAGTTTATCATTACCCAGACTTGGTTCTCTAGAACTATCCAGATGGGAATATTTCTATGACAGTCCTGTTCTGGGTGAGCTGGTTGCCTGGCCTCTCTTCCCCCAATTCTGTCAGTGGTAGGTGCCCACCTCTATCTCTGTCTACAGTATCACCAAACCAGGATCATAACTACCTTAGGACACCCAGCTGGCCCTTCCTATCTCAGGGGTGGTGGTGGTGGCAATGGTATCCCCCGGAGCAAGGCCAATATGCTGTGCCCCCAGAATCCTCAAGTATACATGCTACTACTGCCTACCCTTCTGCACCAGGCCCTGGCTAGACTCCCTCTGGCTGCCTTTGCTCTCGTCCATTAAGACTCGGGCTTCCAGAAGTCACCTAAGCTGGGCATCCTACCATGGGAGTGTTTTGTGGGGCCACATTCCTCTTGTATCACAACCCCTCATCCTGATCAGATGAAATTACTTCAGCCCATGGGCAAATGAGAAATGGCCAAGAAAGGGAATCAGGACAAGACTATTAAGTTCTTCTGCTTTTTGTTATCTCTTCCCTATTTTTCCTGTTTTCCTATATTTGCTCAAAAGTTGGTAGCCTCTTTCATATGCTCCGATTTAGGACTGTCCAGCTCTCATCTCTTTATTGGTCAAATCTCTTCATACCCAGCTTCCCTCTAATGGTGGTTTTGTTCACAAGTCCGGCAACTGCAACGAGACTGGAAAGCTTGCATTCATTTCTATTGTTTACTCAGAAGAATAATGATCCAGCCACAGCGGCTCCCATCTACTCTGTAACCGCCCAAAGTCAGGTTCTGTAATAGTCCAGAGATGTCAAAGTGAAGATCCTGTCTGAGCCTGCAACTTGGCCCAGTGGTGGAGAGACAGAGACATCGACATCAGCACATGACAAGCATCAGCGAGGTTATTTGCAACTATACTGGGAGATAAGGATTCTAATGGTTTGGGTGGAGGCAATCCTTGAAGAAATGGGACCCACAGTAAAATTTTAGCCAATGGAAATCCAGTCTATCTTATTATCTTATTTATCAATTGACCATATACATTTCTTCACTCAGTTGTTTGAAGCAAAAGGCAAAAAATAATGAAATAGCCTGCATAAAGGAATATTTCAAGAGATGATCTGCATTCAGTGCATGATTTCCCTGTTTTATAAAACATAACATGGTTCCACTTTACAGTAGAGGAAATCAAGGCTCATAAAGAATAAGCCACTGTCCAAAGTCACCCACTAAGAGGTGGCTTCATTATGAGTGGAGACTATATATATTTGCTGGCTCCTAGAATTAAGTGTTCTGCCTGCCTTTCTGGGATGCTAAGCATTAAGGCAGATATTTAGAAAGCAAGGTTCTCAATCACAAAACACAGAATCTATTTCACTGAGCCTCTCATTCAAAGGCAAGAACAGAGGTTTCCTACTTTGGAAAGAACTTTCATCAAAAAAACAAAATTAAAAACCCTTCATTCACTAGAAATCTGAGTTCTCTGCCCATTCTCAAATATTCTGCTCATCCGAGAGTTTGCTTCGTCTTATAGACAAGTCTCCTTTAGGCATCTGGAAACAATAGCTGAGCTGACATTTCATTGGCTCACAGATTCTTCTCAAACCAATGATTCCTCCCTCCTTTGGATGTTGTTGAGGAAACAGCAGCTCAGGCTAAGGCTAGGGCAGTGGGAAAAGGAGCCACAGAAAACGAAAATGCATCCTCCAGTCAGGGTCTCAGTTCCATAGGCTTTGTGAAGACCTACTGATACCTAGACACCCCCCCTCCATGCACACTGTATGTGTTGTACATGTATGTGTATGTATGTGTAATGCATCTGTGCCTCAGGAGAGAACGATGTTCCTCTCTATGAATACACACACACACACACACACTCACACACGGAGAGAGGAAGAGGGAGGGAGATAGATAGATGCATTTTGTATCCTCTACTCTAAATTCAGAGCTTGTCTTCCTTATTGATGGAGGTGGGCCTGATCATTCTCGAAAACAAAATTCTGGCATACGCACTTATTCTCTTCTTGGGGTCTCTCATATAGGGCCTTCCTTTCCATCTGTCCTCCTTAGGCTATGGAGCACAGAGCACCCACAACCACTCCTACCTGGGCAGCTTAACTTACTGCAGCCTTCTCCAAGTTTTCTTTTTTTGCCTTTTCTTTACTTTTGGTTGTTTCATCTCTTATCTTATCTTTCCTGGCACAGAGCAGGCACTTTGTAAGTGCTGTTCATTAGTAGCAATGGTGACAAAAGGTGGCTTGCAGAGGAATTAATTGCCTTCCTCTATTAATCCCCAGTATGACCTGGCCCCAGGGAAGCTTTTCTGAAGGAATGTGCAACCTAAGTATAAACCATGCTCAGAGAGAGGTTTCAGACAAGCCTCATAAGACTGCTACCAATGAGATCATTGACCCCAAGCTCTCTGTGTTTGACAGTTCTGGCAGGCATTGTTTTAGCAATGCTCTTCATTTGGCTCTTTGTATTTACCATCCTTATGTCTCCTTCATTCCTTGATGGATTCTCTAATTCCACTTCTTCCTCAATTTCCTCTTGTACTTCCCTTAGCCTTTCTCTTGGTCCTTGTGCCTTTTATTCCTTCTTCATTCAACCCTTTTATTTCTTCCCCTCCTCTTTCCAAGCCATTCCTCAATTCTGGAATCTTCTTTATGTCTAATTATTTCCCTCAAACTCCAAGGATTCCAAGTTTTTCCTTTCTTGCAGCTTTTGCAGATGATGGTGGCGATGTCCTGAGCTTCAAGACCAGGATAAGCCAGGCCAGATCCTACTTCCTGATGCAGGAAGAGATTTTACATTACAGAAAAGGAGTCACACCTGCATCTCTGGGAAGAAGAACATGCTCTTGGGGCTTAGTATTTTGAATGGACACTCAAACAGTCACAGCTGAACTTGCTCCTATTTCTAGGCTTCAGAAATGGGTGTAGAGGGAAATTGGTCATGTGTCAGAAAATTCTCTCTCTGTCTCTGTCTCCGTCTCTGTCCCCACCCCCCCGACATGCTCAAGTGTGTGTGTGTGTGCATGTGTGTATGTGTGTGTGTGTGTTGGGGATGAGGGTGCCATCATACAAATGAGAACCTCTACTTCTTCCTCATGAAGGCTGAGTTGAAACTTCACTGCAGGGTTAGGTTTATAAGACTCTAAAAGGTTATAATGGTCTGAATCACAAAGCCTTCCACTTTTGTTAGCTGACCTCGAGCACCGCTGTCTGCCCCCATGTCATTTTGAAATCTTGTTGAGGGCTCATTAACTGTTGGGTAGAATAAAACAAGGACAGACTCGAGACTATGATAGATCTGAGTTAGGTCACCAGCTCTGTTATTCATTAGCTGTGTGTTCCTGAGCGAGGCATACTACCTCTCTGAAGATTTTTTTAGAGTGCCCAAACTCCCTGTACAGAAATGAAATACAGGTAGATCCCTAAAACAAATCACAGAGAGGGGAAAGGAAGACACAGAGACACAGAGATAGACAGATAGACACACACACAGAGATAGAAACAGAGCTAGACAGAGACAGAGACAGATACAGAAGAGACAGAGACCGAGGAGACACATTCTGGAGATTCTGTTTAGTTTGGGGTGTGGGGCGAGACTTGGCTCTTTGGGACTGGGTGCTTTGAATCAGAGCTGGGTCTGTTTTTATTGTTGCTTTATTTTCGGTACTTCCACTGGTTTGTCCAACAAGCCTGTAAGGCAAAACCACTTTATCTCCATTTTACAGATGAGAAAATGAAGGCATGAAGAAAGAGACTTGCCCTACACTACAAGATAAGCAAGTGGCAGAGCCATAGTGTGAACATGGGCAAGATTAAAAGGGGAAAACAAGTGCCAGTTGCTGCCAGTCTGCACTGTGTTGCCTAGGGCCGTGTGCCCTCCCCCTACCCAAGGTATTAGAACGACAGGCCTAAAGCAGTCTTTCATTCCAGTTAATGGAACTGCTATCCTGGGAACAGCAGCTTGGAGTTAACAAGATGGTCAAGGCTAGCTCAGCGGAAATGACAAACCCTCCTGTTTCAGCCCCTTGTGTGAAGCTAAAATTAGCAACATTCCCAACCACAAACAAATGTAGCTGCCAAACCTGCATCCCCCTTACCTGTTTCTGCTGCTACTGGGCTTCGTGAGCATTATCTCAGCCCCTGCCTCTTTCCTGACCACACCTAGAGGACTGGGCCTTGTGGGGAATGCAGGTAATACCTCTGTATGATGAACAGGCAGTAGGCCCCAAGAAGGGTCCCAGGACATTCCACAATCCCTGGTGTCAAACATCTTCTAGGTACCACCCAGCTCACCTTTGGATCCACTCTGTCCTATCAGTTCTCAATATCTTTGGCTACTACTAAGTCTAGTAACTGTTTATGCTGGCCCCAATTAGACAGGTGATTCTAATTTTCTACGTCATTAGCTGTTCTCCCCTTTTAAAATCTCCTGTCCTAACTACTTACCTATTTATGGTAGGCAGCACCTTAAAAGGACCCAAATAATTCCCACCTTGTGACATCTACTACACCTTTGCACATCGCCTCTTACTATGGGTGAACTGGTCCTGGAGACTTATTTGGAATAAGGGTTTAGACAACATGGTTTTTACTTTTAGAGAGATGGAGATCCCACTATGTAGCTCTGGGTAACTTGGAACTCACTATGTAGAGAAGGCTAGTCTTAAGCTCATAAAAATCTGCCTGTTTCTGCCTCTGCCTCCAAAGTGCTAGGATTAAAGGCATGCACCATCACTCCTGGGAAGAACAAAATAGAACGTTTTACTGCAATATATTCATTTTACGGAGTGATGGGTTTCATAATCATCTGCGTAGAACTATATCAAATACTTCGACTATATATATTCATCCTCCAGATAGTCTCATGTCCACCTTCATGTCTTATGTAAGTATATGATTTTTGAAAAGTTTTTTATTACATTTTATTCATTTTGTGTGTGTGTGAGTGTGTGCATGCATGCATATATGTCCATATGTGGAGGTCAGAAGACACATTTCTGGAATTGTTTATCTCCTTCTACTCCCTGAATGAAGGGGAATGAACTCAGGTCATTAGGATTGGCAACAGGCACCTTTACCTGCTGTATCTTGCTGGACTTATATGTGACTTTATATATAGCATATGTAGAGGACCTGGGAATAACCCTATTGATAACCTATTTTTGCTTTTGTTACAAAAACACACATTGAAGACTTACTTTTACTATGCAGAATAATACAAGTGATGAGGCATAACTCCCAAGACAAGGTTATAAAAAAACAGTGGCTTCTGCTTTTGGCTAGCTTAGGCTTGCTTGTGCAGTCTTTCCTTCTCTCCAAATCCCTTTAATCAATCATAGTGGAAGGAAGCAAGCTGCCACGTTGTGAGCAATTGTAACGGAGAGGCCCACATGGCACAGCCAAGGCATGGAAAGCCTCAGTCTACCAGTCTGCAAGAAAGCAAAGCTTGCCAGTAACCACATGAACAAGTTTGAAGGCAGGCAAATCATTGCAGCTGGTGTCTACATATTATAGCCATTACCTACAGTGTGAGGACAACCTCATGAGAGGCTTTTTGATTCAGTACCACGCAGCTAAGCTGAATCCACATTCCTGACCCACAGAAACGTAAGGGTAAGGGTTTGTTGTAACCATCAAGTATGCAAATTTGTTAGACAGTGGTAGAAAGCTAATATGTCATCCTGCATCTATTCCTTCAAAGTTCTGCTTTATCCTCAGTGATAATGACTAAAGGCCTAATATTTAACCTTTTTATTGTGAGATAAGAGCATACGCTAATTCAATTAAAATGTATGACACTCCAGATTGCACCAAGGAGTGGGTGGGGATTTTAGGTGCTGATGGGGGGTACTAATAGGAAAGATTATTGGTCAGAGGGTTCACGTTTTACTTTGTATACACTGGGTCCTGGCCCCAGGTAATACAGCTTCTTCAAACCCCGAGATGATTAAATCATATCCCAAATAATCTGAATTCATGGCCATAACCACTTTCTTCCTTGGATAATAGTGACCAATGGTTTTAGAGTACTAAATAATTATCAAGAATTATTCTAGGTATTTTACAATACTTATGAGAAAAATCAGGCACAGAGCACTTAAGTAATGTGTCCAAGTCCAGAGCTAGTCATCGATAGAGCCAGGATTTGGGCTCAGGATCATGGGCGTGTTACACTAAAGGAGCTCTCAGGTTTGTGGCAGGAGGTATTTCAGTTATTGAAAGATACCAGAACCTTTAATTTCTTTCCCTCCTCTATTTGCTTGTTCAGAAACTTTTCACACTTTCTCCAGCTGACTTAATCAAGTTCAAAGTCTTCTTGATCCTTACTGTTACATAGCCCACCCTACATAGCTTTCTGTTCTTTATGACATATTCTCTAGCTGTAGCTCCAACAGTCCCAATCTCTCCACTCACAAACCATTTTTTTTGACTAACTGGAAGAGATTCAATGTGTTTTGCAAAGTACTAGATATAACAGCCGAAAGGGTTGTCCACTTAGATCATCTGGAAAAATCCTGAAGAGATTTCTTCTCACAGTGATCACCTCAGATTTCAAGGACACTATGACTCCTCCTCTAGGTGGAGGCGTGCCTCTCACTTTTCCCCAGATGAAGCCAATGTTGCAAAGGGAGTGTCCAATGCTCTGTCCCAGGTACTGTACTCAGCCTTTACAATATTTAAGAAATTAATTTTAAGCCAGGTGGTGGTGGCACACGCCTTTAATCCCCAGCACTCAGGAGGCAGAGACAGGTGGATCTCTGTGAGTTCGAGGCCAGCCTGGTCTACAGAGTGAGTTCCAGGACAGCCAGAGTTACAACAGAGAAACCATGTCTCAAAAAACAAACAAACAAAACAAAAAAGGAAGCAAAAAAATGAAATGAAATCAATTTTATTATAACTATTATCATTATTTGAAGGTTTTTTTTTTGGATTCAGGGTCTCATATAGGTCAGGTTGGCCTAGAATTCATTGTGTAGCTGAATATGGTCTTAAACTCCTGATCCTCTTGTCTCCCAAGTGCTGGGATTGCAGGTGTATGCTACTATGCCTAGCTAAGGAAGTCTTTTCCTGACTGGTGTAGGTGAAGTAGTTCCCTGCTACTTCTATCATGGCCCTGTGCTTCCTTTCTTCCTAAAAAGCATTTTTTAATGCAAATAGTGTTTATTTATGCATTCACTCTTGTTTTTGTAGTACTGGTGACTAAAGTTCTACAAATTCAACTATTTGTTTATGAACGTTTTATTCCATTTTAATTATTTGTGTGTGTGTGTGTGTGTGTGTGTGTGTGTGTGTGTGTGTGTGTCATGAATGAACTCTCATACAAGTAAGTTTTCTCCTTCCACCATGTGAGTGATGGAGATCAATCTTGGGTTATCAGACTTGAACTGCCTTTACTCACTGAGCCATCTTGCTGGTCCTTGTTTAATTTTAAAGATAAGCTGCTATTCCAATGTATGCTCTAGCAGGGTAGGGATTTGTTTGTCCTAACACCACTGTATTCTGAAAATCTAGAACAGGGCTGGTACATAAGTACTAAAGGAATATTTGTTGGTTAAATGGGATTAAAAATTACCAAGAAGTTCGTTCATTTGTATATTTTCTTTTCAGAGTAAGGCTCATATCGTAGTCTGCAGTGTTTCAGGAGACCTAGTAAGGTCTAAGACCATGCTTTTTGAGTCGCACACTGTTGGGATGTGTTCCCTGCATCTCAGCATCTTCATCCATATAACCATATTACACTATGGCCAAGCTGCCCTGACTTGAAAGAAATACAATAGGCATGGGCTTTTCTACCACACCAAATTCTAATCTTGACCTTTCCGAAGAGGTTATCAAGAGAAGCTTAAGGTGGTGATGGAGGGTGTTGTCAACTTTTCTATATCTGGGTAGTGGGGAATCTTTTCAATGGAGCACAGAGAACGCAAAGGACAGGATAGAAGGGCATATCCTGATAGGCAAAGCTAAAGTCTACATAAGCATGTCCGAGAAAAAGAACTCTTGGTCTTGCAGGAGGGAGCATTTGGTATCTGAATTGCAAGATAATCAGGATATTTTGAAGCTACAAAGAAAACTCTGGGAGTCTATTTGTGTAGGAATATGGGACTAATATTGCAGGCCTTAGTGTGGGAGACAGAGGGGGTGGGGAAGAGAGAGAAAGGGAAGAGGGGGGGAGCACAAGGGAGAGAAAAAGAGAAAGAACACAGCCTAGTTCTTTTCACATCTAAAAATAGAAGAATCTAGTGTGTGTGTGGGAACTCATTTCCTAACCTTAATGCAGTTAGGTGACAGAATAAACTGCCTAGCAAGGACATTGAGTCACTGGTATTAGAGACATTCAAACATCGTGATCAAATCCCAGCACATTATCAGTACCAGCAAAACCTCCTGGCTGTTGGCAATAGGAACAGGTGGTGGGATCAGTCTTCAGGGGCTACTGTCTATACATGTGTACACCTCCCACACCACGCATTTGCACCCTGAGTAGAAAAATTTGAGCCTGCCTTATCTCCTTGCAGCTCATTCATTTCATTGGTGGTGAAAGAGCTGCACTAACGCACTACAGAAATTGTATTTCTTCTCCCCAGTGACAAGTCACATCTGTGATCCTGATACACCTCTGCAAAGTTCCTTGTGTCCCCCTAGGCCTCCCCAGTCAAGAAATATCCAAAAGCCTTGCTAATTAACCTTCATATCCAAGTATGTATGGAGACACATCTGCATATTCTCTGTCTCTCTGTCTGTCTCTTTGTCTGTCTCTGTGTCTCTGTCTGTCTCTGTCTCTCTTTGAATCAATTTCAACATCTCTTAGCTGGACTCCTTCTGCTGGATAATCTCTGGGACTGACCAACCCAGGCCTTTCTGGGGATTCACTCCACTTCTTCTTTATTTTCTTGGAGACAGGTTGGAGATTTATTTACCTCACGAGGTGTTGGTGACACTTCCTTAAGTCCCGATGATGACCACAGAACAGACAATTCCTGTTCAGAGGCCCCAGGGAACCAGCCCCATGCCCTGAAAAAAAGGGACTTTGATCCTTTTTCTTGTTCTTTTTCCCACCCCATCCTTTCTGGCTTCGGTTTGCAGCAGTGAATTCAGAGGCCTCCTGAGTCTCCCTGAAAAGAGGAAGAGGAAAGAACAAGACCCAAATGAAATGGATCAACTAGTAGACTGAGAAATTGAAACTGTGCCAGAGGCTCAGGAATGGAGATGGAGAGCAGCAGTGCGGGGAATGAAAGTGGAAAGGCCCCAGCTGAGAAGCCAATGACCACAAATGGCCCTGTGGGGTCCATGCCTGGGCAAAGCCAGTCTGCTTTGCTGTTCATTGTTGGCTCAGGGCCAAAAGTATGACATCTACTGAGGCTGGCCAGCAGCAAACTGTAGGGTAGAGGGATCCTGTCCTCCAGCATTCTCTGTCTTGTTCTCAATTTCATTTGAGTGTCCTTCTCCAGTATTCCAAGCTTTCTCCCTGTCCCATGGGCCTTGCTCAACCTCCCCTTCAACAAAATTCACCACCCCTGTCCCATTTGCGCAGAATCTTGAATGCTTTGTGATATCTGTGTACTCAGTATGAAATCAGATGTGTGTGTGTGTGTGTGTGTGTGGGGTGTTGTGGCTTAAAGATGCATCCTCCAAAGCTGCTACTATAGCATATTAAAAGATGAAGAGAGGAGAATGGTGATCAGTAGTCAAATGCATACTGGAAGCTTTAAGTAACATTAGCAGGCTTCTTTATAGCAGGTCTTCTCAGAGCCTCTGATATGGCAGTGTGCATTTCAAAGTTCTAAAATGAGTGTATAGCATTTCTCAAACATACTTGGCTCTTGTGGGAGTGGAGGGGTATTCAGAGCAGCTTATATGACTGCCATATAACTTAGTTGAATTTTCTTAATAGTTCTTAAAACCCCAAACCTAAAACAATGTCTGCAATGGTTAGAGAACATAGTGGCTGTTGAATTGGATCAACTACCAGGGCCTAGGGCAGATATCGGTTAGAAAAGGACCCCAGTGATGTGCCTGTCTTTTGTCACAATTATAGGTGATTGTCACTTCCCAATTCTATCCTTTAAGTCCCAACTACATTGAATATGTGACACTTCTTTTGTGTGTGCTACTTGGAGACACTAGCATGTGGAGATAGTGAGAACCCTGTCTTCCCAAGCCATGTTTCTTTTCCATTTCAAACTCAGGGTGGCAGCTAGCCCTGTCCAACGTGTCTGCCTTTGGTGACATTGTTCTTCACTAATGCCATGAGTTTCCCAAATTTCACTTAGAAAGCTTCCTAGCCCAAGAAGGGCTAGTTGCAAGCATGACCTCTTCCCCTGCCCTAGGTTCTCTAACATGGTTCTGTGAATTAATCTCTGCTTTCCAGTGAACAGAATCAGACAAATGGAGACTCTGGAAAGGTCTTGAGGGCTGTGCTCACACAGCTCCTCTGCTAGCCTAGCCTACGAAGCAGCCTAACTAGATGAGTCCCCACCAGAGACCTCCATTAGCTAGTGCTCTTTGAAATAGCAGAGGTGCTCTTCGACTAGTAAGCTGAGTGGAGCAGGCACTAAAGGTGCTCTTTGAATAGGTGACTACTATGGTTTCTGTCTGAAACGTCCTTTGTTTATCAGCTCATGTTAAAAATGTGAATGTTTAGTCCCTCTCTTGTGGCATTATTTTAAGCATGGGGAGGGATTGTTAGAAAGTAAGACCTGATGCCAGGCAATGGTGGTGCACGCCTTTAACCCCAGCACTTGGGAGGTGGAGGTAGGCAATCTCTGTGAGTTCGAAGCCAACCTGGTCTACAGAGTGAGTTCCAGGACAGCAAAGGCTACAAAGAGAAATCCTGTCTTGAAAAAACTAAAGAAAAAGAAGGAGGAGGAGGAGGAAGGAGGAAGGAGGAAGAGAAGGAAGAAGGAGGAGAAGAGAGAAGGAGGAGGAGGAGGAGGAGGAGAAGGAGAACAATAAGGAGAAGGAGGAGAAGAAGGAAGAAGGAGGAAAAGAGAGAAGGAGGAGAAGGAAGGAGGAGGAGAAGGAAGGAGGAGAAGGAGGAGAAGGAGGAGGAGGAGGAGAAGGAAGGAGAAGGAGGAGGAAGAAGAAGGAGAAGGAAGGAGAAGGAAGAGGAGGAGGAGGAGGAGGAGGAGGAGAAATAAGACCTGGCTGAGAAAAATCACTAGGAGCAGGTCTTCAAAAGTTTATACTTGCCCTGGTTCTGGTACATAACTCTGCTTGAGGAGTTAAAGCGATTGCTCATCTCTGTTCTTACGATTGTGTACTGCTTTTGCAAAGGACAGACTGAGTTCAACTCTCAACATCCACACTAGCCTGTAACTCTAGCTCTAGGGGAATCCAATGCTCTGGCCTCCATAGGCACTCACATGCACATGCACAAATTAAAACATAAAAAAAAAAATCTCTGCTTCAATCTGGCTGCTGTGTAAGGAGTCTCTGCCACATGTTCCCACCGCTATGAACACCACCATGCGTTTCTTGCCAAATTGGACTGAAATCCCCCTGAAACCATGAGCCAAAATAAAACCTTGTTGCCCGAAATGTTCCCCACCTCCCCTGGTCACATTATTTTGGTTACAGTGGCACAAAAGTGACTAATACAGAGATTTGATCCTGGGCAGGAATTTCTTAGCTACCTGAGAAAAAGAGGGTTTTGTTCACTAAATGCTAAGCTCTCCAAAGGTGATACTAAGCTGCTAATAAAAGCAGTCTGGCTTCTGTGCTCAGTGCTGCTCAGAGCCCCCAGAAGTACCATGCTCAGTGCTATAGAAGGACCCTGAAGAACAGCCTCTCATTTAGAGTGTTGCCACGGGGAAGTGATTGAAATCCTGCCAGGTCAATAGTTGGGACCTTTTCTAGGACATAGAACCCTGTGGAGAGCTATAGCCCCTGAGGCAAGACGTGACTACAGTCAAGGTCCTACATAAAATTTCAGGACGTTCTTGGGCTTCTAGGCTAAGCAGTTCAGCTGTGGAAGCATGTCACAAAAGGGATCATTGAACAAACTGGGGAATTTAGCACTCACTTCCACCATTAAAGAAAAATCAAAAGACACTTGAAATTGGGAAATGGGCTAGCTATATTTGAATAGTTTAACTGCCATTTCTAGGGTTGGTGGTACATATCTCTAATCCCAGCATTCTGGAACCTGATGCAGGAAGATTGCAAGCTCAAATCCAGTCTGGACTACACAGCAAGAGCCTGTTTCAGATAATAATAAAGAGGCTGCCAGAAGAAAGAGGGAGGGAAGAGGTCACTATATGACTGCTTTCTGTTCCATTCAAAAATATTTTGGTAGACATAGTAGTGCATACATGTAGTTCCCACATTCAGGAGTTTGGGGCCATCTTGGGCTACTTAGTGAGACTTGTTTAGAAACAAAGTAAAAGATAAACAAAAACAAAATGAAAAACAAAGGCAAACAAACCCAAAATGTTCAAATGTAGCTTTTTCAACAATGGAATGGGCAGCCATAGGAGGCACAGTGTCCTGCTGGTGAGAGTTAGATATTCATATTCGAGAGGGAGTCTGGGCTAGATGACCTCTAAGGTCCTTTCCAGCTTCCCATTGCCAATGCCTCCTATTTACATGTGTTTCTGTTGTATCACTGACACCCATCCTAGTTTACTGCAGACAACTGTCATAGTCCCAACAAAGCCCCAAAGGAAAGAGCTGATCAGGGGTGGCCAGAAACTTTGGAAGGCCTGACCCCTCATACATCTCCCACCTTAAATCATCTCATCTCACCAGCCCCCTCACCAGGGTGGTCAAAGTTTGCTTGGTGACAGCTAAATTAATCTGATAAACTAATCTGCACTAATGGGATCATGGATGCTAATGAATTAATGCGTTACCTTCCCAAGTGACATATTTGCATTTTAACAGAGGTCTTCTGGAGATAATGCTTTAACTCTGAGGAGTGATTAATGTTGAAATTTGGGCTGTTTGGCAGTCTAACAGAGGAGATATTTTCAGAAAGGGAAGTTCTTTCCACCTTTCACAACAGACCATCTGCTAGAAAGAGAGGGAAAAAAAAAAGTATGCTCCTGCCCTTGAGGGGTTTATAGTTTATATAGTTGGGAAATTACAATGGCTAACATTTATAGAGTCTCCACCAAAGAGCTGACCATTTGCTAAGTGCTGAATAAATATTATCTTTGAATCCTCACAACAAAACCCTCTGAGGTGGGTCCTTTGCAGATAAAGGGACTGGCCTGAAACAGGTTAAGTAAGTTAGCACTGCATTTCATTGACTGCATTCCAAGAAGCTGTCAGCCGCAAGAAGCAACGTGCCCCCCCCAACCCCAGGTTTCCCTAAGAAAGGGAAAAATGCTGCCAATTAAATGTGCTACGGATAGTAAGATGCATCTGACTTTAAGAAATGTTCAAAATACATCTTTAGAATCATGAAATACATTTCAGTAAGTGGCAAGACCGACTCCAGAGTACACTTTCTGCTGAATGCTGTTTATAGAGCTCTGATATGAAATAGCAGGGGAACACTCTGATATAATAATATAATAGCAAGTACATATTAATATTTTAAAACAGGCTGAATCCGAGGTCAATGGCAGTACATGTTGATGGAGGTCGTGAACGGCAGCGAATATGGGCAGAAACATGGAAACATGGGCAGCGTTTACTTCCAGGAGAGGGTCCAGGCTGGGCTCTGTCTAGTGCTGAATTGAGGAGTGGCGGGTAGCAAATCACTCTCAAGTCAGTTTTTGAGACTATGGCACATTGGTTATATTGGCTACAGCGAAGGGGTTAATCGGGGAAACCGGAGAAGTACTTGAGTGAGATGAAGAAGGTAAGAAGAGTGAGCAGGCCAATGATCCTGAAAGGCCAGTACTATGGCTGGAATACCGGTAGTAGTCTCAGAAAGATCAATACATTAGAAATGTAGTTCTCAGAGTGGCTGTGCTGAGAGGTCTATGGACCTTAAAGAGGCTTTATGGGGGTTCTAGGTCATTGGGAGCTATGTCCTGGAAGGGGATTATGGAACTCCTCCATTTCTACCCCTCCTCTCTCTCTTTGCTTTTTGGTTCATGGTATGAACCTTTTGTTCCTTTACATGCTCCGGGATGCACTGCTCTTTGCAAAAGCCAAAGCAATGAAGCTATGCAATATTGGGCTGGAATTTCCAGAATCTTAAGCCAAATAACCCTTTTTCTTTATAAGGTAATTGCTTCAGATATTTCATATAGTGATGGTAAGCTGACTAATCTGTCCAGGATGAAAGGTTTCCAATTTAATATAATGGAGATAATTATGGATTCTTGCTGGTTAATTCCAACACATTTGGAGAAGCTCATTCTGGCCACTAACCTTGAAAGTAGGGGCTTCCTAAAATGGTAAAGAAACAATATCAAAAAAGTCAGCCCTGAAAATGTACATACAAATAAAGTAACATTAAACAGACTGAACAGGATATATATATATATATATATATATATATATATATTATATATATATATCACATGTATATGTATACACACACATACACACACACATATATACACATATGTATACACACATATATATGCAATAATGTTAGTGAAAAAAAGTAAAAAAGTGGCCATGAATTTGAAGGAGAGCAGGGCGTGGGAAGGGGGATATGAGAGAGTTTGTAGGGAGGAAGGGGAAGGGAGCATAAATGGTGTAATTAAAACTCAATCTCAAAAAGAAATAGAAAAAAAGGAAACAGATTCACAAGAGGGTCACATCATCAAAGGCAGCAGAATCGCAGGGCATTATATACATTGACTTCCCAGCCTTTTCTTGATGTTCATTCCTGTCTTATGTTGAGGAGGATGGTGGCTTCATAAGGCATGGAACGTGCAGCTCAGCTGCCTAAGTATGGACCCTTCTTCCTTCAGCAATGGGTAGCCCTATAGCCTGGATAATGAATGTGAAGTTTCTGTGGAGTCCTTGCAATGTCTTGGAGGACACATGAGTAAGAGGGAGGCCCAGAAGAGCCTGCTCCCTAACTGTGAAGGAAAGTAAATACACAAAATGTTGAAGCAATATTAGTGGTAGAATCTGGGGCTGAAATGTGTTCAGGTTCCAAAGAGAGGGGATTATGGGTGCCTTGTTTTATTCTGTATTTGTCTATGATCTCAAAGTTTCCCACTATGTACAGGTATTATTTTATAGTCAAGGAAAGCTGTAATTAAAAAAAAGAAGCAGCAGCTAATAAGGGCTACAATAGTCAGGAAGGGTTTCACAGCAGATGCTAGATTTCAGCTAGTTGGGTAGGGGATATAATACAAATATTGGCACAGAAAAAGGAGCTGCTGCAGACAGAGGAAACGGCAGAGACAAGACTGTAGAGAGAGGAATAAGCATGGAGTGATACACTAGGCTAGAGAGGAGACTGAGAAGAGGGGAGCCCAGGAGTCAGAAATGTAAGACAGAGTGACGTTTTTTAATGCTAATATATAATCATTAGCATTTTTATTGCTAGAACAAAATACCAGAGACAGGCTATTTTATAAATAAAAGAGGTTTATTAGGTTCCTAGTTCTCTGGTGATGGGTTTCTTTCTGGGAAAATTCTGAGGTGATTCAGTATATTATTACATGGCGAGAGACAAGGGGAGAGAAAGAGAGAGAAGGAGGGAGGGAGAGGGAGGGAGAGGGAGGGAGGGTTGGTCACTATTCATTTACTCAGGTGCCATCCTGATAACATTACTAAATCCTAATCAACTCCTAAATGCCCCACTTCTAAACACCATAGTCAGATTGTTTCCTCACAATGGAGATAAATACCTCAGAAAGGGGGTCGTTTCAATTTCAATACATAAGCCCTTTGAATGGGTGGCTGGATACACTCAAACCATATCCAAATCAGAGCAGACTCTGAATCCCAGCAAAGGGCACTTTATGGACTTTTAAGCAGGGAGTACCATGATGAAAGCCATCTTTAGGAGATTCTTTTGGCAGAAGCATTGGAAGACAGGTGGGGGAGGGTGGATGCAGAGGGATTGTTTAGGAGGCTGAGGTAGCAATCTAGTTGTAAGCTTATGAGAGATTGGCTAGGATAGTGATGGTAGGAATGGTCAAGAAGGGATGGATTCAGGGGGCACCTGTGGGAGACTGCTAGTGATTACTGGATAAGGAAGCAGGAATGGATCCAAGGCTTGTCAACTCTTGGGCTATCAAAAAGTGATGGTGACAGTAAAGAGAGAAAGGCTGGAGAAGAGACCCTGAATTTGGTTTTAGCTGCAGTAAATTTAAAATGCTCGGAAGGACCAGTGACATAGTTCTCCAGGTAAACTAGCATGTTTGTCACCAAGGCTGGTAACCCTGAGTTTGAGCCCTAGAATCCACATGATGGAAGGAGAGAATCAACTCCTGCTAGCTGTCCTCTGACTTAGACATGTGTGTGTACCACAGTAGTGCACTCCCACCCACAAATAAATAAATAAATGTAAATATATTGGCATATATGAGTATATCTATATATCCTAAAGTGTGCACACGTACATATATATGAATACATATGCACACATGTATATGAGTGTGTGTAGATGTATATGTATGTATATGTACTATATATATATAGTGTGTATATATAGTGTGTGTATATATAGTGTATATATATATATATATATATAGTGTGTATATATATATATATATATATATATATATATATATATATATATATATATATATGATAATGAAATATGCAATAATGACTGGGGCCAGGCTCAAAGGTTAGGTTGGATCATTTCTAGCAATCATCTAGAATTTCAAACCAAGGCAAGCTAGGTGTAGATGCCTATAAGGGGCAGGGCTACAGGAAGGAAAAATAGTAGACCCAACTGCCAGTTGTGGGTGACAGCCTCTAAAGTGTGTGGTGGCAGTAGGCTGGTGGGTCTGTTTAATGATCCCCCTCCTTTATCTCTGTCAGATAGTGATTTCCAATTTCCGTACATATTAGAAAGATTACAGCTCAACTGTAGGTAACGAGATGAATATGGAACATTTGCTTTATTAATCATACCTGAATCGTCTGATTTCACTGATGGTGGCAACATTACATATGACACCCCTGCCGGCCATGTGACGTGGCAAGTTTTCTGAGCCCAACTCACAAAAGCAAGATGTAGGCTTCTGGCCATGTTTGTGTAGGATTAGAGGCAAGTTGCATTTCAAATTCAACTGGGCACTTCAGTTTCCCCTGTGTTAGTGGTCAAGCATCTGAGACTAACATGCTTGGGTCCAGCTCAGAAGCAGAATTATAAACAGAACAATTATTGTAAGGAAAATATATAGCACAAAGGGAGCAAAACCATGAGAACAAATGGTTCTCTAAAAGGAGACACCTCAACACTTACGTGGCTGCATCTTAAGCCAGTCGTTGCCACCATGCCCTCTTTTATTTTATCAGCTTTCAGTGTGTTTTTCCACGAGAAAGGTAATAAATATGATAACCCCCCTAGTCAGCGAACTTGCATTCTCTCTTCCCAGTCTCTCACCTGCATAAGCATTTTTCAGTCTGGACACCTGCCCACTTCTCAGCCACCCTCCTCCCAACCCCTCCCCACCTCAAATCAGCAACCAAAAGACTGAACAGAAACCTTCCGCAGGGGAGTGATGGAGGCCACTAATTGACAGAATCTGCAGTGCGTGTGTGTATATATGCGCGCACATTACTGCGTGTGCATGCATGTGCTCATCCACCAGTCTAGCCATCTGTTCCTCTGTTTCCCCAGTGGATTTGGATCAAAACCAAAGACAGGCCTGTTTGGCTGGGTGGTCCTGCCTCCGAAGCAGAGCTCCCTTGGTGGTTAAGAGCCCACAGCCTGGGTAGACCCGCTCCACTCATTCATCTTTATAAGGCATCATAGTCTTCCACAAGAAGAGCCTGTCAATGAGGGCTCGAACCTCACACATACCACTTCGTCTGCAGTTCTCTGCTTTCTCCAACCCAAAGCTTGGGGATTTGGCACAGATAACTGCCCGGAGTTGATATTCAGCAGGTTGCATAGGCAGGGGAAGGCTGGTGGGGGAAACAAAAGAGCAGGCAGAGGCTGCTCACATCATTCTCTCACCTACCTGTGGACTCGTCACTTAGCTCTCTACACCAGCTGGAATACCAGGGCTCCAGCTGGCATCAAAGTGCTGTGGTAGCTCTTGCCATACCCAGGCACAGGTGTGACCTCCACTGGGACGATTCCCAAGTGCTTAGAGGAGTTTTCAAACCGATTCTACCCAGAAGCTGAACCATGTATCCTTACTCCCAACAGCTCTCAGAGGTCATAGGCTTGAAACAGACCAGACTCAGGCAGTCCCTGCCCCCAACTGCTTTGTTGGGGGATATAGTGTTCAGCACCTCATCTTAGCTGTTTTCTCTATAGGATTCTGCATCCAGGTTCCTCATGGCTCACTCTTGAGGTCGTGACAGTGAAGACTCCTTTGCAAATCTTTCCTTGGGGATGAAACTGGTTAGTCCTTTGCCATCTGAACTCCAATGGCATCCTGACCCCTGCAGAGCCTAATAGTGGGTAAGTACCAAGGCTGAGAGGATAGAATGAGTGAGACAAAAATGAAGCCAAGAGAAGGTGCTTAGTGGTTTACTTGCCACACCAGTGTTTTGTTTTACAAACCCTTTGAATTTGACCCTCTTATTCATGTCCACCACCATCAAGCAGCTCCCATTGGATCACTGTAGTATGTAATAAGTTGGCCCCCGTGAATTCCGGTTGCTACTGTTTATCTAAGTATCCTAAATCACTACATGTGAAAAGGATCTCTAGGGTGTCTCCAAGTCCAAACTCCTTCTTTTGACATCAAAAGCTCTCCAAATCTGGGGACCCTTTCCCCAGCCAAGTATTGCACACACAAGGCATCTCCACACTGCCCTTTCTTTTAAGCCAGTGGTTCTCAACCTCCCTAATGCTGTGACCCTTTAATACAGTCCCTCATGTTGTAGTGACCCCCAACCATAAGATTATTTTTGTTACTACTTCATAACTGTAATTTTGCTACTGTGATGAATCATAGGGCAAATATTTGCTATACAGATGTGAAAGGGTCATTCGACCCTCAAAGGGATCACAACCCATAAGTTGAGAACCACTGTAAGCAGACCTTCTTTAACCTTTCTTTGATTTCCCGGATGTTCCAACCTTCTACCTTTCCCCTACATCACTACTCCCCCTTGGAAGCCTGCTCTTCTCCTAGTCAGGCATCTTAGTCTCACATGTTATGTAAAAGCCAACTGAAGTTCAACCTCTTTGGGGAAAAAACCTGCCTCTGCTCCAGCCCACATTCTCATTCTCTCTAAGCCTTGAACCCCTATATTAGTTCCTGTTTAAAGTAAATACTGTGGCCCACAGACTAACACACACACACACACATATACAAAACACACACAGACACACACAGACACACACACACACCCTCCTTGTCTGTTGCCATGTAACATACTGCATCACTTCAGAATTTTGCCAACAAGAAATCCATCACCAGATATAGGCATTTAAACTTATAGAAATATGAATAATAAATAATAATAAACCTCTTTTATTTATAAAATACTCCATCTCTGGTATTTTGTTCTAGTAATAAAGACACCAATAACTATATATTAGCATTATAAAAAGTCACTGTGCCTTACATTTCTAATTGCTTTCCATCTTGCATTACTCATATATGCTTTCTCTGATTGAGAATTCTTTTTCTGTTAAACTATGAATCTCTATAGAGCAAGGTCTTTGCTTTCCCATGCTCACTAAAACATGGGCATAGGTCTAGACCCAGGAGTGCTTCATCGACTTCTATTGCCCTGTCTTATATCCAAAAGAAGGGAAGAAGATATAAATGAAGACCCTCTAAGGACACCCCCTGTCTGTGCCTGCTTCTCCTTCCTGGAATGTACTCAGGCAGCAGAGCAGGGAGACTGCCAGGGAGGCCTTAGCAGCCAATCCACTGTCAAATCACAGCTTCTGGAGCACCCCTAGCTCCTAAGGTTTTCTGGGCGATCAATAACTGTGCTTAAGTGATCAATCTGTGACACAATGGGCTGCAGGGACCAGTATTTGATTAACTGGAGAGAATAAATGTATGCAGGAAGCGACAGAGCAGAGAGAGAGAGAGAGAGAGAGAGAGACAGAGAGACAGAGAGACAGAGAGACAGAGACAGAGAGACAGAGACAGAGAGACAGAGACAGAGAGACAGAGAGAGAGAGAGAGGAGCTGAAGAGAGAAAGATGAGCTGGAAGAAGGCAGAGGAAGGGGACTGTTTAAGAATGAGTGTATGATAGGGTGCTGCTGAGAGTAGTTCTTACCTGACCCCCTTCAACAGTCTAATCAAGTTTCTTACTGAGGTAGCTAAATAATCCTGGCGCTTTCTTGGAACCTACTAACTATCCCGGGGATGCTGGGTAATTTTTTACCTTGATCACAACTGTTGCTAAGGGTCCACTGAGGTCTACACAGGCTCCATGTTAGATGGAGAAAGGGTTGCGGTGTGCAGACTTCTGGCTGTCTCCAGGAAGGACTTGGGGTCTTGAGCTTTGCTCACCTGCTGAGTCTATAGGAAAACCCAAGCACCAGAATCATCTACTCATCTGCCCAAGCCCAGTGACTCAGAAATCCTTGCTGCTATGGGAGATAGGCTGATCCTTACCGGGTATTTCCTGCTCTCCACCCAGAGGTATACATACTGTCCTTTCCTCTTGAGGTTGTGAGGCTGAAGATTTAATTGGGTAGTTAAATAAGGAGTGCCTTTCAGATTTTTATTTGAGAGGGTCCAAATATGTAAGCTATAGTACTGATCAAAAAAAATTTTTTCAGGGAAATATAATGTTATCTGGAAAATACAGCAGATGGCTTCTTACTGTGAGAAAGTTCCTCCTTTAATCTAACTCTGATTCCTGTTGCTCTCATTAAAAGCACATTCTTCACATATGATGGCATCCCTATATTCTCAGTGATGCAGGCTCAAAGCCTTGGAATCATCTTTCATTCTTCCTTCTTCTGCACTCCATTTGTCATTGGTAGGTAAATCAGTTTCTCCTGCTTCCAACTCTACCCATCCCCTTCATTCTGTTTCCATCCAGCAACTGCAACGACCTCCTAACTGGTCTTCATATTTCCAGGATGAGTCCATTTTAATCGATCTACTCAATGAGGGGCAGGGAGAGACGAAAAAAGAAAAAAAAATCATGTAACTCTAATGAAACCAAGAATTAATTCCCTTTTACAGAGAATGCAGGGAACAGCAGAACAGGTGCAATGACAATAAGAAACCTAACCAGGATGGTAAGAAGTAACCCAGAATGTGAGTCATTGTGCAAAACAACCAGCCCGATTTCTCTAACAAGTCAAAGAAAGGGCCTGAGACGACAGACTGACCAAAGGCAATGAATGAAATTCTCCTGGATCTTGACTCATACAAGCCAGTTGTGCAATAAGTCTTGAGACAATGAGGATGTCTGATTAAGGATTAGGTAATGGATACTATAAAAAGATTGTTGTCACTTTTGTTAGCTCTGTGAATGGTACTGTGGTTATGTGAGAAGAAAAAAATGCTCACTCTTATGAGCTGCATTAGGGATGAAATGATGTGATTGGTGTTTGGAATTTCTTTTCAAATACTTCCATGAAAGAAAGGACGAAGCAAACGTGGCTAAGTCCTGGAGATTGCTTAAATGTGGATAATCATTAGACGAGTGTTATTATACTTCCTTCCCCCTTTTTAGAAGTTAAAAAATGTTCATAAGTACAGGTCAAAACCCATAGTCATTCACTATTTCCCAGTCTACCTTCCTAGCTTTGGTGTCCATACCTATCTTATTCCTCTGTGGCACAACTACCCATGTTCTTGCTCAGGTTATTTCTGCCTGAATTTAATCTATCCGCTCACATGTTCATTCATACAGTCCACTGAGCTCCTCAGTCAACATTAACTACCTCGTCTATGCACTAGGCACTGTAAACACAAAGATGACCAAGAATGAGGACAAGGATCCTCTTTATTCTTTAGATTCTCCATGCAGCCATCATAGTGCCTCGCATGTCATAGATGCTCAACAGCTGTTTATTGCACTAATGTGTCTGAGGAGATGTAATCAAATCCCTACTCATATGAATCAACAAATACCCAATCCAATTCAAGAATGCTTATTGAGCACCTGGTATGTGTACGGCATTACAAGTTTTGGGAGCAAAAAACAAAAACAAAAAAGGAAAAACATTAGATTCACTGAAGTCATAATTCAAATAAGACAAACACCTATAAGAAGTTTTACCTGTGTGTGAAGATGAATAAAGGATTCAAGCAAATACTAGTGGAATGTCCCAGTGATGTACTTACCAAATACATTTTAGGGATGGCCGAAAGAATTCAAGGGAGGGGAGAAAGGAGGGAGGGAGAGAGAATCTTCCTCTCTCTCTCTCTCTCTCTCTCTCTCTCTCTCTCTGTCTCTCTCTCTCACACACACACACACACATATACAGAGAGAGAGAGACAGAGACAGAGAGAGACAGAGAGAAGGAGAGAGAGAGGGAGAGAGAGATGGAGAGACATAGACAAAGATCCCTTCAGTCTTGAGTAATCAGAGAAGACTTCACAGAGGAGGCAACTGCATGTAGAATTGAAGGACAAGTATGGTGCCCTTTGGATAGGAGAGGAGAAGCCTTTTCTGGTAAGTTAATGGCACGAGTAAAAACACAGATGCAACAATTGTACATAAGGCATGCTTTGGAGACCACGGCTAACTCAAAGATCCATACGGAGCTATCTTTTAGTACCACTTGGGAGAGCTTGTTAAAATTCATATTCCTGGACTCCAGCTGCCAGACCTACTGACTCAGAAGCCCAGGCAGTTGCATTATTATAAGTACCCTGAAGTCATTTTGAGACACATTAAAAATTGAGAATCAATGATGTGGATAAAGAGTGAGAAATAAGGTTCAAAGAGTACATAGGATTAGGCTGACTCAAGGAAGGCCTTGAATGTCAGGCTAAGGAAGTTAAAGATTTTCCCACAGGCAATCAGCTATCACTCTCAACCATACAGAGCAGAAGTGTCAATGACTAACGGATACTTTGAATATTAATCTGGCAGGGGTGTATATTACAGGTGAGGAAAGAAGGAGGCTGAGAGACTAACAAGGGATAGACATTCAATAGCTGCATAGGGTAGCAGTCAGAGGTGGTTTGGG
The DNA here is from genome assembly GCA_026225945.1 of Cricetomys ansorgei. Classification (NCBI taxonomy): domain Eukaryota; kingdom Metazoa; phylum Chordata; class Mammalia; order Rodentia; family Nesomyidae; genus Cricetomys; species Cricetomys ansorgei. The sequence continues at coordinate 243,536 of JAMJFZ010000542.1, read as the reverse complement.
GTTCTAGTCTGGGAGATTAGAAGGTTTGTGGTAACAGAAAGGTCAGAAGAGCCGGTCACTGTTGGCAATAAATGAGGTCAGCTTGTGAATGCTGAGTGTAATGTTAATGTTAAGTCTAAGATGATGGCAGACCACTTAAGTCAGGTGAGTCATTGGGCAAGTGACTGTGGATGCATGGCCAAACCTCAGAGGCCAGGTGAGGTCTGTGCTATAGAAGTGTGAATAGCCAGTAAAGAAGCACAAGGGGAAAGCCATGGTGCAGCTGTGTGTCCACACCAACAAGGAAGTGTGGCGGGGGGGTGACGACAAGAGGAGCCAGAGGACCTCCAGATCTGAGGGGAGGAGGAGGAACTAGCAAGAAAGAGGAAGAAGGGAGGGTCACATGAGTAGAAGGAGGTCCAGATAGTGTATCCAGGCAGAGAGCTCTTTCAAAATGGAGTGACTGGTGTGGCTGCTGCCACACTGACACTGATGCTCAAAAAGAAGTCACTACTGATGTACCATACACACCTGCTTCCTCTCAGGCTTATCTATCCACTCATCCATCTATCTGTCTATCTATCTATCTATCTATCTATCTATCTATCTATCTATCTATGCAAGTATTCATCTTTCTTTCTCCCTTTATCCTATTGCTGTGTCATACATGTATTTCAATTTTAGAATCACATTCTGACTAGAACTAGAGAAGGCACTATTGTGAACTAGTCTATTAGGTTGGTGCTCCCTGGTCTGTAAAGGAGGAAAGGGCCAATTTCTCCTCCATTTGCTCCCAACCCTGTCCCTTGACCCTTGGCCTTCAGGTTTCTCTGCAGATGGCAAGGTTCAGCCCAGTTTTAGAATGCTTCGTGTTGGCTGCAGAAAACACAAGAGAATGTTTATCTTTTCGAATTTATGGTAAGGAGGCAAACAGAAGTCCTTGAAAGAGAAGGCAGAGCAGAGTTTTCTGCTGCGAATGCTAATGGCTTCAAGGCTGGCTCACAAGCTGAAGCTGACTTGGGTGTGGCTAGCTCATAGTCTTTGCTCAGCATCCATAGCTACTATCCTAGTTCCCCGGAGAAGTGATTGCTAGGTTCCACGGGAGGGTATGGGTCACCACCATCCAAGCATGTCTTACTGAGCCACCTGCTTAAAGATTTCACCCAGGTGTGTGGAGGGAGGAAGGAAGAGTGGAAGAGAGAGAGGAAGAGAAAGAATTGTGTGTAATTTGTATATGTGCAGGTGTGTGTGTGCGTGCCTGTGCGTGTGCCTGTGCATACACGAGAAGGTGTTTTCATGGTTTCAATTAGCTTAGAGGCTCCAAAAAGATGAGAGAGATCCTTTCCATTGCATCCATGCTGTCTCTTCAGGATGCCTTGCCTGGTTCACCCAGGAGCCTTGTCATCTATGCAGAGTGGGAATAGAGGTGGATAGGTGGGTGGGTAGGGTACTTCTCTTGTCCTGCACACACCTATGTTCCCTCCAGGAGCTATCTTGGGATTGCTCTAGTGAGGCAGTACTGGCCAAATGTTTTCTTTACCCATTTCCCCCCCAGGACTGTGACTGTCTCACTCCAACTCCTCCACCTGCCCCACACTCTCAACTCCAGTGCCATTCCTAGCCTATGGCTCTCATCTGCAATCTCACAGATTTCTCGTTATACTTTGCCAATCTACTATGAGTGCTTCCCAAGGATGGTGGTAGTAGCACCCCCCTCCCCCGAATCAGGCCACATAGCTCACTTCTCAAGACTGGTGGACTGCATCACTTTCCAGAGGAAGAGTCCCCTGCCTCATTCAAAATGGAGTTTGCAGCCTGCTAAGAGTTTCCAGACCTTTCCCTCAGGCTATCAGAAGCTCCACTGCATTGTCTGAAGCCACAGTACCAAGACATCATTAGCTTGTGCTTATGGGGGTACTTGCTGGCTTCAGGCCCATATATTGGCCATTCTGCAGGCTAGTGCAGATCTGCAATATGTCCACTGCCATGAGCCTAAAGCACCCATCCCCTATTTTTGCCCTCTCTCTTTCTGTCTCTCTCTGTCTCTGTCTCTGTCTCTCTCTCTCTCTGATGGCCTTCAGCCCACACTTGCAAGGCAATTGTGGTGGTGGGTTTGACATCTCCACACATAGCAGTGTTTCTCTCTTGCTTAGATCATACGCCCCTCCCTTCTCAGGATCTGCAGTGGTTCCTAACTGCCTCACAAATAAATTTAAATCTTTTCTCTGTGACCCTTAAAGCTCTCCATAATTGCATCCCACTTCCCCGCTCCCAACCCCTACACACATCCTGCATGCACCATCCAGGTTCAAACATAAACAGCAGACTAACGACACTGTCCACAATGCTTCTGGCCTGGGTTCTGCCACAGGTGCTTGAAAAACCTAATCCGAAGAGTCACTCCTCTACCTCCTTTAAAAATTGTAAATGTTACCGGTGAGACACAGACAGTAAAGTCCTATCAGCTATTAACAGCTTGCCCTGGCACGGATTCTGCCATCAGATTTGACAGAGAGGAGCAAAGCCCCGCCTTAATAGTCTAAGGGCGGGGGAAGAGACTCAGAGGAGCTCAGAGCAGTCCGGGAGGGGCGGGGAGGAGGGAAGGGGTTCTGACGTCGAAGCTATCTCTGTCACGACTTTACCCAAGGCTACAGTCTCTACTTAAATCAGCCAGACACACTAGTCCTTGCCCCCCTAACCTTGCATCCCTCTCCACACTCACATGGCTACACCTTAAGGCTATAATCCTCAGGCCAAGCTACTAATTGGTTCCTTCGCATGGAGGAAAAAGGACATGAAATTGAGTAGACACAGCATGTTTGCTTGGGCCTGGCCAAGTCTTGTTGAGGTGCTTCTACGGGAGAACTGAGAGCCTTTTGCTCAGTGGAAACAGTAAAGACTTCCCAGAAAAGCTCTTTGCTCTCAGGAACTGAGTTCCCCCAGTTTCTCCCGCAGTGAGTTTGACCTGCAGGGCAAGGCAAGGTGGGGCTGGGTCTCCTGGCAGCAGGATCCTGAGCTAAACTGTCACACTAAGAAGGACCCCCTAGGCTAAAGTGTGTTCACAGCTAACCCCATCTTCAGGTGGGAATACTCACTTGGTGCTTTGCTCTGAGTCAGCAGAGTTCCCCACCTTCCACTCTTGAAAAGGGGCCCCCAAGGGAACCTTGCTCTTACAGCAATTTCTCCCTTGGGCCTAGTCCAGAGACAACCCTGCCCTCCACAAGAGCTGCAGGATGCTGTGGACCCCCCCCACACACACCAGGACTCTGCAGCTGGGCCAAGATGCCAAGGGGAGAGGCGGGTCTGGCAGAATTCACCCTTCACTGCAACCTAAAGCTTGTTAGTGGAAGCTGTGGGGAGGGAGTTACTCACTGCTTCTGGGGAAAGTGTCAAACATTTGTCTGTGCAGAGGTTTCAGTGTATGTTTGTCCAGCTGCTCAGGTGTGTTTGGGCACAAATGTAAGACTTGGCGTGCTTTTTGCCAGAATGGAGTTCTTAAAGGCCCTGGTGGAAGTGTCCACAGTAGCTTATGAGGTGGGATGGTACAGTCTCTCTCTCTCTCTCTCTCTCTCTCTCTCTCTCTCTCTCTCTCTCTCTCTCTCTGTGTGTTTTGTATGTGTGTGTATGCGTGTCTGTCTGTCTGTCTTCCACCCCCAAGTGTGTCTGTTTGTGTTGGTGGGGAGCAGCAGGTACTGGATCTGCAGTAATGTGCAGTTGCCATGTAGTTTCTTAGAGACACTCTGAGAAAACACACACACACACACACACACACACACACACACACACACACACATCAAGCTCCAAAGCACTAGGCTGGGAAGAAGTGTGTGTGTGTGCATATTTCAGCAAAGCTGGAGGGATGCATGTAGTTGTATATATTTGGGTGACTGCTTTGTTAGCATCCCGATGGAAGGGTCAAGTGCAGAGGTTTGTGTGTGTGTGTGTGTGTGTGTGTGTGTGTGTGGTGCGAGCGCGCCAGCGCGCCTGTATGTTTCGTCTTTGGATGGGGGTGACTGTGGTTGAGCGCAGCGAATGTGGTGCGGCCGTGTGTGCGTGTGAGTGCACGTCTGTGTCCGCTTGTGAACATGGCCCCAGAAACCACGCACATGCTTCAGACAGCTGTTTCTGGCATCCTCGGGGCTCGGGCTTCGCCAGACACCCCGGCTCAGTGGCCACCTTCCAGCAGTCAGGCCCCGCATCTCACCAGATCTTCCAAAGGCGCCCACAGCCCCAGCGCACACACAAAGGCTCCATAATGAAGGCGCTGCATTCCCCTGCGCTGGGCATCTCACCCCGCACCCTGGGAGGCCAAGGCGAGCCCGCCAAGCCCGAGACTCGCCGAGCACCCGGTGCCCAGCCCGCCTCTCCCCTCCGCCTTGTAAACTCCAGGCGGCCCGACGCTCGGCTCCCCCAACCCTGCCCCTGGCTCCCGGGGGCGCCCAAGCGCCCGTCGCCCCCCAAGCCGGCCTCGGGGCGACCCGCCACCATCACGACCCACCCTTGGCCCGGCCGAGCCTGCGGGCGCGCCCCCCTGGAAGCAGCGCGCTTCTTACCTTCCTCCTCCTCCTTCTCCTCCTCCGCCTCGGCGGCGCGGCAGCGGCAGCGGCGGCGCAGAGGCGGCGGCGACGGCGGCGGGACTAGGGCGCCGGTGCCCCGGAGCCCGGCACGGGCGTGGGGCTCAGTGGCGTGGGGCGGCGGGGTGGCCGGAGGTTGGCGGGGCGGCAGCAGCTGGCCCGGGACGCGGGGAGCCGGCGCGCAGGCAGCGGGCTGCGGGCAGGCTGGCAGCGGCGCGCGCGGGCTCCTCGGGCGGGCTCCATGGCTGCGCCGCGGGCGGCACCATCTCCGTGGCTCGCTCGTCGCTCTCTCGCTCCAGGAGTGCGGCAGGCTGCGAGGTGACGGATTGCGCTGAGGCGGCCGGACGGCCGAGGAGGAGAGGGGAGGGGAGGGGAAAAGGAGCGGGGGAGGGGGGAGGAGGGAGGAAAGAGGGGAGTGCAGAACTCGGGGTGGAGGGGGGGCCTCTTCGGCGCCTCTCGACCCTCGAGTGCTGGCGTCGGTTTCCCCGAAAGGGAAAGAGGCTTAAAGGCGCAGCAACTGGCTCGGGTCACAACTAAAAATAAACACAAAATTGACAATTGGGGAAAGAATCTCCCAAGACACGACCCAGCAACCCAGCCACCCAGCTTGGCGCTGCCTCACTTCTTGAACACCACCATTCAGGCTGAGCTTTGCCGGGAACTGCTGGCAGCGAAGAGGGCAAGCCAATTTCTAAAGTGAACCCGGGAAAGGGGGGTTGGGGGAAAGGAAACTGCGGAGAAGGGGCAGCTGGCAGTCATAGCTTCAGGGCCTCCATTCTCTGCCCCCTGACCTTGCTTCTCTCTCCCCCCCTTGTTTGCTCGCCTTCTGCTAGGGATGCTCTCCCTGCAGCTCCCCTCCTGGTCACCACCACCACACAACCTCATGCACCTTGAGTTTCTGCTCAGGCTCCTGCTCGCAGAGCCTCGCCCCAACACTGGAGCATAAGCAGCTTGGAGCCCTGGTCCAGCCAGGGAGCCCACCTCCGTGAGAGTGCAGTCTGCCAGCAGGCAGAGGTCTGCTCGGAGCATGCGATTAGTTTAGTGAGAAGGGAAGGAGGTTAAGGGGTGTGTGTGTGTGTGTGTGTGTGTGTGTGTGTGTTAATCAGAGGATGGATGGAGGGTCCTGGATGGAAACACACACACACAACGCACACACACAGACACAGACACACACACACACACACACACACACACATACACACACACATCATGAACACACTCTGAAGGAGAGAAGCTAGGCAGGCACAGCACAGTGCCTGATGAATGATCTCAGGGCATTTTTTAAGAGACACGCTGTGAATACTAAATGTACAGCGATGGAGATTCTAGAAAGAGCTCTTGATATCCCAGTGGGCATCAGCCCCTTAGAGGAGTTTTGAGGACCAAGAAGAAAAGCTACTCTTCCTTTTTCTCAAAGGATATTCTTCTCAGTGGGGACCCAGAGAAACAGGGAAACTGGACAGGACTCTGAAATTGAGGCCAGAGAAGAAGCAATCTGAAGTTTAAGACCCTCTGGTGATGCCAGATCCACTATGTAAATTTGCAAATTTCCAAGCATCAGAGGCACCTGGGAGAGAGTTAAAATTGGTCCCTTTGGGCCTCAGGAGTTCTAAGGTGAAAATCAAGTCCTCCTCCATTTCCCTGTGTTCCTGAATTCTGGAAGGGAGACTTTTGGTAAATCAGGGCCCATTCCAGTTGAAATCTTTTCCTCTCCTCTAGTTTTACTGAAGCACCTAAGGGAAAAGGGTGTTGAGAGGTAACTGCTGGGGAAGAGGATATTCTTGTAGCCATATGGGATGCCCAGGATATAGAAGAGAGTTCTGAGCTTGAGCATGGGGAGCTGTGGCTCCCTGCAGCTGGGATCAGCAGTAGAGTAGCTGACTAGCAGATTTGGCAATCCTTCCACTGAGCACACTTTTTGCTGTTTTCCTGGCAGTTTCTACCTTGAAAGAAAGGATGGAAATTCCCTGCATCTGGAGGTATGTGTGTGTGTGTGTGGAGGGGGAGAGCTTGCCTGGGCTGGGGAAAAAAAAACTGATGGAATTATCAAAAGCAAATGATGAGAGAAAATGAAAACATTCAGGGAGAAAATCACATCACATTCCTGGCAGACACAAGGCAGACTCTCAAACAAAACTCTCTCAGGCACACTATGTGTATACACACAGACACATGCAGAGACATACATGGAGCCACAGACACACCGAGCTAGTGCATACTCGTGTACACACAGACACACACACACAGACACACACACACACACACACACACACACACACACACACACACACCTAGTTAGAGAAAGACACAGTTAGAGAAGCAAGAAAGAGCTGGCTTCTTGTCTCCAGGAGCTAGGGAGCCAGTTTTCCAGTATGAACAAATAATATTTGCAGCCAGACAGGGCCTGGCTATCTTCCTACAGGTTATTGTTTCAGGTGATGAGATCCCCATGTAAGGTCCCCTGATTCTCATTTAGTTCAGTCTTTGCTATCAATGACAGATAAACTAAGTCAGCATGTATCTGTCCTTATGATGAAACTCACTGGTTAGTGACTGTGTCAAATGCAGTTTCTGACTCTGACTAAGCAAGCCCCCTTTGCCACATACTTGGCTCACTCAAAGTGTATGGTCAAGCTCCAGTCAATCTGCTGTGTGGTAAATAAAAGTAAAGAAGGGGTTGTGAAGGGAAGAGAGAACTGGTGTGTGTGTGTGTGTGTGTGTGTGTGTGTGTATAGACAGTGCATAGGTGAAGGCTCTCAAGTGACCACTGAGATACTGGTTGGATTAGGATAATGATGAAGCATTTAATGTTTGGAATCAGTTTATAGTGATGTGACCTATAGTAGGTCTTCTAACCTCTTACTAAGCTTGACCTGTGGGATGAAAGGGATGCTCATGCAGTTGAAGTGTTCAAGGGTATGATGGATGTTGTACATGGTTGTCTACCTACAAGTCCAGTCCTCTAATCAAAAATACCCAGCTGTGTTTTTATTCTGCCCAATTCCTATCTGAAGGGATGTAGCATTTACATCGATTCTTCTGGTCAAAGAGAGCCTTCAGGCAGGCTGACTGCAGCCCATACTGACTAGATTCACTTCCAAAAGAAAGACTAGTGCTGAGAAAATCATGTAGGTGGTGTCTTTGTGTTTGTTGTTTGAGAAATTGTGTGTATTTCTCATGTTCAACAGAAAAGAGAGCAGGGGCTATGGTACAGAGAGGGCAGGGTGAAGGTTTAACATTCTCAACCCTGTGCCCAATGCAGCAAAAATAAACACTAGCATGTCTAACTGGGGACCTTGATTTGGTCACACTGTAAAATTTGATGAAGAGGAGCAGTACTTTTGAAGTACTTTTTGAAGCAGTGTCTTCAAATCACATGACAAGTGCATGGCAAAAGAACTATCCTGCTGTAAGTCTATTTTCAATTGAAATCAATTCATTGAGATGAAGTTCATAAGTGACACTATTTTTCAAGAGGGAGATGGAGGCAGCTCAACTTCACTGGCACCTTGGTCTGTAATCAGAACTTAACAAGCAAACAACCAATTCACTTATAACTGAGAATCTAGGGATACATGGACAAAGCCTCTTGGCTGCCAGCTATAATAGCATACTGACTACTGGCCCATCATTCACTAGAAACCGAGTGCTTTGCTAATATTCTTAGAAAGGGAAGAGTGACTCTTCATCTCAGAGATACAATTAGCTCCACTCTCTTAATAGAACCCCCAGCCTAGCCAGCACTCCTATGCATTAATTTATTTCATAATCATGAACACTCTCTTAATGGGTAGCATCATTATTCCATACATTTTATAGGAGAAGGAGGAGGAGGAGGAAGAGGAGGAGGAGGAGGAGGAAGAGGAGGAGGAGGAGGAGGAAGAGGAGGAGGAGGAGGAGGAGGAGGAGGAGGAGAAGAAGAAGAAGGAGAAGAAGAAGAAGAAGAAGAAGAAGAAGAAGAAGAAGAAGAAGAAGAAGAAGAAGAAGAAGAAGAAGAAGAAGAAGAAGAAGAAGAAGAAGAAGAAGAACTCACTGCCAAGACTTATGTAGTCTGGATTCTAACCACATAATGAGAATCATAATTATTATTATTGCTAGGTTTCATTGAGCACTTACTATGGGCACTGCATTAGCATTTTATGCACATTATCACATTTGATCCTCATAGTAAACACAGGAAGGTAGGTACTTTATTATTAGCCTTATTTTAAAAGAAGCTGAAGGCTCAGAAAGGCTAAGTCATTTCTATAAGGTCACATAACTTGTAGGGTCTAATTCAGAATTTGAACCCATACTTATTTGGCTAGAGCAATGATTTCTCTAAAAAGGCTATGATTTCTAGTCTTGAACTATCACACAACAGAGACACACACCGTTTCCACAGAGCCATTACTAAGCTGCCTGCCTCTGTTAGGGCTATCCACCCACCCATCCATTAGCACCCAAGAAAAGATAAATGATGGAGAGCAGAATGCCACCTGTGCCTGGCAATATGAAAGAGCATCTGCTGAAGGCACCAGAGAGATCCATTCAGATTGGCCAGGGAGGCCCTGGGACAGTAGAAGAAAGAATGACTAATCCAAAAGATCCGTGAGGAAACTCCCATAAAAAAGTTTCAGCCCCCAACTCTTTCTGTCTTGCCTTTCAGCAAGATACATGCCAAGCCTCGAACATTTGGAATCAACTAGAGCCCTGGTTTCAGGGGCATGGTGGGTAGAAGAAAGAGGAAAAGAGTAAAGGAATTTCCTTTGCTGTTGGAAGCTAACAGAAAGGCAGAGTGACAGAATGCCAGAGAAAAACAGAGAAGAGCCTTTCAAAAGATGTGTCCTAGGAGGATGGAGGACAAAAGGCTGGGCAATTATGCTAAGAGGGCATTGTAGTGGCCCTTTGTATACTAGCTGAGCCTGCTCATAGCCTGTGGGCTGAAGACACTGAAGAGCCAGCAATGGAACAAGATGGAACAACAGCCGCTGACAAACAGTAAAACTACCAGCTAGCCGCTTCACAAGGAGCCTGGCTGACTGGCAGGCAGGGTGCCCTCTCCCTTCAGATGCATCTGCTGTTCAGGACCTGCCATGACACTGGCACCAGCCCACCCTATTAATGAGTACCCCCTCATCCTCTCAATTTGCTGGCGAAGTAAGTATGCTGTCATGGATATGGTGGACCTGGGCAGGCATCTATCTTGTTGAAAGGTAAGACAGAGAGAGTTGGGGGCTGAAACATTATGATGGGAGTTCCTTTATGGATCTTTCAGATTAGGTCATTCTTTCTTCTATTGTCCTAGGGCCTCCCTGGCCAATCTGAATGGGTCTCTCTGGTGCCTTCATGGGTCTGGTGGACTGAACTCAGGTTGTCTGGCTTGGCAGCAGATTCCATGGGGATGGGGTCCCTGTGTTAGAACTTCTTTGCTCTCTAGTGATGCTTCAATGACTGGGGGCAGGTCACATATTCCTACCTCCCCCTCTGAACTTTTGGTCAAGGAATTACCATCTACATAGCTGAAGCCCAGGTTCTCTGGTGCTGTTGAGCAGATGGTCATTTCTATCCCTCGGCCACCCCTGCTTCTGCTCACTTCACTCACCTAAGAAGCGTTGAAATGACAGGGATTTCTTCTGACATACACATCCTCATGAAGCCCCTTTGTCCTAAGGCCCTAAGTAGTGTCCTCCTCTAGACTGCTCTCGGGCTCTGATATATCCCCTTCCCTGTCACTTAGAAAATTTTGTTTTGTGTGTGTGCGTGCAAATTATACATGTGTGTATGTTTGTGTTCCCACATGCACATGCAGGTGTATGTACATGTGGAGACAAGAGGTTGACAATGGGTGTTTTTCTCAATTGCTCCCTACTTATTTATTGAGATAGGGTCTCACTCTGTAGCCCTGGGTGGCCTAGAACTTGCTAAGTAGAGCAGGTTGACCTCAAACCATAGAAATCCACCTAATTCTGCCTCCTGAGCACGTGCCAGAAACCCATCCACCTTACTTTAAATTTTTTTATTACATTTTATTTATTTATTTGCGTATGTGCGTGTGTGTGCGTGTGCGCATGCACACGTGTCCCAGGGAGTGAGAAGGGCAGAGAACAACTTGTGGCAGTCAGTTCTCTCCTTCTACTTTGTGGATTTGGTAGACTGAACTCAGGTAGTCTGCCTTCTCGGCAAGCCCCCTCCCCTTACCCACTGAGCCATCTCAACAGCCCATCCATCTTACTTTTGGAGATAGTTCTCTCCAGATAGTTCTCTCACTGAACCTGGAACTCACCGATTTGGTTAGGCTGACTGGCCTGCCCACTCCTGTCCCCCTCCTCCAGCACTGGGGTTACACATGCTTTTATGGAATCCTAGGGTTCCTCATCTTCTCATGCTTGTGTGCTAAGCTCTTTACCAACTGAGTGACCCCTTCAGCACCTTTCTTTTTGAGACAGGATTTTGCCATGTAATTAAGGCTGGCTTTGAATTCTCCATGTAGCTTAGATTGACCTCAAACCCAAGATCCTTCTGCCTCAGCCTTCTAAATGTTGAGTTTATTGGCGTGCACCACCACAGGCTCTGGGTGTTTTCTCGAATCGCTCTCTGATTTCCTCCCAGGTGTAGCCCGCTCTAGGTCTAGTCTGATGAACAAATCCATTCTCAGATAAACACACAGAAAGTAATTGGTAATGCTTCTTAATCTTTCAGTCAATCAAACGCAAAACCCCTAACCACCAAATAAAACAAGACTCTGGAAGTAGAGGCCCAAATCCAAAAGTATAAACTTTCTTTGAAGTCTCACATTTTGTTTTGAACACACGTGAAATTTGGCATTCTGCTCCAGTGTACTAGAGTTCAATCTACCATGAAAGTACTGCATATCTCCAAAATCAGTGCATAAATTGAAGCTCCAGGAAGATCCACAGCATGTGTGCCGGGTGGGGGTGGGGAGCCTTGTGGTTCTGCATAGCTCATAAGAGACTCATACAGAGGCTCTCCTCTGAGAAATGCTGAATGAACATGTCAGCCTGGAACTTGCTTGCCTCTTGCCTTGCTGTCTCTGTGGAAGACATTGGTAAGCAGATAGAATGACTGGAAGAGTTCGCAGTGTAGGCATGTGTGGCTGTGGCTGTCGCTGTGGCTGTGGCTGAGGAGTCTGTCTTCTTGTCAGGCTTCATCTCCCTGACAGGACTCTCAGCAGAGTCGACTCTGATCCTAGCCCCAGAGAGTATGGGCGGCCAGATCCTTAGTGTGACGCCAGTTTTCCCCTTACTCAAATTCACCTGCCCTCCAGCTGTGGGAGTTGGAAATTCTCTTTTGGGTTAAGGCCCAGTCTCCAGAAGGTCCTGGTAAATTGCACATGTTATCTGAAATGGACAGCACATTAAGTCATTAGCGCCCATTAATGCACTTGCCTGAATAAATCTATCAGATTGCCTGTCACCTCTCAAAGGGCAGAGCTGTGAGGGAATGAGACACTGACCAGGGATACTTTGTTGGGGTGGAGGGGGTTCTAATACAGTGCTTCCTCAGCTATGGGTCCTAACCCAGCTGCATCAGACTCACCTCCGCAGCTGTGAAAATAAAGGCTGATTCCTGCCCGCCCGCACCCCCAACTAAAAAAGCTCTGGACTCTATTTTGTACCCCCGTGTCTAGGCAGCACCTGCTTCAGAGCACAGCCAAAGTAGGCATGGTGAGGGAAATGTGACAGAGGGATGGCACAGGGCCAGGACCAGGAGGATGACCTAGCGGATACTAGTCTGGAACATTCCTTTTTTTTTTCTTTCTCCTCCTCTCCATCTTCCTCCTTTTCCTCCTCCTCTTCTTCCTGGTCCTCCACCTCTCCCCCTTCATTTTCTTTTTGTCTGTCTCTATAGAGAGAGAGCTACTGAGACGCTGTCTCCTCCTCCCCATCTATCTCTCTCAGAGCTTCACAAGAGAGGCCAGTGGCTAGGAAGGCCTTAGAGTGCAAGCGAAACTGACAGAATCTGGGGAATTGCCCATCCCTCCTTGTAGGCCTTCCTTCTCTCCCCCCTGCTGGCACTGTAGGCATGTTTGCCCTCCTGGAGTTAGGAAGCAAAATACCAATTTAAATGGATGCTGACAGAGCCTGTCAGATGCCAAGTGCTTGCTGCAATTGCTACTGGTCCAGATCTTCCCCAAGAGAAGAGAGTTCAGAAGTGCTTGGGGCCAGTGCTGCCAGGAGCTAGGCTCCCACCTCATCCCACTCTCCTTGGGGGGATGTGGAGGGAGACACTGGGTGCATAGGAAAGATATGCAGGCTGGGGAGCAAAAGACTGGGTGCCTCCTATAGGCTTTCCATCTTGGGTAGTCATAGACACTTTATTTAACCTCTTTGTACCTAGGGTCCCCCAGTGTGTGTGTGTGTGTGTGTGTGTGTGTGTGTGTGTGTGTGTGTGTGTGTGTGTGTGTGTGTAGGGGGACAGACGGGAAAATATAATGTCTACCTGACACTTTTCACAAAGGTACACAGACACCTGGGTCTTCTTTTTAACACCACAGAGAGACAATATAGTCTTCAAAAGATCATAAGGAAGAGAGAGTGCTAAAATGAGCCCTCCTCTAAAGTCCGGAGATCCCTATGGATCTGATAAATGAATTCTTACTAATGTGCTGGGCAGTGTTAGAGGGTCAGTGTATTAATCTTCCAACAGATGCATTTTGTCCAAAATGAATCTTTCCAGATCTTTCTTCAAAGGCATGATTAGTAGTAGGAAGGCAGGAAGCTGAGGAGTTTAGGAGTATGGGGGTCTTTCTTGCTTCTGATCCCAGTATGGAACTCATGTCGTCAGGCTTGGCAGCAGGCACCTGTTCCTGCTGGGGCATCTTGCTGGTCCCTGTCACTAAGTTTTCTTTTCTTCTCCCCTGCATTTTCTAGACCACGCTTCTGTTTCTGTGACTTGTGATTACTGTTCCCTAAAGAGGGAAGAAGCAAAAATCCACATTGGTAGGGAAAGTCAGGCTTGGATTATATGCCTTGGTGAACTACAGCAATAACCTCCAGCAAAGCTCGACAAGACCGTTCTCACCACCGGACTGTCAGTAACTTGCCGTGGTTGACCTGGAGTCAATTGATTAACCTTTCCACCTGTGAGCTCTCATATTTTCAACCTGCATAAACCTCACTAGGCTCATGGCAGGATTGGTGTGAGAGAAGGAGGGAGAGAACAGAGCAGGTGGGAGATGGGACAGCTGATGAATAATAGGAGCTGAAAAGCACCTTGCAACCATTCTGAAGTGACGCATAGACATTTAATAGCATTTCCCTGCCTCAAAAGCCATGGCTTAAAAAATTGGAAGCATTCGTTAAGACACTGCAGGCAGGGTTCTGGTAATCCAAGAAGGATCCTATTTAGGGGGAAGGCCTAATTATAGTTTCTTTTTCTTCTTATCTCCTTCTCTTGTTCATTAAGACCATAGGACATTTGCTCCAGAAATCAGATCTTGGTTTCAGAAGATTTCATCTGCTCCCACAAATTGAATTTCCCACCTGGAGTCAAATTCTCTATTTATAACAGAGATATCATCTGCACAGATATCTGTCCTTGGTGTGGGCCTAAGCTTCCTGAGATGTGCTTCGAATGATGGCCGGTTCCATGGGCTAGGTGGGTCTTGGAGAACAGGGGCCACCATCACAGTGTCTGGAACCCAGACTATGTCTTCCTCATAGATAAAAGGGCTCCAGCTGGCTTTGTCAATGAAGGCCCAACCCTAATCAGTGCTTCAGCACATTTTTGGATGCTCCAGTTACAAAATAATGCTTAAGGGCTGCTCTCTTGACCTCCACTGCCAATCTACCATTCTTACACAGACAGATCTTGCCAATGCATGGTTGATAGCATGACACTCCTGCTCAAAAGCCTTTGTTGCCTGCCTCCCTTCAGCCTACAGCGTAAATCCAAATGCTCTGCTCCAGTATTCACCTCTCGGTGTCTCCTTCTGAGAGCTGCTCACTCCTGTCAGATATGATTCTTCATTTTTCCTTGTCTGTACCCTAGATCTTGTCTTTTAGTTTTGTTGTTTTCAAGGTCCAAGGATGCACCACCATAACCTTTGCTCCCAGGCTCCAGCACCATGGTAAGGGGCCTTAAGAATTAGGATGCAGAGAGGAAATATCATGCTAGAAGCATAACTGCTTTCTCTCTCTCAAGAGCCCCGATGCCAGAAAAAAAAAAGACTTATATCTAAGTTTGGGTATTTGGACTCACAACTAAGTCTCTACAGCATATTCCTGGCTTTTGTTTCATCTTTTCTTTTACCTGTAACACAACTAGGAACATGGTGTGGACAGTTTCAGAATTTCTCTCTCCCTAGATTTAGACAAAACTGTAAATAAAATTGTTTTTCAGGGTTTTTTAATATGGTATTTTTAATTAATTCATCTGAGAGATAGAGATAGATGATAGATATATAGATAGATGATAGATGATAGATAGATAGATAGATGATAGATAGATAGATGATAGATAGATAGATAGATGATAGATAGATAGATAGATGATAGATAGACAGAGCACGTGAGCATGTGCCATGTGAGGCAATCAGAGGATAATTTTCTAGAGTTGGTTCTCACCTTCCACAGTGGGTTCCAGGAATGGTTCTCAGGTCGTCAGGGTTCCATTTTTGCTTACTGAGCCATCTCAGTGGCCCAGGTATGGTATTTTTTTAAAAAGATGGGTAAACTATTAGACTCACTGCCAGATCTTGTGCACCTGTGAAGATCCATTCATCCCTCCTAGGAATCCTCAGCACTTCTCACTGCGCCAGACATTTGGCACATGTCAGAGATTGAGTTCCCTGTCGCAGCATTATGTTCTTGGCTTGGACAGAAAAGCATCTTTTTGTGGGCATAGCCTTATCCTGCCTCTGTGGGCATAGAATAAGCTGTTGGATCAGTTTGCTTACTCCAAGTGCCTTGGGCTTATTCAGAAATGTTCAGCTGATGGAGGTAGCTGGGCTCTGGTTTCCTGTCCCAATCTCTACCAGCTCCCTGCAGCTCTATAGTCTCTAGGAGATGCTTTGTTTTCAGGATTCCTAACCTCTTCTCCCCATCTTATTTTTTGTCCTCTGCTGGATACTGCAAGCACCATTCAGTAGCATCTTCCTTTTATTAATCATTTTGATGGTTCTTCCTTGGACCCTCTTCAGTTTCTCTGAAATTAATGATGCTGGAGGCAGCCAAGCAAACTCTGGGAAGTTGGAGAAGTTTGTCTTTCATATCACCAAGCCCTTCCCTATGAGGGGTTCAACATCTTCTATTGAGCTACATGACCATCATTTTTACTTTCTGTTCCCCGAGACTGAACTTCATGTCAAAAGATATATGAATAATCTCTCTATAATTTTTGAAAAAAATTCTTGATTGCCTAGCAAGATAATAGGAACTCTTTATCCCTGAGTGGCTAGAAGCTGAGACAAATGATTATTATAAAATGATCAGAAATGCAGTTCCCATTTTCTTAAAGGAGATTGGTAGAAATGTATTCATTTCTTTCCCTCCACTCATTGTGTGTGTGATATTGAGAGGAGTATCATTATTTATTCATAGGTCCTGCTGGTCCATGAAGTTATTTAGACACACTTGTCATGCTATTCTGGAAAAATCTCTTTAATCAGAAGATGGGATGCTCTACCTGGTGTCTTCTTAAGTTCTGAATCCCTGTGAAGATCATCAAGCAGACATTAAATTTCCTTTCTTGTTTTTTACCAGGGTGATTTTGGGCAAAGGGATGGGTTAAGTGATGTATCTATGGCCACTGGTTGTTGGGGGAACAAAGCTAATGTTTGCTGAGCACTTACTGGGTACCAGATCTTTTTACCACATAGGTTCCATCAAAGAGCTCGTTAAATCCTCATAAATGTTTTCATACTTTCATGTATATGAGGAAATTGAGGCACAGAGAAGCAAACTAACTTGCCTAAAATCACCAGCGAATAGGTGGCAAAGCTGAGATGTCAGCTCAGGTGTATCTCATGTCAGAGCCCATAAATTGCACTACCACTGTGCTCTGACCCAAGAAATCAAACTGCATTTGTAGAGGAAGTCCAGAAACAATGGATACCTTTTAGTTTCCTTCTCCACACTCATAAGGCATTCTTCTGTGCTTTATTTTGTCTTCATATACTTAACAATCACAATATGCCTTTACCGTGAGTCCAGGTTTCCTTCTTGGCTAGGCAGTACAAGGCAGAAGATGAGACCAGACTCTGAAGTCAGACTATCAAGTTCAAATCTCCAGACGCTGACACTTGCTAGCTTTGTGACTTTGTACAAGTTGCATAACCTCTCTGTGCTTGGATTCCTCATCTCTAAGTTGAGGTTAGTAATACTTAT
The DNA here is from genome assembly GCA_026225945.1 of Cricetomys ansorgei. Lineage (NCBI taxonomy): Eukaryota > Metazoa > Chordata > Mammalia > Rodentia > Nesomyidae > Cricetomys > Cricetomys ansorgei. Next base: position 226,654 of record JAMJFZ010000542.1, on the reverse strand, counting down.
GAAGCAAGAGAATTACCAGAAGAATGAAATGAAGCAATGGGGTGTCATGCTTAGGACACTACTTTATACCCAGCAAGTTCTAGGCAAAGCTAAAGGTACCATTTGCAGGCCTGCTGGTGTGTTGCATTCCTCTGAAAATTAGCTTTCCCATCCCAAACTTCATGTTGAATTCAACCCATCCCTTTAAATGCAATTATTGCTTCCTCAAAAATAAAAAAGAACCATTTTGGGCATCAAAGGACATGATCAACAGAGTAGAAAGGCAATCTTTTGAATGGGAGAAAATGTTTGCCTTTAGTATCTCTCATAAGGGATTAATTTTATGAATTTATAAATGACATCAGCTCAACAAGCAAGTAAACAATGCAATTAAAAGTGGACAAAGGATTGGATAGATACTTCTCCAAAGAAGGCATACAGATGACCGAGGGACACACAAAAAGATGCTCTATATCACTAATTACTGGGAAAATGCAAATCAAAAGCACAACAAGATATCAATTCGTACCCATTATAGAATTCACTGTGGAGAAGTAATAAGAAAATAACAAAATGCTGGCCAGGCCATGTAGAAACCAGAACTCTCATATATGCTACTGATAGGAAGGGAAATGACCTCTAGAAAATTAAACACGATTTACCACACCATGTAATGATTCCACTTCTCAAGTAAATACCCCAAAGAACTGAAAACAGCCTTGAACAGATATTTGTATAACTACTTGTGTAGCCGCTTTATTAAAAATAGCCAAATAAAGAAACAACTCAAATGACCATCAACTGCTGAGCGAGTAAACAAAATGTGGTATGTACATGCAAAGCGATATTTTTCAGCCTCAAAGAGACAGCAATTCTGACAAATGCTACAGTATCAGTGAACCTGGAGGACAGTGCGCTAAGTGAAATGAGCCAGAAGCAAAGGACAAATACTGTCAGTTCCACTTGTATGAGTGTTAGGGCTCTCTTGAGGAACAAAGCCAATAGAATGAATAGATATTAAAAGGTAACTTAGTAGGTTGGCTTACATGATAGGGACTGGGAACTCCAACAATGGCTGTCTGTATGCTGGAGAGACCTAGAATCAGAAGCATCTCAGTTCACGAGGCTGGATGCAGGAAGCAACAGGGAATTAGTTTTTAATGGGTACAGAGATTTAATTTTGCAAAACAAAAACAGATCTGAGGTGGATGGTGGTGATAGTTGCAGAGCAATGTGAATGTATTTAGCTGTCAAGAAACGAACAAAATGGTAACTTTTATGAGATACATATTTTTATCACAACTTTTAAGATAAACAACAGGAATGATGGTGCACACCTTTAATCTCAGTACTTGGGAGGCAGAGGCAGGGAGATGTCTATGAGTTTGAGGCCAGCCTGGTTTACAGAATAAGTTCCAGGACAGCCAAGTGAGTGCCTGTCTAGCTACATAGTGAAAGCCTATCTCAACAATATGAGAATGATGATGATAAAGGGGTGGGGGGAGAAAAACAATTCTATCAGTTCCTTAACTCGGTAAAGCATCTAGGCCCCGAAGATGATAATAAATACGACAGTTAAGGCCCCTGATCTCACAGAGCTTCCATTAATTTGATAAATGAATAAGATACTTTCACATAGCTATAAAATGCTTTGAAAAAAATGATGAAATATGTAGGGCATAATGGCATTCACCTACAATCTCAGAACTTTGGAAATATAGGCTGGAAGATCAAGATAAGGCCACCTTCAGCTATATAGTGAGTTTTAAAAGATTATCTATCTATCTATCTATCTATCTATCTATCTATCTATCTATCTATATCTATCTATCTATCTATCTATCTATCTACCATATGTCATCTATCTATCTATCTATCTATCTATCTATCTATCTATCTATCTATCTATATCTATCTATCTATCTATCTACCATATGTCATCTATCTATCTATCTATCTATCTATCTATCTATCTATCTATCTATCATCTATCTACCTACCTACCTATCTATCTATATATCTATGTTTTTATTTTACATATGTGTTTTGACTGCACGCAAGTCTCCGCACCGTTTGCATTCTTGCTTCCCTTAGTGGCCAGAAGAGGGCAACAGAGCCTCTGGGACTGGAGTTGTGCACTGCCATGTAGATGTTGGGAATTAAACCTGGGTCCTCTTGAAGAGCAGCCACAATGATCTTAATTAATGATCCATCACTCCAGCTCCTACATAGTGAATTTGATGCCAGCCTATGTTGTATGAGATTGTCTCAAGAAACCAAAAATAAAAACATGAAACAAAATAGTGGGATGATTAGTTTTGATCGTGGACTTGGCATGCTGTTGAATCACCTGGAAAGGGAGTCTCAATGAAGAATTGTCTAGATTAGGTTGGATTGTGCCTATGTATGTGAGGGATTTTCTTAATTGGATTAATTGAGATAGGAAGACTTTCCCTGAATGTGGGCAGCATCATTTCACAGGCTTGGCCCTGGACTGACAGGATTAGCATGAATGCCTTAATTCATTACTCTCTGTTCTTCACTGTAGATGTAATGTGACTTGGTGCTGAAAGTTCCTGCCATCTTGACTTTCCCTGAAATGATAGACTGTATGTTAAATTGTGAGCTAAAATAAACCCTTTTCTTCCTAAGTTGCTTTTGACAGAGTATTTCATCATCGCAACAAGAAATGCAACTAAGATGAGCAGTTGAGGGGGGGAGATTAAACAATTAAGGGATGGTTTTCTGAGGTAGTGATGTTGTGGCTATATCCTAAATTCTTAATTAAAAAAAAAAAGAGGAACCAACTATTTGAGGCTCTGGAGAAGGTCATACTGTGTACCAGGTATATAGCTAGTTTAAAGGTCCCCGAGACTGTATTTAGATGAATGCAAATTTAGAACCTAAAGAGGGACTGTGAATACATATATATATATATATATATGAAATGTTTGGAAAGAGAGGAAGAGGCCTAACCCTGGCATGCTATGGTGTGGATTTTGATTCTAGCCAAAATTCATTTAAAACAATCCTTAAAGAGTTTTAAGCAGAGAAGGGATGTAATTTGAACAATGGATCCAAATAGGTCCTTGTGACCTGTATAGAAATGAACCCAGGGAAGAGATGTTGCTGCCTCAGGCTAAGCTGGTGACAGTGGAGGTAGAAGGAAGTGGATACATTCCGGTGGTAACAGGTCTTATTGATGGGCTGGATTATGACAGAAAGAAAACAAAAAGGCTGACACTTGTGATTTTTACTGAGCAACTGAATGATTGCTGCTACTCCTTGCTAGAGTTGAGGAAAAGTGGGGTGAAGGGTGACTTGGAGAACAGAAATTAAATATCATTTTGGCCATGTTAAATCTGAGATTCTTACAAGTCATCTAAGAGCAGATACCAAGTAAACAGATATCATAATTGTTATCATCATCAGCACCATCATCAGTGTCATCATCTAACATTTACTGATGCTTATCATCTACCAAATATTATCCCAGAAGCTTTCCTTATGTTAAGTCATTTGCCTCGTACCGTGAGGCCAAATATTGCTATCACCCTATCTAACAGAAGAGGTAACTAAGCAAAAATGCCAAATACCTCACTCAAGTCTCACAGTAAATGATGAAGCAGGATTCAAACTTAGGCAATCCCATTGCAGACCCTGTATTTGTATTTTTATGCTCTCAAGTTTGGAGCACAAAGAAGAGGTGAGGGCTAGAAACAGACATTTGACAATGTTCATTTTGGTAATGGTATGGCATTGTGCGGTTAGGTGAAGTTACCTTGAAAGGCAGTGCAAAGATGTTTAGGGTTGAACTGAGAGAATCTCAAGTGTTTAGAAATTGAGTGGAGGGAAAAGACCCAGCCATGCAGTCTGAGAAAGTGCAAAATAGGAAGCAAGCCAGGAAAGGCTGGTATCCCGAGAGCTAGGAAAGGAGTATCTCAGGTCAACTATCTCCAGCGCTTCTGGGAGGGCCTGTGAGTTGACAATGGAAATGTAACCATATTTATATGATCATGCTGAACAGAAGAAAGGATAGGTCCCTAATGTTTTAGTACCTAAACTCATATAACACATTGCTCCCCGCCTCCGCTTCCTCTTTCCTTCTCCTCTCTTCTTTCCTCCCTTTGTTCATTCACCTCCCTCAAGTGGCTTGAGTTTCATTTCTGAATCAGAATCTCATTGTTTACTTTTTATGGAAATCTCATTATTTGTTTTTTAGTGTTCGCTTTCAAGGGATTTCAGAGCCAGTCTTTTGCTGCAAAAGAGAATTTAGTCATGTTCGACCTGAAGAAGGGTTGCACTGGGACAAGGTAGCCTTGGGGTGTTACTAACAGACTGAAGGTAGGGCAATTGATGCTCAATTCTCCCAGACAGCTACTTGGGCTTCCTTCTTGGAATATAGCCTTGGGAACATGGTGTCATCTATTCTGCTAAGTGTCTTCTCAGAGTTCCAAGACATACACACCACCTACCATGCCTTTCATGATAAAATCATGATGTTTTCCAGGGAATAAACATACTTGATCACTTTTTACAGTGCAGACTCAGAGTTCAGTCCTGATTCTGAGCTCTGACTCCAGTGTGGTCTATCGTTGGTCATTATCCAGTCCTCAAGTCCTTTCTTTCCCCATCTCCTTCTCCCTCCCGCCTTTCCTTCCTTCCTCGGCATATTTTTGTTTGTTGTTTGTTTGCTTCGGTTTTTGAGACAGGGTCCCTCTACTATTTATCTCTGGCTGTTCTGGAACTCACTCTGTAGACCAGGCTGGCCTCAAATTCACAGAGATCCTCCTGCCTCTGCCTCCCACGTGCTGGGATTAAAGGTGTGCGCCACCACCACCCAGCGTTTCCTTGGCTGTTTTGAGACTGAGTTTTGCTTTGTAGTCCAGGAGGCCTCCAACTCACTATGTATCCCAAACTAGTCTGGAACTCCTGATCTTATTACCTCAGCTTCCTAAGTGCTGGGATTACAGACGTGCACATTCATGGGTGGTTAAGTACATTCTTTTCCTAATAGCATCTTGTACTTATAGTTCCCGCTCTGTTACCTTTGAGTAACCTGCAGGTCTTTGACTTCTGGGTCTTGCAGAGACCCAACACTACTTAGCTTTGCTCTTCTTTTAATTGTCCTTTACTTAGCTCCCACATAAAATTGCTGGGCCCATCTTTTATAACTGCTTTTAGAGCAGGGAATCTGCTGGATACATTCAGAGTCAAAGAGATTTGTCCCCAAGGCCAATTATAGTGTTGTTCTACTGATGAGTAAATGTAAACAGCATCACTTATCGTTGTTGTGTCCATTGTGCTATAAGCTAGATCAGTGAAGTAGGATGGTATTTTCAAGTGAAACTAATTTCAGTTATATACATATGTGTACACATACTTTTAATAACAATATATGTGCAATGATATGGTATATACTAACATAGATAAACTTTATATCACATATACAGACATGTATTTTTAATATATATAGTTTATAGATCTAGATCCATCTCAATATATCCAAAAAAGGATTCAGGAGCCTCCCCATTCCCAATACATATAGTCCTTATACCTCCTGAGAACCAACTTTTCAGCAGGTCAAGTGAGTTGGTATTATCTTTATATCTCTCCTGGCATTTAGCTTCTTATCACACATATACACACATGAAGACATATACTCATGGTAGATCATTACTGGGTATATATTTAATTCACTGGAATTAAATGTGGTAGACCCTAGGGGGATCTGACATTGCTAATATCTGTAAAGCTAGGTTGGGATCTATACTAAGTCACTTTACCTTTCTAGATCCAACCTCTGAGGAGCCATTAAAAGAGTAAATTTAAGCAATGACTTAAAAGAAGCTTTTCTAATTGGGATAATCAATGGTTACCTGGGACCGGAGGCATATAGGAAATGAAAAGGACCAAGGGAAATCTATTCTTTAAGAAATTTAGCAATGAAAGGCTCACAATGTCGTGAAAAACATCAAATTAGTTGGAAGAGAGAAGGATCAGGAATCTGAAACTGGTGGAGGAGTATGCATGACAAACATAACTAACTAACAAGATGCTAGTCTTTCTGTATCTCGGTCCCTGTCTCTATCTCTCTGCCTCTTTCTCTCTGTCTTTCTGTCTGTATTGCTCTGTCTCTCTGTCTGTCCTGTCTCTGTCTGTCCTGTCTCTGTCTGTCCTGTCTCTGTCTGTCTCTGTCTCTGTCTCTCATATTTTTCAGGATAGGTCCCAGAATATAGCCTAGGTTGGCCTTGAACTTGTGAGGGACTCCCTGCTCAGACTTCTTTTTTGTAGGGGAGAGAACAGTGTCTCACTAAGTAGCCCTGGATGCTCTGAAACTTGCTATGTAGACAAGGCTGGCCTTGAACTCACAGAGATCTGTCTGTCTCTGCCTCTAGAGTGCTGTGAAGGCACAAGTCACCATACCCAGCTTATTACTATCTCATTGAATTCCCACCACTCTGTCAGCTAAGTATTGGTATTATTTTTGTTTTAGAGACAAAAAACAAAACAAAACAAAACAAAAAAGACAAACAAACAAACAAAAAACAGAAAACAAACTAGTGCCAGATGGTAGATGAGCTATGTATGGCTACCTAGCTGGCAAATGGTAGAATCAGGTTCAGATTTCAGACTGTTTACCCTTAAACGCTACTCTGCTGTCTCTAGAGGAAGGGAGGAAGAATATATGAGATCACACACATACTGGCAACATTATGCAGACTAAGTAGGTTGTATTTATGATCTAGGAACATGTATAAGAATATGTGTAACAACAATTAAAGTAAAAGAGGCCATGGATATGAGAGAGAGAGGGGGGGGTGCATGGGAGTGGTTGGGGCGAGGAAAGAGAAGGAGGGCAATGATATAATTATATCATAATTTCAAAACATGAAAGGTTATGAAAATTATGAAAAAATACAGCACTTTGTTACCAGCTCAGATGAAAGGAAGTTAAGAGTAGGAACTGGGAAGAAGAAATTGCTTAGAACTTAAGATGTCAAAATTAAGTTTTGATTCAACTGGATATTCAGGCACTCCTCACCTGAAAACAGTGTGAAATTAGAAAAGCACCAAACTCCAAAGGTATTTGAATAATTAAACAAATAGAAAATTCCACATCACGTTTTTTTTTATTCACAATCTTAAAAAAGTATTGTATAAAATTACCCTCAGCTCTGTAATGTGTATATAAAACATGAATGAATTTTGTTTTCAGACTTGGGGCCTATTCCCAAGATCTTTCATTCTGCAACAAGGAAATTGTCTTAGTTAGGGTTCTATTGCTGTGAAGAGACATCACAACCAGGGCAACTCTTATAAAGGAAAGAATTTAATTGGGGCTGGCTTACAGTTCAGAGGTTTATTTTAGTCCACTGTTGTCATGGTGGGAAACATGACAGCAGGCAGGAAAACATGGTGCTGGAGAAGGAGTGGAGAGTTCCACAACTGGATCAGCAGGTAGCAGGAAGAGAGTGACATTGGGCCTGGTTTGAGCATCTAAAACTTCAACCCCCCACCCCTAGTAACACACTTTCTCCAACAAAGCCACAACTACTCTAACAATGCCATACCTTCTAATAATGCCACACCTTATAGGCCTATTAAGGCCATTTCCATTCAAACTACCATGAAAAAAAAATTCAAAATCTGCAGAAAGCCCAAATGCAAATCAGTTTGCATCCCCACACATTTCAGATGAGAGATATTGAATGGGTGCTGATGTTGGCCCATGGCAAGACACCTTACTGTTCACAATGAGAGTTGTTGCTGTTTGGGGAGTTGGGAAGGCTGTGGAATCCTAGGGTGTTTGTTCTAAGGGCTGAGGCTAACCATGTCCCTGGAGGTTGTCGTGAAGACAGCACAAGCTACCACACTGACAGCTAGCTGTATGCCACCACGTCTTTTCAGTAACTGTGGGAGTCAGAATACCATGTCTTGCCTTTGCCTCATGCTTTGAAAAATGTGCTCAGTGCACCAGAGACATTGTTCATTCTTTCCATTCCAAGACCGCCTCACTTGCAAAAGTATAGCTTCATTTTATTTCCTTTCCTATACCTCCCAATCTTTCTCTATCTGAGTGGGCTTGCCAGCTGACCCAAGAGTGCACAATACATTTTTTTTCCTCAGCCTACTTCTGAGGAATAGCCAAAGCTTCCGCTACATATAGTGCTATTTCAAAATGGAGCGCATAAACCCTTGCGTTTCACTTATTCATTCCAGAAAGATTTCAGAGAGACTGCAGTTGCCTATTGATTACTCACCCCTGGAATCTGGCCAGGAGGAGGTTCCAGCACTCAAGAGACAATCTGAAACCCAGAAACTCTTGCCTCCTTAGAAAAAGATGAGGCACAATTGCAGGTTTGTAGGCCTGAAAAGCAGGAATTTTTTCCCACTGTGAGCTAGCCACCTCGCATCCACCTCCTCTGTGTCGCCAATATAATTATACAATATTGTTGTTCTACAACGAATTACTTTTGTAACACTACATATCCTAAGAACATGCTATGCCCTATCATTCCTTTATGGTAAAAACATTGAAAATCTTTTCTTCTAACTTTCTGATATGTGCAGTATATAATTAACCTATAGTCACCCTTCATTGTAATAGCACACAGGAACTTCTTGGTCCTATCTAACTATAATTTAGCACCTCTATTACTTACTTTACACATTGCTGGCACAAAATACCTTGAGCAAAGCAACTTAAGGAACAACGGGATTATTTTTGGCTTAGCGTTCTAAGAGAAATCAAAGAGGGGAAGGCATGCTGGGGAAGGCATGTAAGCAGGAGCTTGAGGCACCTTGTCATCATGCATCTGCAATCAGGAAGCAGAGAGACACAAATGCTTGTACCCCATTAACTTTCTCCTCTATTCAGCCAGGACCCCAACCCATGCAACGGTGCCACCCACTTTCAGGGTGGGTTTTCCCATCTCAGTTGACCTCATCTAGAAATTCCCTCGTAGTATGCCTAGAAGCTTGCCTCCTAGCTGCTTCTAGATCCTACCAAATTGGCAAGCAATAGTAACCATCCCAGTACACACTGATCAACCAGTCCCCATCCATCCCTTACTCCAGTCAGCCCAGCCTCTGGTAATCAACATTTTCCTCTCAATTTCTATCAGATCAACATTTTCCCATTTAACATATATGTAATCGTTCGATACTTTTCTTTCTGCACTCAGTAACTTCACTTAGCACAATGATCTCCTGTTCTTTATATGTTACTACAAAAGATGTAATTTCATTTAAAATTAATTCTTGTTTATTATTACTTAAGTCGTTGTTGGTCTGTAGTGCTAGCCATCAAATCCAGGACCTTGGGCATAGAGCACGAAGCAGGTGCTCTACCACTGAGCTACACCCTTAGCCCCAATTATTGTTAATCTTTTGCCGTGACTGATTTATAAATTTTATAAAACTTCATCACATGCATGAGTATAGAGAGAAAACATTATATGTATAGTACTTGGTAAAGAATGCAACTTCAGCCATCCCTCATGGGTTTTGGAACATATTCCCCACTAATAAGAGAAAACTACTCTATCCATTTCACAGAAATTGAAAGTAGGAGGCTGGGGAGATGGCTCACTGGTTGACAGTCCTTGTTGTTCTTCTAGAGGACCAGAGTTCATAGCACCCATGTCAGGTGGTTCACAACCACCTGTAACTCCAGCTACAGGGGATCCGACACACTCCTCTGGCCTTCTAGGGCACATCATGGTAAACACACACACACACACACACACACACACACACACACACACACACACACACACACACATACACACACAGGAAATAGAAAAGGATAACAGGCAGAGGGAAGGATGTGGACTTAAATAATTCCATGCAATAAAAGTAAAGGGAGTCAACCTATGACCTAGAAACACTGACTCACCCAATGGTAGTGGTGGCGCATGCCTTTATTTCCAGCACTTGGGAGGCAGAGGCAGGCAGAGCTCTATGAGTTCAAGGGCAGCCCAGTCTGCATAGGAGTTCTAGGACAGCCAAGGCTGTTACATGAGAAACCCTGTCTCAAAAATGTAAAGAAGTCAAGAGATGCTGTCTTTAGTTAACAGTACAAAATGTATGCCTATATTATAAATGGTGCTGAACTCCCAAAAGTATATACGATTTTCAGGTTTTTATTTACAAATTAACAATCAACTTACATTTGAAAATAAATAAAACAATCATAACAATATACTTTAATAACAGTTAGGTGAGTGTGGTCCATCTCTGATTCTGATGAGAGGGAGTAAGGTGTGTGACAAAAGCACTGTGACTTAACATTAGCGTACTGGAACCTTTGGTTAGTGAATTCAGGCGCTGTGATGCTGCGGCTACAGATGTGATCACCAGTGTGGTTCTTAAATGACTGAAGGATAACAGCATGTACCTTGTGGCTGTATTGGGAAAGGCATGATTTACATCCTGGGCAGGATGGTGCAGAACTGTGCAAAATCTCTTCACATCACTTTGAATAGCACACAATTTAAAATGTATACAGTGTTGATTTCTGGAATTTTCCATTTAATATTTTCTGACTGTGTCTAATGGTGAGTAACTGGAAATATGGAAAGTAAATGACCGAAGACCCTATGGGGCTGGGCAGAACTATTATGATTACTTTTCCATTGTCAATGTTTGTACATTTACATTCTGTTCTATAACTATGATTATAACTCCCAGGCTTTATTTATAAGTTGATTCTAAAAGCTGACAAGCAATAAATAATGTTTATAATCTTGTGACTTTGCAAATGTAATTCACTGCAGACAGATGTATTATGATTTGCACAGACAGATCCTGGGCACTTTGGTCTTCCTGCATTTTTCCTACATTAAAAAGGATCCCAAATTTTATTTTATGATTGCATTTGTATAAAGATAAATATATTAATAACATATACAAAATATTTGGGGGAACCTAAAAGTTCACTTTCCACCTATTTTAAAATAAATTAAAACATTTTAAAGTTCACAAATGTCATATAATGGAATAGAATCATATGTATCCTTTCATGTATAATTTTAAAATTACATTTACACAATTTTTACATTTCAAAATAGTTTTATTAAGATGTAAATGACCTACAATAGAATGCACATGTTTAAAGTGAACAAGTTGGTAAGTTTTGACATATGTTCATATGAATGAAAACATCACCACAATCAATATATTGAATCCAACCTATACCTTCAAAACCTTTTCTTATGCTCTTTGTAGACCATTCCCCCACATCTTAGTTAATCTCTAATCTGATTTCTTTCCCCATAGATTAGAGTTCTCTATGATTGGAATTATTCAGGATGTATACTTTTGGATATGGCTTCTTTTACACATCATAATATTTATTAGACTCATTCGTGTTGTTGCATGTATCAGTACTCAATTCTCAGTACTCAACTCTCATTCTCTCTCTCTCTTTCTCTCTCTCCCTCCCTCTCTCTCTCTGTCTGGTAAGGAATATTCCAAGATACGGATATACCAAATTTTGTTTATCCATTCAGTTTCACAGAGTGTTTGAGTTGTTTCCAATTCCTGGTAACTTTAAATAAATATGATAAAAAACTATGACTGTAGAAAGGGGGAAAGGAGTCCCAAGGATTGAGGGAAATGAAGATAATGGGAAGGAAAAACAGAAAGTCTAATATTTTGTGTTCTTTCTCAAATGTGAAATGTGTATACATACATATATGACATTAATGAAGAAGAGTGACTATTTGAGAGGTCAGGGATCAGGGTGGGGGACAAGTTAGGGTGATGGACAGGGGCAAAAATGAGGAAAGTGAGATTATATACATATATAAAAACTTCATCAAGAAACATATCATTTTGTTTACTCATTGAGAAATTAAAAGTCTGTTTAGAACTTTCATGTGTAAATTTTTGTGTGAACCCCTTTTTCTCTGGGAGCTGACAGGCTGGGTCACATGTAAGTATATGTTTGGTTTTCTAAAAATGTATTTTATTTGTATTTATGTGCACGTGTGTGTGTTTGTCACGTGTATGCCAGTACCTGTATTGGTCAGAAGAGGGCATCAGATTCCCTGGACCTAGGCCATAATAAACTGCCTGACATCAGTGCTAGGAAGGAAACTCCAGTCTTAACTAGCATCTCTCCAACCCCAGTGTTTACTTTTATGACACTGCCAATGTGCTTTCTAGAGTGGATGTATCCTTTTAAAATCTCCCAGTAATGAATCAGACTTCCAATTGCTCCATATTCTTGCCAAAAGTTGGAGTTCTTGTTTGCTTCAATTACTAGTGGCTGTGTAGAGGTACATTGTTGCAGTATTAATTCTCCTTTCATGAATGACAAATTTCACGTGATTATAGGCCATTTTACATCTTTTATCAAAATGTTTTAAAAGCGGCTCTTCAGAATATTTTATCTTTTAAATAGTTGCTTTATTTCAACATGTCTTATCATTGAGGCTCTCAATATATTGTGAATAAGGGTCTTATTGTCACAACCTTAAGAAATTGAATTCTGCTAACAGTATGAATGAGTTTAGAAAGGGCCCCCAAGGTCCAAATGAAAATATATCCTGAGGATTTCATGATTTTTCAGCCTCATGAGACTTGCAGTAGGGAACTCTGCTCAGACTCCTGCAGACACCGTGTGACAGTGAATTGTACTAAACCAACTTGTCTTCTGGTCATTCGTTAGGCAGAAATAGAAAGCAATCCACCTTTGTTTTTTTTTTTCTATTTTATCGAGTACAGTCTTCATTTCTACAAGTTCATCATTAAACAAAACCAACTCATACCTCAAGTAAGTAATATTTTCTAAGTACTATTGAAGGCTTACATTGCAAATCTTGCAAAAGACCTGTATTGTATACTTCCTTCTTATTTTTTTTATAGGTTTATATTCTTGTTTTACAGATGTAATATATTTTTAAGTGTCCCTGTGGATGCTCTTTGGAATTTTATTCAAAGCTTGCTGTAGCTTTCTAGACTAACTCTACCATGTCCCGTTTATTTTGTAATTTCGTTCATGTTCCAGCCTTTCTGTGTGTTTGTTCTTTTGTTTCTTGTCTATCTTTTTAAGCAAAGCTACTGAGAATGGCCTGGGACTTGGGTGTATTTTTGTTTATTATTAATCTTTTAGGGGTGGGGTCCAATTACTAAACTGCCAAAAGCCCGAGGCATTAGCACTCAGCCAGCTGCTTTAATTCTTTCTAGATGCTCGGCTCAGTTTCTGTAATGCAGAAACCCTTTGGTCTCAAACTGACAGGAAATATTTGGTTTCCATCTCGTCTGCATGAAGGGGCTTAAGGGTTACCTCTCCTGTGTACAGGTCTACAGTTAATTCTGTTGTCAGCCCTTGTTTCTTTTGTACATGTGGTCTGGTTAAGGTTTGAAGGGTAGACATGCTGTCTCCTTTATTTATTTATTGTTTATGCTTATTTATTTATAGTGAACGTGTATATGTGGGGGAGGAAGCGCATGCCCCAGCACCCTTGTGGAGGTCAGAGAACAATTTTCAGGAGTCAGTGTTCTCTCCTTCTGCGGTGTGGGTTTGGGGAATCAAACCGAAGTTCTCCAGTATGGCATCAAGAGCTTTTGTCCACTGAGCCATCTCACCAGCCCAGAGATGCCTCCTACAGCTGCAGCTCTTCCACATAAAGTTTATGGAGCTCTCTTCCCTGTCCTCTGCTTTATCGGTTAGCAAAATGCTCCACACACTTCTTGGCTTTAGAAATGTTTTTAAATTTCTTAGGCTCTGGTGTTCCCTCTCTTTTTTCTTTTGTTGTGGCAGGTTTATAACCATGCCCTTGTTTTAATGAGGTCTCTGTGTGGGGGGGGCGGGGGACAGGAATTAAATGTGTGTGTCAGTCTACCATCTTGAACTGGAACATGTACAGTGGGACCATCATGGTGCCTGTCACATGGGTTTGTTTGAGGACTAAATGATACTTGTGTATAAACCATCTGGCACAATGCCAAGAAATACTCGACTTATTTATAAATATTAGTTAACCAGTGTTGTTGCTGCTTCTGTGACCCATGGAATAGAGTTTTGGGTATGATCTTACCTTTTAATTTTTTAATAACAATATTTTAATTATTCCTCTAAGAATTTCATATATTCATACAGTGTATTTTGATCATATATTCCCCCCCAACACACATGCTCTTCTCTCTCACTTCTTGAAGATCCACCCAGCATCCTGCACCGCTCCCTCTTCATGCCCTCTCTATAGCTGAGTGAGGCCACCTTGTGCTACCCATATACTCATTCATGAGTTTGTAGGGCCATCCACTGGAGCGTGATCCAGGGCCTACACGCCTAAAGAAAACAGACTCTCTTTCTATCAGTAGACTTCAATTATCAATAGCTTCCCAGCTAGGGATAGGGGAGAATCATTTTGTTATGTCCCTGAAAAGCATGCCAGACAGGTGACCACTGTAGCCAATATCAAGTCATGCTTGGTTTGAATTTTAGTTCCTTTGGCTCCTAAAATGATGGGAAGCTATGAACATGGGTGTTAGGAGAATCTGGTGTCCCAGGGAGAAAGCACTGGGATGGGAGCAGTTTAGCAAAACCACAGCAACAAAAATCGCAATTTTCCCTTGCGGCTGACTGGGGAACCAGCTGTGCTGATGGATGGAAGACGGTCATCATCTGCTGCTGTTGCCGCTGCTGCTGCAGGATCCAGCAGAGACCAGAAACAAGACAAAGATGATGATTCCAAAGGGTTCAGAGTTGCTAATGACCCGAGGAAGCTATAGAGATGGGAGAATCAGACCAGCCATTAAAGAGACAGATCACATGTTTTCTTTCAGGGAGTTGAAAATCTTCTCACTAGCAGCTCACTGTCACCATTGTTCATCAGGACCCCTCACTTCCTCCTGCGTGGCAAGGCGTTTGATGATCCTCAAGCCTTCCTCCACAGAGACCTGAAAGATCAGTCACTTACATCCTCCATTTCCCCTCCAGGAGAGCCAGCTAGTGGAGGATGGGACTAATTACGAATGCATTAGAAGCAGGTAGCTTCTTAGGTTTCATAAAATCTTTAGTAGATCCGCCAAATCATAATCCTGCCAGTGAGACTTTTCTGGTTAGCCTACTATACTGCCTGAAACCACACAATTGCTTGGAGGTTGGTGTCATTTTACTTGGAAGGAGGGGTGCCTAGACTGATTTCAAACTCTTGAATTCAAGTGGTCTTCCAATCCCACCTTCCTTCTATAACTATAGGCATTATCACTATGCCCAGTGAGTTTTGTGTCTTCAGAATTAAAATGGTATTTAGTATTCAGGCATGAGTGTATTACAAGCCAGAAGAGATTAGGTCTAATTTTCTTATTCAATCAATAAAGCTATCTAGCCATCTTCCCCAAAGAGATGGAAGGGCAAAAGGCAGAGGAACCTATACCTGGCCTCTGGGGTAGGGGAGAGGGAGAGAGACAGAGACAGAGAAAGTGATCAGGAGAAATCTCAACCTGTACGTGAAACGAGTATGATTTTTCAGGCCCTCTTCCTTTCATAAATGAGTCCACTACTCTAGATTTTTGGCAGGCTAGAGGCCAAAATGACTGCTTTCTTTATTCTCTTTGTTTCTTTTTTGATCACTTGAAGATCGACGGGAAATAGAACAGAGCCAGGTAGTGGCAGAGATCACCCAGAAAGAAATGTACATCTGCATCAAACCTTGGGAGGCCCCTTTCCTTACCAATACCTTTCCAACAATACACAGTAGAGGGGTCCAAAACTTGACTTTAGGGTTATGAGTCTATGCCCTATCCACTGTATTTCCAAGTGCACCTCAGTCTCTATTCATATGAGATCCTTGTCCTACCAAACTCTGCAGGATTGTTGAGAGCATTGATGGGATGGGCAGCCGTGGAATCGGTCCAAGTCATCAAGAGTCCATTAAGTATGAGATGTTTTTGTGTATTAGATGTAATAAGGGTACGATAGCTGGCCTCAATTTAAGACAACAAAATAAGAGGCAGAAAGCAATTTTCATTTTTAGAAACAGGGGTTTCACTGTGCAGTCCAAGCTGGCTTTAAACTCTTGCTCCTTCTGCTTCTGTGTCTCAAGTACTGAGTTTACAAGCGTATCCCACTAGGCCTGATTAAATTTTTGTTTACAATAAAAATTTTCCTCATTAGGAAAACATGATGTGATTATTGGGAATATACAGGGTAAAAAAAAAACCCCGACTCATATCACACTTAATCCCACCCAAACACAGGTAGCACAATTGAGTGATTAGAATTATTTCCTTCCAGTCTCTTTTCCTCCATGAGGGCAAAGACTGTACCTTTTTGAATGGCTTTATTTTCACAATCTATCCCTAGGCCGAGCACAGTCGATTCTCCGTAAATATTTTTAATCAATCGGCACATGTATTCAAACATGCAGCTCTGTATCCCACTTTATCTGCTTCGTCCTGAGAATGTTTTTTTTTGATGTTAACTTTTTTTTCCCCAAAATATCTTTTTAAACGTTTCCCTTGAATTCCATCGTATTGCTCTGACAGCACTCTATTATGCATCTCGGTTGCTTCCAGCCTTACACTACTACCATCAATCAAAACTGAGATAAATATCCTCGTAGTGAGCCTTGTGTCCATACATGTTTATTTCCTTTGGATAGATTCCCACCAGTGGGGTTCTTGGGTAAGCACAGTTAAAAGGCTTCTAATGCATACACCATTTTGCCCTCCACAAAAGTTGTACCAATTTACTTACTCACCAACGACGTCGACATTTTCCTTTTAAATGGGCCTGCTTTTGATTTTGACTTTGTCACATCTACCTATATATTTTTTTTTTCCGTTGTGACTTTTTCCACTGCATTTACGCTCAGGAAGTCCTCAGGGAAGATCCTTTAAGATGATAAAAGGTCAATTTGTATGCAGTTCCTGTTTTTGCAATGCAATGTATTCATGAAAGCTTTATCATAAGATGGTCTTCATACTGGGAAACAGACCGAGCTCATGCATACCCCTGGCTGTATTCATCTATTCCAATGTGATCGCTTTCATCATCAGGAATGAGTGAGTGTGTGGATTAAGGCTGCAAGGAGGTGAAGTGTAGGTGCTCAGAAAGCAGAGTTGCAGGGCATGCGGCAAAGAACAATGCTTGCCTTTAAATGATTCTTATGTCTTGGGTTGTAGGGAATTTTTAGGTCAGGTAAACTCTTCTAAAAGCCCCTTTCCAAAGTTAGAAGAACCCTACTTGTATAGGCCTGTTAGACTAGCGGGTGGCAGCGAGGGCTTGGGAAGGCCAAAAATCAGCCAGGTTTAGGAGATGTGTGGCATGACCAGCACTTTAGACAGTTCTGCCCTTGACTCTGACCGCAGCCCATGGCTGAAAATCTTCAGTGATTTGGCGGATACTTAGATGGCTGAGTTTTTGGAATGAATAAAATTCAATAAGGCCTTCAATGGGAAGGTAGACCATACATTTGGTCAGTGTTGTCCAAGAAACATTGGTTCTCTGTCCTATTTTACCTTCTTCCACGGAGTCTTGCCCAAGATCCCACAAACTGGGTGTTCTCCAACTGTACAATTGAGTAAGAGGATGAGCTCTAGGGCCATGTGGATGTGGGGTAGTCCCCCACCTATTTGGTGTGTGTAGTATGGGTAGTAGTATTTATCATTTCTGAAACTCTGCTTCTCTATCTGTAAGATGAAACAAACAAAGTTTACCTCTTTGGGATGTTATGAGCAGTAAATGAAATAATTATGCAAATTAGCATTGTAATTGGCATGAAGTAAACACTGTGTGGTTGGTTGCTATATTGGTTTCCCTGTGGCTTCTGTAATAAATTGCCACAAGTTTAGTGGCTTAAAATAACAGAAATTTATTCTTTCATACTCACTTCTGGAGGCCAGAAATCCAAAATCAGCTTCAGTGGGCTGAAATCAAAGTGTTGGCGGGTTTTACTCCCTCTGGGAACTCCAGGGGAGAATCTATTCCTTGCTTCTTCCAGCTCATGGTGGCTGCCAGAACCCTATGGTTCACCATTATATCATCAACCTATGCCTCTGTGGTCATTTTGTTCTTTCATTTCTGTGTGCCTAATTTCCTTTTGGTTTGTCTCATAAGGGTACATAGATTGTATTTAGAATTTGTCCAAGTAATCCAGGATGATCTATAGTATAGGACTTATAATTTCCTGTGCTGCTTTGACAGTTTGAAGTCACAGAGAGCTCAGAGTCCTATCTGATTTTCTCTGCTCTTGCTTCACATGTGCACTGTTCAGCAGGACACATTCCCTACTCAGCTAGTTTCCCTATCAGCTAGACCATTTACACCCCACCTGGTCCTCAGCCTGTGAAACTATTCAAGCAAGGCAATTACATCTTTCCATGAGAACCTAAGAGCTATCTCACCTGTCTTACTTAGGGTTTCTATTACTGTGCTTAAACACCATGACCATAAACAGATTTGGGGGAAAAGGGTTTATTTCAGCTTACAACTCTCAGGGCATACTCCATTGCTTAGGAAGTCAAGGCCGGAACCTGGAGGCAGGAACTGAACTAGAAGCCATGGAGGAATGATGCTTACTGTCTTGCTCCCCATGGCTTGCTCAGTCTGTTATTTTATACAAACCAGGACCACCTGACTAGAGATGACACTTCTCATAGCGAGCTTGGCCTTCCCACACCAATTCATTAATCAAGGCAATCTCCAATAGACATGCCTATAGGCCAATCCGATAGACACGCTTTCTGAATTATGCGTGCCTCATCCCAGATAGGTCTAGATTTGTATCAAGATGACAAAAACCAACCAAAACACTATCCTCCTGTGGCTACATATTCTGCCTCCCAGGATCTCTGCTGGTGTGCTCTGTTTCTAAGTATAACGTTTGTGTGGTTCTGTGTGTCATGTGGTGTATTCTCCCTCCTCCTAGTTATGAATGCCGCTAATAAACTGCTGCCTGTTTCAACCACACAGTGCCATGTATCATTGTGATTGCAGTGACTGGTTGTCAACTTGACACCCCTGGGAAGAGGGAACCTCAACTGAGGAATCGCCTCCATCAGATTGGCCTGTGGGCATTGTTTGGTGGAGCATTTTCTTAATTAATAATTGATATAGGAGGGCTCAGCACACTGTGCGGTGGTACATCCCCAGAAGATGGACCTGAGCTGTAAATGGAAGTATGAGCAAGCCTCTTCCCAGGGGTGTCAAGTTGACAAGCAATCACTGCAATCACAACGATACATGACATGGATGAAACAGACAAATATATATATATATATATATATATATATATATATATATATATATATATATATATATATATATTCTCCTTTGGTGGTGTTTTTTTTCATATTCCCCTTTGTTTTTTACCCCTTTTGTTTGTTTATCTATTTGCAGTAAGGTGTTTGAAATGGGAAAGTGTTTTGTTTGCTTCCTGTTCATCCTGGATTTCTGGGGATGGCTAAATATATGACTGTCCTGGGGGTGTGTATATATATATTCCCCCTGGGTTTTTATATATATATATATCATCCCCCTTTGTAATAGGTAGTATTCATAGAGTCAAGGGATTACAGGAATTAGGATGTAAATACACTGGGAGGAATTTTAGTTTACCAGAGTAGCTCTTATTATTTTTCAAAGAAAGTTCATGAACCTCTTGGTAACTTCAAAGGACGTATTCCTCAATTCAGCATATCTGAATTTTGATATCTGAGTTGTGTTAAGGAATACTAACAACTTATTCCTTTTTCTTTTCTAAGGAAATGAGGTAATACTGAAAGAAAGAATGTAGGTTTGTTTTTGGTCATCATCTCATGAAGGGGGTACAGCCCAAGCCCTTCCCTGCCCTTCCCTTCTCATTTGGCTTATTTTACATGATTGATATTGCAGCATTGTACCATTATTCAAAACTCTCCTTTCACTCTGAATTTTTGTGTCATGCATCTAATAAAATCCTAACTACAGATGAGTTATTTGTTTATTTACTTATTTATTTATTGTTACAGTTTTATTAAGTTTCCAAGGCTGTCCTCAAACTTGGGATCCCTTAGCTTCTGTCTCCTGACTATTTAGATTACAGATGTGTACCCTCAAACCCCTGTGCCCTCAAAACAACAACAACAACAACAACAACAACAACAAAACAAAAAGCAAACAAAAGAGATAAAAAAGGGGGAAAAATAAAGAAAAGGAAAAAAATTAAGTCAAGCCATGGTTTTTGGTGGCGATACAGTGAGGATCATGAACATCTACCTGGCCTAAGTTCAACTTGAAGTTGCCGCCCATCTTTTTAGCCCAAGAAACTGTATAGTAAGACATATAGTAAAACTGTATAGTAAGATGGAATTGCTATAACTTTGTGATAAGTGAGCATTTCAGATAAGTATAGCATAGCAAAAACTTATTATTTGATTTTTAAAAGCCCACTAAAATTGAGTAGGAAAATAAAAAGTTTTCTAAGTTGATGAGAATAAACAAAGTAGAAAAAGCAGATCACAGCTGATAATAAACATGAATAAATATTTAGAAGATGGAAAATAGATGAAATAGCAGATCCGAAAAGGAAAAAAAAATCCATACAAAGGATAATTCTAATGAGAAGCCAACAGAAGCCCTGGAAGGCTCAGGGATTTGAGCAAAATTGGGATGGGAAAAGAGTAGAATTGAAAGAAAGGATTGTTTTGTTTTGTTTTGTTTTTACTGGAAGCATGTATAAGGAAGAGCTACACTGTGGATCTCTTTCCTACATCCTGGCAAGAAGAAGAAGGAGGAAGAGGAGGAGGAGGAGGAGGAGGAGGTGGAGGAGGAGGAGGAGGAGGAGGAGGAGGAGGGGGAGGAGGAAGAAGAAGAAGAAGAAGGAGGAGGAGGAGGAGGAGGAGGAGGAGGAGGAGGAGGAGGAGGAGGAGGAGAAGAAGAAGAAGGAGATTCATTTTATGTAGAAACTGAACCAAGGAGACTTGATTGGAGGATACCATACACCGAGAAAGGTACCATAGAAAACTGTTCAATGGAGTGACTAAGTCTTCAGTGTTGAGATCCCAGTAACTGTTGTACTTCTCAGTTCCAAAAATGTTAGCAGCCTTATGTATAGTTGTCAGCCAAGGGACTGGGGGATTTTTCTCTGAAGAAAAAAATAGCCCAGAGAAGAGAGGTACAGACAACGGAGGCTCTTACTCACAGTAGTACCAGACTACAGATATCTCCACTGCAAACTAGAGCCATAGACAGCATTCTCAAGAGTCAAAGGGAAGCATTATAATTGTTCTATGACCTTTACAATTCAAAATTCTGTCTGTCAGGTATAAATATATAGGGACATAAGATGATGAAATAGTAAGGCAGGTATTTATTTAGCTCATGGTAATTGAAAACATTAGTAGCTTTCAGAATTATATGTTGTTGTTTTTTTAATTTAAGTAATTTGAATAGCTCTTTCCTTCTCATAGTATAGTATAATTTACAGCACAAAGCAAACCTTTCTGTGCCTTGGCATGGAAATTTGTTTCAGTACTTTCCAAGTCCAGATCAGCTTCCAGAATTGCATATTTTGTGCTCTCAGTCTTGTGAAATATTGGAGAGTCCCTTTAATATGATTTTTCCAGCATCACTTCTGCTGGGGGTGTCTTCATCCTCTCTGTCACAACCATTTCCTTCATTTATGTTGACAAGTTCATCTTCAATAAATGTCTCTGGTTGCTTTTCTAGACTATTTCTTTCACAGTCACTTGATGATCCTTTATCTTTTTTTCACGTAAGTTATGGATGGGATTGCCTCTTTAAAAAAGACCTGCCTCTTTGAAATTACATAGTTGATGAGCAGCCATAACGTCCACCTTAACTAAATCCTTGAAATCTAGGTGCAGGTTTTACAGCAGTAGCCTTACCTATGTGAGTAGCTTCACTATTCAGAGCAGCATTAATCAAATCGTGCAGACTGCTAAAATGATTAAAGCAGCCTTTACTGGAAATCATTTCACTGCTTTGGCCTGAACGGTAGCCAAAATGATTGGAATATTTTTATTAGATTCTTCAATTCAAACTAGAGGCAAACACTCCATTTCAACCACAAGAAGCTTTCTGTCTCCAGCACATTTTAAACTAGATGATGCCTGTGCAAGTTTATCTCATTGTTCGTAGCATCCGTTGAACTTTTCAAAATTATTCACACCACAGCTTCATGGAGGTATCATCTATCTTAGCTTTCCTGTTGCCACTTTCAAATTACTTCCAATTTTACTTCAAGCATTTTTTACTTTCTAACTCCTTGCATACTTTCATCTTTGTTAGCCAATTCCCTCTTTGGATTACCCAATATTTTTAAAAAAATATCATGAAGATTTATAATTGGGAGACAAGTAAGAAACACTAAACAGTACTTTGTGGTCTGAGAGTCAACTGAGTGACAGAAACACAGTAACCACTCACCAACAGACTTTGAAAGAGGTAGCATAGTCTTCGTGCACATCTGTCATTTATAACACATAGTGATTTATGGGCTGATGAGCTGGCAGCAACAATTTCACTTAATGCAATTACTCTCAGCGAAAATACTCTGATAACTGTCATTGGAGCTGTGTTGCTGGGAGACTGGTGGTAACTGAAATCTTTGCACAATGAAGATGTGTTGTTGTTTGTCGTTCACTCAGTGAAACATCTGGCTTGCTGCCCAATTGCCCACACCAAATCCTACCACTTAATAAGCCTTAAAAAACTGTCCATTAAAAATGTAAATAGAAATCTGGCAGGGTGGAACATGCCTACAATATAAGCACTTAGGAGGCAGAGGCAGAAGGATCATGAGTTCAAAGCTATCCTAAGCTACATAGTGAGACCTGTTTCAAAAAAATATAAATATAAATGGAAAGAAACTCACTAGCTGCTAGAAGAAAGTCTCAAATATGAAAGTAAGAAAATACACACACACACACACACAGGGAAAAAATAGACTCCAAGGAAACAGATAATGGTGAGAACACAAAAGTATAAAATCTGGATAATTAATATCCTTAGAGAGATAGCATATTTTATCCAAGGAACAGAAATAGGACTGTTAAAAAGAAATAGAGGACAAGAGCTAGCTATTAGAAATTAAAAATAGTATAAACCAATTAAAAAACATCACTGGTAGTTTTGTAACATAAAGACTCTTACCATAGAAACTAAAGCAAAGATAATAATTGAAAATTGGAGAGAAAAAAAGAGAGAGAATCAATTCAGAAGGCCAAATTTAATCAATAAAAGTTATAAGAAGTGAGAAGAGAGAAAATAGGGAATAGATTTAAAAATAAATAGTGTCAAGTTCCCAGAAATGAAGGACATGCGTATCTAGATTGTAACTTCTAGCAACTGCCCAGTTCTGTTAATGAAAAAAGTCTCACCAATGGCAAATTATCAGGACAACTTAGAACACCGTAGATGACGAAAAGACATTAAAAGCTTTCAGAAAAGAAAATCAGGTCACAGACAAAGGTTTAGAGAACCAGAAAAACAATTTTCAGCAGGCATATTAGTAGGTAGAAAACAAAGGAATAGAATTTCAAAATTCTGTGGTGAAGTTATTTTTATTTATATATATATTGGTTTCATTTTGTTTCTTTTTATTTTGTTTTTGAGACAGGGTCCTGCTATGTAGCTGAAACCAGCTTTGAACTCGTGGCCTTCCTGCTCCATTTCCCAAAGCACTAGGATTCCAGACACATGCTATCACATCATAAATGGAAAACTTAATTTTAAGTAAGAAATGTATATTTACCAAAGGTGTTAATCAAGATTTAGGAATAAATATTTCCTTATATGCAGAGTCTAGTCTATGAAAACTTCCCTCCTAGGGACACTTTCTTAGGAAGCCATTTGTGGAGCTGCACAAAGAGACACAGATAGCTTGGAGCCAGGAAATAGAAGCTGTCTCATATGAAGGGATAACAGGAAGCAGTGATGTGGATAGCTGTGCTGGATCAGTAGAGGGTAAGCACCCTAGAATAGAGAAAGGAGACAGAGGTCTGCGTGACAGTTACCACCACTCAGGCAGTGAATTCCTGATGTCTTTGGATAAAATTAGCAGTAGTGGGTGTGGCTATTTATTTTTCTTTTCCAGTGTTGGGACTAAGCACATAGTAGACAAGTGCTCTACCACCAATCTACATCCCTAGCCCTAGTTTTACTTTTTCTTCTTGAGACAAAAGTTCACTATATAGTCAGATTGGCCTGACACTCGTGGTGATCCAGCTGTCCCAGACTTTCAAGAAACTGGAATTATGGACCTGTGCCATCAAACCTGGTTAAAGAAGGGGACTTAAGAAACATTTGTTATAGACATGTTGGGAATAAAAAAATATTTTTAGAAAAGATAGTCACTCTAGGGAGAATAAAAAGATATGAAAGAAAGGAAACATAATAGCACACCATTTGGCTGGTGGTAAAAGAAACTGACAGCTATCAGAATGCAAAGTGTGGAGGGGAAGCTCAGGAAGCTCTCAGCCCTATGCAGAGAGCTACAGGCAAGTACAGAGTGCTGAGAGCGGGGAAGTAGTCTTCCAGGGGGGAAGAGCACATCAAATGTTTATCCAATACCAAACGGTCAGCTCTGAAAACATACACACTGGTAACATTATGCAGACTGAGCAGGTTGTATTTATGTATTTAGAAACATGAACACACACACACAACAAGAACAACAATTAATGGAAAAGGACATGAATTTCATGGTAGCGTTTGAAGGGAGGAAAGAGAAGGGAGAAATGATGTAATTATGTTACAAATGTGAAGTGTAATAAATAGTGGTACAACTATCGCAATAATGGAGGGTAGCAGGTGAATCCCTGTGTGTGAGTGTTGGCATCACATCATTGATGTGACTGTTGTTTTAATTCTCGATGTTACAACTGTCCTTTTCTATTAGACCTTTCAGATTGCAAACACTTTAAGCCCTCTTTTACTAAGAAAATTAAGCTAAAATAAAATGAACTGCCAAGCCAAACAAAGTACAACTCTCCAACTTGACAACAGTTCAGGTAACTGTTTTCATCTCTCTCCTACTCCTCATCACAATCCAATGTCTTGAAAAAAATAAATGATTTATATTCAGTCCCTGTATTTTCTCTGTTAAAAAAAAAGCTATTTCCTCTACAAAATAAGGCAGTTTGGCAAGGTTTCGGGGCACAAGACCTATATACATAAAATCAATTATCTTCCTACAAGATTTTTGTCTTCTGAAAGATGATCTAAAGAGTCAGTACAATCCCAATTAAATTTGAGTGCAGATGTCAAGTTTCATATATATTTACAAAAATTTAAGGATGTAGAATATGCAAATAATTTTTAAAAAAGAGCAAAATTTGAGTATTAATACTAACGAAGGGTTACTATTAAACTATGCTAATCTAGACAGTGGGGTATTTATGTATGAATAGATGTATGAATTTAACATATACATTGAAGTTATTTTTGACAAAAAAAATACTGTAGAAATTCAGGTGCTGGAACAGCTGGATATCCTAACACACAGGCTGGACCCATATCCTTACCTCACTCACATTACATGTAAAAAAACCTGGATCATACATGTAAGTATAAAGCCTAAATTTACAAAGTTTTTATAAGAAATATCATGGTTGCAGAGATGACTCAGAGGTTAAGAGCACTTCTGCCCTTTCAGAGGACCAGAGTTCAATTCCCAGCACCCACACAGTGGCTCACAACTATCCATAACTCCAGTTTCAGAGAAATGGACATCCTCTTTTGATGTCGGTGGGTCCCTGGCACAATCACGGAGCACATCTACACATGCAGGTAAAACGTGTGTACACATAAAATAAATAAATCTATTTGAAAAAGAAACATAATAGGAGGGTTAGGGAGATAGTTCAGCAGTTAGTGCTTACTGCTCTTCTAGAGGACCTGAGTTTGGTCCCCAGTATCCACATTGGAGAGCTCCCAATTGCCTGAATCTCTAGTTCCAAGGGCTTGGTGCTCTCTTCCGGCTTCTGCTGGCACTTGTACTCACATGCACATACCATCCCATCACACACAGGCATACTTACATACATATAATTAAAAAGAAACATAACCGGGGAGAATCTTTTTGACTTTG
Source organism: Cricetomys ansorgei (assembly GCA_026225945.1). Taxonomy (NCBI): domain Eukaryota; kingdom Metazoa; phylum Chordata; class Mammalia; order Rodentia; family Nesomyidae; genus Cricetomys; species Cricetomys ansorgei. The sequence continues at coordinate 200,621 of JAMJFZ010000542.1, read as the reverse complement.
CAATAGGCAGACACTTCTTACGATAAAGAAACATGAATGGTCCAAGAAAAACAAGTTACATTTATTCAAAATTTCTGCCCTTCAAAAGATACAATTACAAAAACATAAAGAAGTGAATCTAGAAGGAATTGGGGGGAGAGGAGAGGGGGCAAATATGATCAAAATACATTGTATGGAATTCTAAAATAATAAAATATATTAACAAAGAAAATGCAAAGAAAGCTTAGAGAGGTAACACGTGTCTAAAATCTCAGCATTTAGGAGGCTGAGGCAAGAACTTTATGTCTATACTAATCTGAGCTACACAACTAGACTCTGCTTAAGAAACCAAAGAAAAACAACAACAACAATTAAAAGAAGGCCACAGAACTAGAGAAAACATTCATAGTATATAGGTCAGATAAAAGACATGTACCCTGATTATAAGAAGAATATTTACAGCTCAATAACAATAGCAAAAGGAACCCTTTAGGCACTGCTAGTGAAACTGTGAATAAATGCAACCTCAATGGAAATCACTATGTAGGCTATTAAGAACAACAACGACAAAAAAGATGTTACATGATCAAGCTGATCAAGCTATATCATTCCTGAATAAATACCTAAAGGAATGTATGTCAGTATATGTAAGAGATAGTTGTGTATCAAAGTATATTGTGGTGCTATACAAAATAGCCAAGGTTAGAATCACCCTATGGTCCTGCCAATGGACAAATGGATAAAGAAAATGGGATATTTAGCTATAATGAAGAGTGAAATTGCATCACATGCTGGAAAATGGTAGAATTTGAGATCATCGTGTTAAGCAGAATAAACCAGACACAGAAAGACAATTTTCTTTCATTTTTTTCTCATAGGTGGAAACTAGAAAATACAAACAAGAACTGAAGATAGTAGAGGGGCTGGCTATAAGGGACATGCTGGGCTATGGCTTACTGGTAGAGTACTTTAGCATTTGTGAGGCCGGAGGTGAAATCTCATCACTGACAAAACAAAAGCCAGAACAGAACTACTATACTACAACATTTATGAATTAAAATTCTTTTACCAAGTGTATTGGCATTTTTGTCATTGCTGTAACCAAATACCTGACAAGAAGCAATTTCAAAGTGGAGGGATCTGTTTTGTCTTAAATTTTAAGAAAGGGTAGAGCTCATGATTGTGGGGCTGACATTGTGGAGGGGGCACGAGGTGGATGGTCACACTTAGAAAATAGACAGGAAGTAGGAATGAGCTGTTAAGCCTCAAGGCCTGCCCCTCCACTCCCCTCCCCTCAGTGAGTCACTTCCTTCAGCAAGTCTCCACATTCTCAAACGCCCCACACACTTCTAAATAGTGCCACCAGCTTGGGACCAGGTGTTTAAACACATGAGTCTACGAGGAGGCATGCTACATTGAAACTACAACAACAAGTGAAAGATTGATTAAAAATAAAAACAATCATTATTTTCCGGTGATATACCTGGACATCTAGAAAATTCAAAATAACATCCAGATTACTATGAAAATTAATAAGTATGTTATCAACAAAGTCTATACATACTTGTTGTATTTCCATGTTAGAAAACTTAGAAAATTGTATTGTAAAACATCTATCATTATTCTGGGCTGAATCTTGAGACAACATGAAGAAATGAGTGGAAACTTGGTAACATCCAAATAAAGCCAGGAGGTTAACATTATTATAATATTCATTTCTTAATCTTGACAAGAGTTCTATGGAAATGTAAAAATCCTTAAAGCTATAAAGCCAAGGAAATAAACTTGAATTTTCTTCTAAGGAAAGAATTATTCAAGAACTAAAAAAATAACAACAAACAAACAAACAAACCAGTACTTCAACTATATATCTCCGGTGGGATGCACACAAAGAGAGAAATAATTACAAATCAACAACTGCTTTGTTTAATCTTCAATGTATCAGCAAAGATAGTTCTCACTTACCATCTGGCCCTATAGTGTATTTTTATTTAGGTAATCTTGCAAAAATGTATAGCAGGCAGAACTAAAGCATAATGAGAAATAACACCAAACACTCAGTAGGCTGGAGATGCTCTATTTTGTAGAGTACTTACTCAGCATTCAGGAAGCTCTGAGTTCTATGCCAGCACTGAACAAAAGAATAAAACCAGATGTGGTGGTACGTACCTGTAAGCCCAACTCCTGGGAGGTAGAGTCAGGAGGATCCAGGCCATTCTTTGCTACATAGCAAAATTGAGGCTAGGTTGATGCCTGAGACCCTGTCTCTAAAAACAATTAACACTGTATTCGTCACTTTTTTATTGCTATGATAAAACTCCATGACCAAAGCAATTCATGAAAAAAATCATTAAATTGGGCTTATAGTTTCTGAGGATTAAGAGTCCATTATGCCAGGGCCACAAAGTAGCAAGAAGTAGGCATGTTGGTTGGAGAAACAGCTGAGAATTCACATCTCAAAACTACAACGATAAAGCAGAGAGGCAGACTGAGAATGGCTCTAGTCTTTTGAAACCTCAAAACCCACTCCATAGTGACACTTCCTCTAACAAAGCCACACCTCCTAATCTTTCCCAGACAATTCCACCAACTAGGGACCAAGTCTTCAAATGCTCCAGATTTATGGGAGACATGTCATTCAAACCATCACAACCACAACAATATTTAAGAAGATATTTGATATAACAATCAATTTGTATAAAGTAAAGCTTGACATAAAATCGTGAACAATACAGAATGTGGTTTCATGGTCTTTTTTTTTTCAGAGAGGGGTGATTATGCAAAAGAACTTTCTATTTAAAAAGTTCACCCTTTTTAATGTGAAACCTTTCATACCCTTTGTTATTTCTTTTTGTCTCTTAAAATATATTGTTCATTTATTCTTGAGTCTGAAAAATTCATCTAAGATATTTCCATGAGAGATTTCACTGGTGTAATCAGTTTTGTTCTCATTAGAGTCTGAGATGCTGTTATCTTTCTCTCCGTTTTCACATTCTAATTCATCTAATAAATGTAAAACATGCCCCTTTGTCAATTTCCTTCTTTTTGCCATTATAGGAAGAAAAAATATAAAACAAATCTTTATTCTCAAATGATTTTTTTAAAAGCTAAGAAGACGCTATAAAACAAAAACAAAACAGCATAGAAAAGCACTGGATACCGGTGAGTAAAATGAAGGAAAACAGTCAAGGCCTCTAAACACACAATTCTAAAGCAATTTATGAAAGAAAGTCAAAGAGACCTAGGTAAATGGGCAGATTATAAATGTCAGTATTGTAAAATACTCGGTTCAGTTGATTTGACCTATAGATTCAAGACAATCTCAGACTTCAACAGGACTTTTTTTCATGCATGGAAATTCACAAACCAGTTCTAAAATCTGTATGTTCTTTAGTTACTTTTTCAATTATTATAACCAAATAGACATCCAGAAACAACTTATGGCAGAAGAGGTTTATTTTTAGCTCATGGTTTTAGGGGACATGGTCCATAACAATGGCGAAAACATGGCAACAGGTCTGGGAACATGTGGCAGCTGGTGACATCAATCAACAGTCAGGAATTAGGGATGAATTGTTAGTGCTTCGTTTCTGGTCTCCTTTTTATTCATTCTGGACACCAGTCCTTGGGATGAAGCCACCTTCATTCAAGGTGGAGTCTTCCATCCTCAGCTAAACCTTTCTGGAAACAGCCCCCAAAGGTGTTTGTCCACGGTGATTCTAAATCTCAAATTCACAATGAAGATTAGCCACCACAATGTGGAAATTAATAAAAAATATCTAAAGTAGTCTTAAAGGTCAAAATAGGTCACCATGCAAGAGACCATCCTTGGATAGAATCATTCAGGTGATATGATATTGACACGAGGATAGATCAGAATAGGTACTCAAAAACCAAACCAAAAATATGTCAAAAAAGACATTACAGCTCAGTGCGGGGAAAGAGATTCTTTTTAATCAACATAGTATTTTTCAGACAATTATCACTTGGTTATCCATTCAGGGAAGAGTGTATGTTAACCCCTTCCTCACACTACATACAGAAATGAATTCAGATAGTTTGAGGATACAAATGTGAAAGGTAAATCAAGAAATCATCAAGGAAAAGGTTTAGTAGATAATCTTTATAGAATACACATGTGGAAGGAGCTCTCAAAATTGGGACAACCTGAGTAAAAAAAACATGGTAACAATGAATTACAACTTACAGAATAAAATAAATAGACATGGGTCTATATTGTTGTAAACAAATAATTGAGTTAAAACAGCATGGAGGAATTCTTATAGAAGAATTCAATCATTAAATACAGAAATAATAACTGAAATATATAATCACACTAGGCGAACACCACAGTAATAATTATCACAAGCAAGAAGCATTTATGGATCAAAACAAGTGGGCAAAAAAAACTTAAGGAAAAGCAAGGTGTTAGAGTACTCTCAAAATAACTTCCCCAAATACTTAAAAATTACCAAGAAGGAATTATAGCAACTTCCCAGTGCTGAAACATAGCAAACACCACATTCACCAATGTGGTGATTGTTTCCACCAGTAATAAGGGATATCAGCATCATGTACTCCTGATATGATACACTGACAAGGGCATGATATCACATGTGGTGTCCTTGTAAAAATATATATAATCTCAAGCTAATCACAAGAAAAGATAGGAGGGCCGGAGGAGGCAATAGCTTGTATTTGTCACTTGAAATCAAAACAAGAAGACACACACATACCTTAAAAGCAGGGGAAAATGGGAAAAATTCAAATGGACAAACTAAAATACAACTAAAGAACTGGAGCTACTGAGTTTGAAATTACCACTGGGCGGGGGGACTGAAATATTGAGCCCTTCAGTATTTCCTCATAAGGATATCAGAAGCAGCATGTCATAGTAAGCTTGATATATGACAGATAACTGTGGAAATCATTGTGCAGGGATACAAATTGATTCACATATAGTTCATCTGAACTTTGAATCGATGCACATTTTTCATTGATTTTTCTCCCTCATTTTCACTATCCCATTTTCACCCACTCCTAGCACCACCCACGTACTAAGCATGATTGACTCATGCATGTGAATTAAGCCATCACTGTACACAGCTTTGTCTTTTTTGCTGGCATTCCTCTTGATGTGAACATTTCAACTTGAACGTTTCAAACAGCTTTTGTATTTTCTTGTCACTTTGAAATATCACGTACACCTTCATTGTAAACAGTTGCTGAGGTTATCCTGTGGACTCGTGGCTATTGGCAGTCTATCACTCTTTGAACTTCATATGTAGAGAGCATGCACTGGCCCAGTGCCCGAGGCTCGGTAAATAACACTGACAGAAAATATTAAAGAATGCGGTCACATGTTTAATTGTACTTCAAGTACATGAAATATTTTTCTAATAAAGTCCTGGTAAGCTGTTTTCTATTTGTATCAAAGAGAACGGCTTAAACAGCAGTGCATTTATTTTAGTTAGAAGCAAGCGAGAAGTCATGGATATGGACTTTGTTGTAAGGAAACCGAAGGCTTAGAGATCTGTAGTAAAAAGGAATGGTGTAATTGGAAAGTGTTTCAGGTGAGTGGTTAGAAACGAAAATGTGTCAGCTTTTGCTTACTGTAAATGTCGCCACATGCAAATCATCTAACTTTAGTGATTCTTTTCCCTCAATTCTAAAATGACATGATAGGCTTAGAATTTAGTTGTTTTAAACTATGTTAGCTACCTCAAGTGAGATCTTCCTTGGAAGAAATTCCCTTGCAAGATGCATGGTCAATTATGCTTTTCAATGTAACACTGAAAATTATTCAAGGTTATAACTGCTGCCATGTGACTCTCGCCTTTTCTATTTGCTATTTACTGACTGAAATGTATTGCCACTCTTTTTTCCTTTGTAAAATAAAGGTTTGAGCCAAGCAAAATGGCGCATGGCTATAATCCCAGCACTGAGGTGCCTAAGGCAGGAGGATTTCAAGTTCAAGGCTAACTTGGGCTATACAAGCTTTGTCTCAAAAATTAAATAATAAAAGAATGTTTGTTATAGATCACTATGCTTTATGAGCACAGATGCAAAAGTGCTCAGCAAAATACATACAAATGAATCTGATAGGATATTAAAGGATTGTGTACCATGACCAAGTGGAATCTATCCCAGGAATGCAAAGACTATTCAATACAACAAAGTCAATCAATGTAAAACTCCACATTAATAAAAGGAAGGGTAAAGTACATGGTTATCTCAATTGAGTCAGAAGGCATTCGTTAGAAAGCAAAAAGACAACATATGGGAAGAGAGAAAATATTTATAAGTTATACGTCTACTAAGGGTATAATAGTCAGAAGATATACAGAATCACCTCTTACAGTTCAATGTAAAAGGACAGGGCATTTAAAAATAAACAGAATATTTATTTATTTTATTAATTTATTTTGTTTCTGTTTTTTTTTTTTGAGACAGGGTTTCTCTGTTGTAACTCTGGCTGTCCTAGAACTCACTTTGTAGACTAGGTTGGCCTCAAACTCACAGAGATCTGCCTGCCTCTGCCTCCTGAGTGCTGGGATTGAAGGCGTGTGACGCCATTGCCTGGCTATAAAAATGAACAAAATATTTAAAGAGATATTTCTCCAAAGAATATCCATAAATATCCATAAACAAGCACACAGTTTGATCCTCAACCTCTTTAGTAAGGAAATTCAAACCACAATGAGGTTTTGACACATACTATGATGCCTATTATAAACCAAAATAAAACACAAACAGAAAATAACAAATGTTGGGAGGATATGGAGAAATTGGCTTAAAGTACAGAACACTTTGTATATCAGTACTGAGAATATGAAGCGATGCAATCACTGTGTAAAACAGTGTGACAGTCCCTCAAAAAATTGAATATAATATGATTATATGACTGAATAATTTCACTTCTAGGTACATAGTCAAAATAATTGAAAACAGGGACTCAAATGAATACACAGAACTCTCATTTTCATAGCAGTACTATTTACAATATCCAAAAGGCCCATATGTCTGTCAATGAATGGTTAAACAAATCGTTGTATATTCATACAATGGAATATTATTCAGCCATAAAATAGAATGAAGCACTGATGCATACTACAGTGTGCAGACAACTCTCAAAAACCATGGAAAGACTCCAGATACAAAAGTCCTATGCTGTGTGATTAGCTTCTATGAAATATCCAAAATAAGTAAACCCGTGGCGGTTGTCATGAATGTAAGAGGGAGAGAGAAGTAGTAGGGAGCCTTGACTTAATGGTTAAGGTGTTTTCTTTTGGGGTGATGAAACTAGAAAGATGGGGTACACAATATTGTGAATGTGCTAAGTGCCACTGACTAATATTTTTTATTTTGATTTGTTGGTATTCTTGGCTTAGATTATGTTAAAATGGTTAATTATGCAGCTGAATGCAAATGATGTTCCTGCAGTTCCAGCACTTGAGAGGCTGAGCCAGAAGGATTGTTTGAATCCTGGAGTTCAGGGCCAGACTGGACTACAGAGAGAAGCTACCTCAATATAATAAGCAAATTAAGTGCTTATCTTTTACATCAAATTCAGAAGATTTTGCATGGCAAATGCACAGAATGGAAAGGTACTATATAGGGCGGAAGAAACTGTTTTCATATTGTACACCTGGCAATGGTTTAATAGACAGACAACATAAGACTCAAAAACTCAACAGCAAAGAAAAAGAAGACATGCAGGTGACCAACAGGTGTATGAAAAAAATGCCCAGCATCAATAATCATCAGGAAAATGTATGTCAAAACTCTAGTGAGAATAGATGCTAACAAAAGGAGAAAGGTATGGAGAAAAGGGAACTCTCCTTGTACACTGTTAATGAGTATGTTGGTACAGCTGGAGAAAAGCATAGCATTTCTTCAAGAAATGAAACATAGCACTGCCATATAATCCATCAATGCCATTTCTGGGTGTATATTCAAAGAAACAGAAGCAGTATAATGAAAAGACATCTAAATCCCTATGCTTATTGAAGCACTATTCACAACTGTCAAAACCTGGAATCAACTTAAATGCCCAACAATGAATGAAAAGAGAAAGAAAAGTTACTACACGTGCACATGATGGGATACTTTCTACCCATGAAAAATGGAAATCATATCTTTTGTGTCAAAATGGTGGAAGTGGAACTGATGATGCTAAGTGAAATAAGCCAAGCACAGAAAGCCAAATACCACATGATGTCACTCATATATGGAATCCGAAATAGTTGAAATCACAGAAGTTGCAAGTAGGGTGGTAGTTGACAGAGGTTGGATAGAATAGTGGTAGGGAGAGTTTAGGAGAAGGTACTTAGCTATAGGCACATAAAAGAACATTCTTACATCTTATTACACAAGAGGATGATTACGGATAGCAATAACTTGCTGTAGATTTTATAAAGTCAGATGAATTAGGATATCTTGTCCATAAAGTAAGACTTATTTGAGACAACAGATACATTTAACCTGCTTACATGATGTATACATGAATTGAAGTATCATATGGTATCAATTAATATACATAACCCTAATCTTTTGTATCAGTAAAAACACAATAAAATGCAAAGAACTTGGAACCCTAAGCAATGCCTCCATAGTCAAAAGAACTTGCTATTTCTTCCTGATACTATCAATAATAAATCCAAATAGTACAGAGAAATATAAAAAGTACAGTAAAATAAAAATCAACCATGGGATATATGGAAGCCAAAGAGAGCAAGGAGGGTTTGAAGGGAGGAAAGGGAACTGGAAGCAATATCATTATATTATAACCTCAAAATAAAAGGAATACTTTTTAAAATTTTTTTCGAGATAGGGTTTCTCTGTTGTAACTCTGGCTGTCCTGGAACTCACTCTGTAGGCTGGCCTCAAACTCACTGAGATCCTCCTGCCTCTGCCTCCCAAGTGCTGGGATGGTGCGCCACCATCCGGCTTATCAAAGAAATACTTTTTAAAAGGCTAAGGAAAACAAGCTTTCTGTGTGTGTGTGTGTGTGTGTGTGTGTGTGTGTGTGTGTGTGTGTGTGTGTCTGTATACACATCCCTTGTGTGCCTTATGTGTGTGTGTAGGTCACAGAACAACGCCTGGTGTTGGTCCTTGTCTTCCACCTTGTTTGAGCCAGGGTCCCTTGTTCACAACTTGGTACAGCAGGCTAGCTGGCCTGTAAGCTTCCAGGGATTCTGTCCATCTCTCACCTTAGCGAAGGAGCACTGGGATGACAGAAGCATGAGCTGTGTGTCTAGCATTATATGGGTTCTGGGCATCTGAATTGAAATCCTCATCCTTGGGTGGCATGTGCTGTATACAGTGAGCTACCTCTCCAGCTCTCCATCTTATTTCTTGAGACAAGGCTTCATGAAAACCTGGAAATCACCTATTTGTCTAAACTTGCTTGCCAGCAAGACCTATGCCTCTGTTTTCTCAGGGTTGGCCTTACAGGCATGGAGTGTTGGGCTCAGCTTTCTTTGTAAGGATGGAAACAATGTTCTCAAAGATGGGGTGTAACTCTTAAGAGAGCTTGACTAGCATGACTAAATCCTGAGTTCAGTCTCCATTACTGTAAAGAAAATGGTAAATAATAAAATGCCCTCAAATTGGTAGGAGTAGGTGCACAATTCTGACTATGTTACTATTAAAAGCTATTGCCTATATACTTGTAAGGGATAAACCATTGCTAAATAGATCTTTTTACTTCAAGTCATTTCACTTTTTTAAAAACTTTTTTCATGCGATAATATTGATCATATTCTTCCCCTCTTCCAACTCCTTCCAGATTATCACCAGATTCCTACCCACCCAACTTCATGTTTTCCCTCTCAAACAACAAAAAATAAATGGAAGTCGAACAAAAAACCCAATAAGATAAAAAATATCAAAACAAAAGAAAACACACACACACACACACACACACACACACACACACACACACACACACACACGGTCTGGTTTTGTGGCCCAGTACTTCTGAGTATGGGGCCTGCCCTGGAGTGTGGTTGCTATACCCAGTAGCATTCCACTGGAGAAACTGATTTTTCCTTTCCTAGCAGACATCAATTGCAGATAGCTTCTTGGTTTGGAGTGTGACTTTGTGTCTGCTTGAATTTTTGTAGTTTTGAACATGTGCATATATGAACTCATAGACTGTGATAGCTATATACCTTTTTAATAATTACATGAAAAATAAATGTAAGTATTTTTACACCTATTCTTTTTTATAGAACATTTTATGTTTGTTGTTGGTTGTTGGGCTTTGTTTTCTGTCTGTTTTTTGGCAGTGGGGGCAGGGATATCTCACTCTGTAGCCCAGCCTGGCCTTTAACTCAGGGGAGCCTCCTGCTTCAGCCTCCTGAATACTGGAGTTATAGGTGTGAACAGTCATATTATGATTCCATTTGCGAAAAAAATCATATGCACATATAATTTTTATTGTGAAAAATTGTTAGTTTTCATAATGTAAGTTTCACCTCAATAAAAAAAATAATTTAGGTGCATGGAAATGGCTCAAGGGATAGGAGCACTTGCCACTAAGCGTCAGGACCTGAGTTGGATCACAGATTCCATATGGTTGAAGGAGAGAAGCAACTGCCACAAGCTGTCCTCTGGCATCCATACATACACAACAGCATCCGGAGAAGCACGTGCACGCACAATAAATAAGTGTAATTTAAAAAAAGAAATCCTTTTAAACACGGTTCTGGAAATAAATGTTTCTGTCTCGCGCCGAACTACTAGTTTATTTTGCAGCAAACATTTAAGGAAAGTGGCTGTAAATAGGCTCATGAATTATTATTAGATGTTGGAAAAATATTTGGCGACTTGCACGAGGATTCGCTTTTTAGTAAGTCTCTCGCCTTAATGTTTAAATCTATGGAATTGTAAGTAGAAAGATTTTATGAATATTTAGAATTTTAATAAATCACTCTGAGATTCATGAGGTTAATTTTGTTGGATCAGACCACAGGATAGTTTTTGTTTCTTAAATACATTTTGGAGTTTGCTGTAGTGGTGTATACTTGTAAGTCCCAATACTAGGGAAACTGAGCATGAGTTTGAGGCACATCTGAGCTGTGACATAAAATCCTGTTTCAAGCAAGCTAACAATAACAACAACAACAACAAAGATTAATTTACTTTATTTTTGTTATAAAATTACTGTTTTAAAAGGTGGCTCCACACCTGTAGTCTAAGCACTTGGGAAACTAAAGCAGGAGGATTACCAGGAATTTGAAGCTAGACTGGGTAATGTAATGATGTCTAGGCTGGCCCGGGCTGCAGAATGAGACCCTGTCTCAAAACAAACAAGTGAAAAAAGAAGTTTGAGTGTTTCATGGAGAGTGATCTGCTTGGGGGCACATTAAAGGTTACTGGAGTATTTTTAAAAGAGAAATCAACAAGAATGTAATGGTGCCAAACTGAAAACTACCTAATGTCCTTCAATAGGAGAATGGATAAATTAACACAATGGGTAAATATACTGCAGTGAGACTGAATGCATGGCCACTACATGCAATTATCTGGGTCTCATAAGCATTGCTGCAGTGATAAAAGCCAGGCATAAAAGAGCCCACACTGGATGGCTCTATTAGAGTTCAAAAATAAGGAAAATTACTCTATGGTGTTCGACGTTAGGATAATGTTTAGCATTGTTGAAGCTAGTTACTGGAATGGGTCACAAGGGGCGTTCTGAGGTGTTATCTTTTTTTTCCATCTGGATGTTAGTAATATGATGGTATTAAGACTGTGGAACTCCTTCAGGATGTACACCTGTTTTTTGCTTCTCTGTGTGTATGCTGTACTTCAATTAAATTTTACTAAAACAAGCAATCAAGCAAGTAAACAAACAATTCCTCAAACTCACACATCCTTTCAGCTAACTATCCAGAAGCTCTTTCTTCCTAATCACACATAACCAACTTCTCGAATCTTCTATTCTTGCTGCCTCGATTTCCTCACTTTGCCCTCCTTCCCTTCCCCAGCTCACTCTAATGTGAATTTCCCTCTAAAATAGCTCTCATGGTGACCATCAATTACCTCTCTGTTAAATCCAGAGGCAAAATATATTATATCCTTAATTTGTTTGATTTCTCAGCAATATTTAATACCATTAAACACTTTCTTATCGTTAGAAATATTGTCTTTGTATGGCTTCTGTGACACATACTTGCAGGGTAGTCTTCCTGCTTCTCCTTCGACTCCATCTATGCCTAGTCATCCTCTTCTCTCTGGCCATTAAATGTTGGTCATCCCATAAACTCTAAGCTTTAGATTTTCATTTCTCATTTTATGCTCCCTCCTTAAGTGATCTCATTCATTCGTATAAACTTTCAGCATAATTTATACTCAACTCCCAGTTAGCAGAAATATCCTCGACGTCTCTATGTTCCACACTCGTATATCTAATTACCTAGCACACATCTCCGTTTGAACATTTTACAGCCATTGCAAAGCTCATTTGTTCAAGATGAAATCTTCGTTTCTTCCTGCTCCGAGTGTATTCCTTATCTGTCCTAAGAAACTCTACTAGCATCTCGTTCATTTCCTCGAATTGGGGACATTTAAAAAGTTACATCTTCTTTCTTTGCGTGTTTCTCTGTGTCTCTCTCAGTCTGTCTGTGTGTGTGTGTGTGTGTGTGTGTGTGTATGTATGTATGTGTGTGCACATGCATACATGTGTACACAGACCCCATGGCATACATGTGAAGGTCAGAGGACATCTTTTAGGAGTCAGTTTTTTTCTCCTTCCACCGTATGAGTCCCAGGGATTGAATTCAAGTAATCAAGATTGATAATGGGTACCTTTATCCACTGAGCCATCTTGCTGTTCCTGGTGACATGTTTTTTAGCAGGCCCCAACTTCTCATATCCCAAATCTGGGAATGCTAAACCTTACTTAGTACTTGGCAATTTGAGCCATGGAAGCATATGGGAAGGTAGACTGAAAGAATTCATAGCAACCTGCTCTGAAGCTTCTTTGAGTTCAATGAAGTGAGAAGTGACTACCGTGACTATTGAAATGCACCACTTAGATCTCTTCCAGTCGCTTGAAGTGGTGGCAACTGATGGCTCTCAATTGTCTCCCTCCCTCTCTCTCTCTCTCTCTCTCTCTCTCTTTCTGGGTATTCTCTTAACCACAGGTGACTCTGTCCCACATTGTGCCTTCTCTGAAGGTAGACATAGTGAACAACTTCTATCCCATGAGAGTACAAAGGCTCAAACTTCAACTCAGAAAACTCAACAGAGAAGTCACCACTGCTCCAAAGCTCCCTTAAAAATGCCTGGAGCCTTGGGACAAGCGGGCGTGATATTCATGTCTCCTTTAGGGCTGGAAACTCTAGTGTTTTATTCTCTTCACATTATGACTGTGGATCTCTGTGTTAACTGATGTCTATTTCAAAAAGAAGCTTTTTCTGGTTAGAGAATGCTGTATTTTTTTTCTTTTTTCTTTTTCTTTTTCTTTTTTCAAAACAGGGTTTCTCTGCTGTAACTCTGGCTATACTGGAACTTGCTCTATAGACCAGACTGGCCTCGAACTCACAGAGATCCCCCTGCCTCTGCCTCCCATGTGCTGGGATTAAAGGCATGCACCATCACTGCCCAGCATGAGAATGTTGTACTTTTAAGATTGGAGCTAAGAAAGATTTCACCTCTGCTTGAGTTCTTAGGGTGTTAATGAGCTAGGCCCATTTTCATGTACCCAGTTGTTTCCTTTCTTGTTGCTTTGATAAAATATTTTAACAAAGAGTAACTTAAAGGAGAAAGGGTTTGTTCTAACTCACAATTCAAAGGTACTGTCTATCATAATGGAGACATCAAGGCTGCAGGATCTTGAAGCAGCTGTTTAAATCACATCACAGTCAGAAAGCAAAGGGTGATGAATGTGTGCTAGTGCTTAGCTTTCTTTCCCCATCTTAAGGGCTGCAGAGACAGCTCAGTGGTTAAGATCATGTATCACCCTTGAAAAGGACCTGGGTTAAGTTCCTAGCACCCACATGCAGCCCAACCATTTGTAACTCCAGTTCCAGGAGAGTCTGATTCCCTCTTCTGATCTCTGCAGGCAGCAGGCATGCACACACATGCAGGTAAAAACACTAGTGCACTTTCTCCATTTTATGCCATCTAGGATCCTCTGTCCAAGGAATGGTCCTGTCCACAATTAAGATGGGTCATCTCACACACCACATTAATTGATGTAATCAATACAACACCCTATAAGCATGTGCCGAGGCTCCTCTCTTAGGTGATTCTAGACTCTGTTAGGCTTATAATTATCAATAACAAGCATACTGCTGTACTCTTTTTCCTTATGAAAATAAATTCTTGGCCTGATAAACCCTGAAAATAGCACTTTTCTCATAGCTGTAGTGTGAAGAAGAATGATAGGTCCATGATATATGCACGTGCGTGCACACACGGGGGGGGAGGAAGAGAGAAGAGGGGAGAGAATACTGTTTTACCACATTAAAATATATGAAAAAATCTATATATTTTATATATGATGATATCTGTAGTCATGAAAAATCTCCAACCTGGAAACACAATACTTCAAATTCAAAGAATTAAGAATATTCATCGATAGTTTATGTATGATATTTCATAGTTTACCTCTTATAGTGAGATCTTGGGCTCCATTTTGAGCTTATTTTTTATGTAATTCTACAGGCTAGGTTTCAAATTCTTTTTTTCTATTTTTGGTTTTTCAGGACAGGGTTTCTCTGTTGTAACTCTGACTGTCCCGGAACTCACTCTGTAGACCAGGCTGGCCTCAAATGTGCCTCTGCCTCTGGAGTGCTAGGATTAAAAGACTGTGCTGCCACTGCCCAGTCTCAAATTCATTTTTGTGCACATGTGAGTGTGTATACTTATGTGTGTGAAGTTGCATGTAGCTGCGTGAGTGTTTCAGAGGCCAAAGGAGGACTTCAACTGTCCTGCTTTATCATTCCCCCACCTTATTTCTTTGAGGCAGGGTCTCTCACTGAGCCAGGACATCAGTGAGCTGCCTCCGCTTTACCCCTGGTCGTGGGTTACAGACACACGGGACTGTGCTCATCTTTTTTTTTTTTTTTTACTGGGGATTTGAACTGTGGTTTTCACATCTGCACAGTGAGTGCTCTTATCCATTGAACCATCTCCCCAGACCTTCAAATTCATTCTTTTGCCTGTGGATATCCATCGTTTTCAGCATCATTTGTTGAAAAGATAATTCTTGAGCTATTCAAATGTTTCAGCGGTCTTGTCAAAGATCCATTGACCATAAATGTCAGGGTTTGGATTCATTTCTTTCATTGAAAATTGTTTGTTTTGTATTTTTCTTAACACAAAAGTAATATTGCAGAAAAATACATGTAAGCCCAAACAAAGATCACATGCTGTTCCATCAGACTCAAGGTCATACATTCCACTACTGTCAACACTAAAAAAATAAAAAATCCTTCCACACTATTTTCTGAAGTGTAAATGTCATTCTATAATATTGATTTGTATCTTGTTTTTTAAAAAGCTTCACAATGTTCTGAATGTAGTTCCACCCAATAAATATAGATGTGCATTAAATCATTGCTTTTATTGACTTTATCATGCTTCATAGTATGGATAAGACTTAATTATTTTTACCCCATCCCCTACTGTTAGACACAGTGAGTGACATGGCTGTCGTGGACATCTTTATACATAAATCTTTAAATACCTGTCCAATATTCCAGAGGTAGCACACTTCCAACACAATGATTGGTTTTTGCTCACGGATGTATTTTATTATGCATATATGTATGCGTATATAAGTATATATAATATTAAATTGGTAAGGTTTGTTTGGTTACATTCCTAGGAACAGGACTGCCAGGTCTCCTGGCATTTAGTTCTGATTCGGCAAGGTTCTGCTACTTGCTGGTCCTGGGATGATGATTGGATCTATCTCTGGGTCAGTGCCACAATAAGTGGGTGGAAGACAGAGAGGATGATGTGAGGCAGGCTTTAGAACAGTTTTCTGAGGTTACTGATGACCCAACTCCCAAAGGCATCTTTGGGGATGCATGCAGTACATAAAACTGGAAAGACTAATGCATTAAGCATCCAGAGATCAGGATCTAGTTCTAAGTGTATTATAGTATTGCTCTGTGACTTTGAGCCAGTTATCTAATCCCCCTGTTGCGAGCTGGTTAATCCCTCTAAATTTCATTTGCTTGCACGGTTTTTCGGAGAATCAAATGTGCTGTTGAGTGGAACGTGTTTGGAAAACCAGAATCCTATATAATTTTATGACAGTCCTATTCGTCTTAATTTCCCAGATTGTTTTATATAGGGTCAAATAGACCTAAGCTTATGGATGTAAACTACTGTCTGCTTATAGAACCTTGTTTTTAGAAGTGCTGATTTCCAAGGGTAGACATGATTGTGGGCTGCAGGGATCTAATTCGGTATGCTTGTGTTCTACAATCGTTTATGGATGATTTCACATGCCAGACACTTTGGATACAAAGATGACTGTGATTAGTCCTTGTCTTTGCAGAGCTTTGTAGTCCACTAGAAAGAGACAATCATGTACTGAAATCATCAGGAAACAGGGATAAGAGATACAAAAGAAGACAGAGCCAAGGCTGCAATAAGAGAAGCAATCAAGGCCTTGAGGCACAGGGTCTATAGAGGGAGGCTTGAGATGGAGAAAGGACCAGGTGTGTGTATATGTGTGCGTGCACGTGGGTGCCTGGTAGTCTCTGCCAGTGCAGTAAATCTGGGGCTAGACTTTATCTTAGAATCTGTGCTCATTTTCTATGCATTTACATTTTCTTTTTTTAGTTTTGTGTTTCTCTTCATTTTCTAGTTGAGTTCTTTTGAAAAATGCTAATCTGGTGTTAGCTGTACTAACAGGAAAAGAGATTTGTCTACACTTGTGCCAAGAGACTTGGAGAACCCAGAGTGTTCTCAAAGCCAACAGTGCTGGTAAAAGTAAAGAGCCTATTTGGAAACCAGGGAAGAGCTTGGAGGTGCTCCTTCCTCCCTGCTGCCTGCATCATCTGGCATTCTGCCTGGATCATTTCCAAGCCTATCACCTTGCAAGCATTTGTCTGCTGCCACTGTGGCAGCAGTAACCACAGACTTTAGAAAAGGCCACCTAAACATCTTTCTGCCCTTTTCTCTAGCCTGCCTCTTTCCCTCAGTTTGGATATCTAAGCATTTCTAGTCCAAATAAAAACCAAATGCAATGATTATTGAAACCAGAGGAAATAAGGGATAGTGTTCTACTCTTAATGCTTATTAAATTTGGACTTAATCTTCTTCATCACAATTAAGCCTTTAAACCAGCCAATATACTTAAACGAGGTGGAATGAAAAGACTTACTGTAAGAGATGACAGGAGGCTCTTTGGGAAATTAAAATCTCCAGAGATTCCCAGAGTGAGAGTTACTGAGCCAAGAAAGAGAAATAAAGAAAATGACTTTTAACGCTTAATAAACAGGATGCCAATTAGGCCTTTGACTTAAAAAGCTAGATGATGTCAGTATTGCTAGTGGGGGATGGGTTAACTGGAGCCATGGAGTTAATAAACACTGTGTTGTTTCCAGGTCTTCCTTCTTTTCCTCTTTATTTTGGAGGCGTGGGAGGGGGGTAGCTTTTTGGGACAAGGTCTCGCTATGAAGTTCAGGCTATCCTGGAGTTCCTTATGTAATCCAGATAGGCCTCTAATTTACAGCAAGCCTCCTGCCTCTGCCTCCTGATCCATTTTTTTATTCACATTCTTTTAAACTGGCTCAGTGTACCTTTCTTTTCCCAGTTTGTCTTGTGTCATGGGAAGAAATGCACGATGCTGTGGAAACACCTGCTTGCTTCTGTGAAGATTTTAAAAGGGCCTTTTCCTAATTTTCCATGCCCCCAGTGCTGCTTTAGGGATACAACTTAAGTGAAAGGTCCGTGTAGTCACCACAGACTGAAACTGTACCATTCACGGAGGATGGAGCTAAAGCTACCCAAGCACTCAGTGCAGACTTGGGATGAGAAAATGACCACCGCAGTTCTACAAGCACGTGATTCTCTGTTATCTTTTTGGACACAGAGCCTTTTCCCAGCAGCCTTTTCTTCTCGACACTCTCTCCCAGGACAGAAAAGCAGCAGCCCTAAGTCGTGGGAAGGACACCTCCCAAGTTGGGAGGGTTTCCAGGTCCCAGTTTCTACCAGCCAGAAGTTTGATTTACCGGCACCATCTGTGGGAAGACAAATGGCCCCTTCTGGCTGTGCTGGCCAGATGCAGAGAAGGGAGGAAAGAGGAGAAAAAATGGAGGAAGGCAGATTAGTAAATCAATAAATACTCAAGTGACATATAACGAATGAACAAATAAAAATTCCTCATAGGAAGGTGGCGGGTATCCTGAGATGGTGATGTTGAATTGAAAGAGGTGACACTTTTTTTAGCCCAAGGATAATCTCTTAAATTCTGGCTACAAACAATACAGTATAACTCTTATGGTTGCCATGACAACGTGAATCCCTCTCCTCTGATGTCAGCTGGCTCTCCCTCCTCCTTAGGAATCTGGAATGCCAGTTTTCTTTCTGCTGTAAATGTTGTGCCTGGTTTCAAGGACTCAATGATGGGCTCACCTAATAACTCCCTTTCTCTCAGGACTGCTTGTTCCAGAAACCTAAGGTCACATTTCTTATGGAGAAAAGGGAGCCTGTTCCAGTTAGACATGTGAGCTATTTCAACTGATGTCAGAGCCTGCCTCTGACTAGTCTAAGGTCCACACCTCCCTCCACCTTACCCTGACGCCACACTTGCCTTTAGGAGAGTACAGGATTGGGACTTGTTTTAGTGGTAGGGATGAGGACTACGGTTTAATTTGAAGTCCTTCTGCTGAAAGTCTCTTCCCCAGTTGGCTTGCCTGAGGCTCCTATTATTAGGATCATTTTAATAGATGAAAGCCTTGAAAACAACTGCCAAATGAAAATGTTCCCTGTGCAGAGTGTTAACAACTAGCTTGTAATGAATCGTAAAGAGAGGACAGGGCTCTGGAGGGCCCAGAGCCCAGGTAGGTCAGTTTGGATGCAGGATAACATCAGGGATTCTGTATTCACTGACTTCACATTACCCCCAAACCTATCCCCCTTCCTACCCTAGTTCAGTCATCTTGGAAGCTATTCTTTATTGTTGTTATTGTTTAATGTATTGCACACATTTATAAGGTGCAATCTAGACAATGTGTAATGATCAAATCAGAGTTGCTAACAGTCGTACCACTTTAAACCCTTTATTATATTTTATTAGCATAGTAATTGTACATATTTATGGAGTACAGTGTGATATTTCAATACATGTATGCAATATGTACTGATCTAATCAGGGTAATCAACATATCTCATCTCTCTGTCATTATTTTGTGTGTGGAGCTTTTGAGTACCTATCTCCTTGTTATTCATAAAACACACAATAGATTATTGCAAACAGTTCACCTCCCACTGTGCTATAGAAAATGAGAACTTATTTCTTCTATCTAACTGCGTTCGGGTACCCGTTATTCAACCTCTTTCTATCCCTTCCTCCCCGCACCCTTCTTAGCCTCTGGCGGTCACTCTTATATACTGGAAGGCATTCTTCATGCTTCCTCTCACTATTCAGGTCCAACTAATCATTAAGAATGTAGGCACGCTTCTCTTCTGCTAGGGACACATTGATGGAGTTCTGGTGGCAGCTTCCCTAGCACAGCAATCAAAACTACCCACACATGACCCGGCTCTTGTATCTCCAGCCATCTCTCTAGCCACATCTCCCATCCCACCTCAACACTTCCTCCACACCTGACACTCTAACCGCTCCCACTCACTAGTCTCCCTGTGATTTGTCAAGCACACTGCGTTTCTAGTTTATATAGAGGGCTTGTTTCCCCTGGAACATCCTTCCGTTTCTCTTGCCTTCACCTAGTTTAGTCCTGTAGTCCTTCAGGATTTAGCTAATGTACTTCTGGGTCTTTCCTGATCTCTCCTTCCCTCCAGAATTACTTGCTTTTCAGCCATATACTCACAGTACTTAGGCACTAACTAAATTCTATTCTAATTACTTACTGACTTATCTGTATCTCCTAGGATGTTGTTAGTTTCAAAAGGACACGATTGTGACCTTATTTGTCATCATGGCTCTAGTCTCTAACAATATCTATGAGTGACAGAAGTCAGTAAATAGTTGCTGAACAAATGGAAAAAAAAAAACCACAGATGATGTGGAAGTTAAGGGACTAGCTGCTCTTCTTAATAGAGGAGAAAAGGCAACAGGGGAGAAAATTCAATTTAAAATATCATGAAATTAGCACAGAAGAGTGATATCGATCATAGTTAAAACATATTATGATCTACATTAAAATAGTTGAGTTCTATGGAAAAACAGACCAATGTTTATTAGCAGTACTCAAGGTTCATGTGATATATTAATACTTTAAAGCTGGCCTATCATATTAAGGGATGGAAAGATGAATCACTCAAAAATTATGCTTGGACCACAGACTAGCGGAATTCTCTAACTTGCTTATACCTAAATTCGATAAAGAGGAGTCAGACATCTTAATGTGAAAAGTAAAATCTTAAAAGTCATGTGTGACACACAATGCACATTTGTAACCCCCACAGTCAGGAGACTAAAGCAGGAAGCTCCTGAGTTGAAGGCCAGCCTGAGTTACAGAGTGAGCTCCAGGTCAGCCGGGGCTACCGTTAAACTCTGTCTCTTATAAAACAAAAGATCTAAAAGAAAATATGGGAGAATTTAAAACTACACAATCCTGGGAAAGGAAGGCCTTTTAAAGCAACCTACAAATGCAGATACCATAGCCAAAAAGATAAATGAGGCTGCATCAAAATTTAAAACTGTAGCAAAAATATACAAAAACAAAGTCAAAAGCCAAATGATACCCAGCAACAAGGTATTTGCAACACTTGTGATAGACAAAGGACTAATTTCCTTAATTTCCAAAGAGCTCAAACAAATCAGCAAGAAAAACATCAACAGCCCAAAGACAAATGAGCAAATGATATGAGTAGGCATTTCAAAGGAAAAGAAATATGAATGTCAAGTAGACATATGAAAGATGTTGAACCTTGCTTGTAAACAAAAGAATGCAAATCCAAACAGCAAGATGTTATTTCTCACCAATTGTGCTGGCATGTATTTAACAAAATAGGTAATACGGTGTTGATGAAGGTGTAGGGGATCGTGCAATTTAACTACTAGAATTGTTACTGCACATGACCTCTGTCTGATCTAGCGTTGTAGTCGTATTTCACGATTGGATAAGAGCATAGGCTCAGGAGGCATGCTGCCCACATTCAGGATATGCCTGCACAATGTAGCTTTGGGCCCTAAGAAATCCAATCAACCTCTTGAGGCCCAGTTTTCAAATCTGCAGAATGGGCACAATGGTATTTGAGCTGTAAAGGAAAAATGAGATTAAGAGATAAAATGTTCATCACTATGTCTAACACATAATAAGCATTGGAAGTTGGGTGTTAATCTTATTATTGTGTTCCAAGATCACTTATTTGTATTTTAACTACAATACTATTTTTGATAGCTAAACATCCTGATAGAAACAATGTAAAGATCCACATACAAGAGATTGGCCTGGGAAGGAGGGAAGGGCAAAAAGACACATGTAACATGAAAGCCAAAAGGAGACTTAGAGGGGGAGGTTACAAAGTTAGGGGAGAGAGCAGCAGGTAGAGTCTGAAGAAGATGAGGAGGAAGGAGAATCTATTAAAACACACTTTGTTCAAAAATGAGATGGTGATATCTTACACCTTGTGTGCTAATTTAAAAAAATGAATAAAAAGAAAAGAAAATTTTAAAATAAATTATGGCATAGTTATATTCTGTAGTGGTATACAGCCATTAAAAGGAAAAAGATGTGGCATTATTTAGATGGGTTCAGATAAATCTCTAAGCTCTGAACTACATAAAACATGATTCCAGTTTTTTTTATAAATAAAAAGCGCATACAGTCTTTTTCTTTCTCTCTCTCCATATGCATAGATACAGAAAATGGCATTTTTCTTTAGAGAAAGGGCCTAATGGGGATAGACAGAAGGAGTTTTGCCTTTTATTTCATTGTATATTGTTTGATCTTTAAATTATGCACATAGATAACCTTTCTTAGGAAAAATTTAGTGTGGCTTTAAATCCTGAAATGACCTTGTCACCCCTACACATAACACATAGGTAACATTTTTTTTTTAATTTAAGGAAATGATCTGATAAACTCAGACCCTGTCAGTGTTCATAATTCAATGATCTCCCCCCCACCCCTGTCTCCCAGAAATGCCTCAGACCTTTCAATGGCCTGCGAGGTCTTCATGGACTGACCTCTTGCTCTGTCATTATCTCTCTGATGTCACCTGCCTCATTCTCTTGCTCATGTTGCTCTAGCCTCACTGGCCTTCACTCTGATCTGCACACATTGCAGTCAGAGCCTCCCACACACTCTTTAGATCTTCACCCTTGCTCTTTTGCTCTGCCTTTGAAGTTCTTTCTGCAGTTTCACACGCTTCTCTCCCTTGCCTCCTTAAAGCCTCTGTTCAAATGCCGTGTTCTTAGGCAGTCCTTCTCTGTCCATCCCCCGTTTAAAATTGCGACTGTTGACACTTCTCTGTCCATGTTCTGCTTTATTGTCCCAAAGCATTGATAACAATCGCATCTAGTACTTATTTCCAGTCTCCCCTTTTATCTAGCTCTCCCCACGGTCATGTAAGATCCACAAGAACAGGTGCTTGTCTGTTTTGTTGTGCTCATTTCTCTGACACTAGTACTTAGTAGCTAGTTGCCATGCATAGTAGAGGCTGAAAACACACTTGCTGAGCAAATGGGTGAAGAAATGAATGAATGAATGTTCCAGACAAGAAAGAAGCTAGGAATTCAGCTCCTCCTTTTTCCTTATTTAGACCATCTCTTGGGGTTCTTTTGAATTTTCAAGTTCTCCTTTCACATACCCCCCAAAAACTATTTGTTGAATGAATGGATTTATACACTCTTTCTTGGGTGTGAATGATTGAAAACTTAAGAGGAAAAGCTCAGGAACATTTGCATTTGAGTTGGTATCAAAACTTGCAGGTAAAGGGATGGCCTTGCTTCTTTGAGCCACTGAGATGTCCCTATATACATTTGTCACAGACTCTGAAGGTCTGTCTCCTTGCTTACCCTCCCCTCAGTAATCCAATGGTCTCTGGGGCCTAGTGGCTTTAAGATTGCTATTTGATTTTCTCAGTTCCCATGGTGAAATATGGTGCGTAACAAGAAAAATAAACTCACAGTGCAGTACGGATATTGTTAGAGAAATACAAGCACATGAATATCAATACATACACATGCCTGTAAATACATGCATACATTTACATACACCTACTGTCAAAAGTATATCAAAGCAATTTCTAAGCAATTTCCTAAACAACAACACTATGTTATGTACTTAAAACAACTCCAATTCCTGTTTCCTTCATGGGCCAATAGAAAGGTAATCCCCGATCAAGTTACTTTCAAATTACACAAATAGGTCCTTTATTCTCCAAAAAGACAGGAGACAGGATGAACTCTGCCAGTAGAGGTATACCTGAATATGTGTGGGTATTTCCAGAGTTTATACCAAGCCTCTTTCTTCCTCTAGGAACAGTTCCAATACATATCTTAGCCAGGTCAGAAATTCCTTGTGGAGACTAGTCATCTGTGGGAGGTGGTAGTTATATAGCATGCATATATATATATATATATATATATATATATATATGCTATAAAACAGGAGATTTGTAATGATCTCCCAAAACAAGAGACTAGAGAAACAAAATAAAAACAAAAAACCCAAACAAACCCTAACTACAGAAGAGCTCAGAGACCAAGGTTGGAGTCAAATCTGGCACCTTAAGAGAATCCAAGGTATTGTTCTTTTTTAAAATTATCTCTATATGTTTTTATTTTGTTTAGCTTAGAAAATACTGGGTTTATTTCCAAAACTTTACATTTATTTATTTATTTATTTAGTGTGTGTGTGTGTGTGTGTGTGTGTGTGTGCACGCATGCACACACGTATAACAACACACATGTGGAAGTCAGAAGACTTGCAGGTAGTCTCTAATTCCATACTACACACACATTCAGGTTCCAAAGACTGAAGTCAAATAGATTTGGAAGCAAATGCCTTTACCCACTGAGCCATCTCGCAAACTCAGTAATGAGTTTCATCATGGCATTTTCATACATCTGTACCGTTGTTTCTTGCTCATATACATCCTACCTGATACTGTCTCTTTTTCTCTCCTGTTTGTCGCTCTCTTCCCTCCAAATAGTCCTCCTCTGTCTTCATGTCGCACACACAAATCTCTGCTTTTACTTGAGTGTGTATACACGCTTGTACAAGTGCCATAGTGCATGTGTGGAGGTCAAGAGATAGCTCACAGAGGTGGGTTCTCCCCTTCTACCATGTGGGATCAAACTCGTGTCACCAGGCTCGATGGCAAGCACCTTTACTTGCCAACTCCCCACATGCATGCCTGGGGCATGAGGAAGTCAGATGAGGTACCAGATACCCTAGAACAGGAGTTATGGGTGGTTGTAAACCACCATGTGCGTGCTGGGAACCGAACTCAGGCCCTCTGCAAGAGCAGCATGAGCTTTTAAACACTGAGCCATTTTTTGAGCTTCAGGTTACTGAACTCGTTTGTTTGTTTGTTTGCTTGCTTGCTTGCTTGCTTTTTCAGACAGGGTTTCCCTGTGTAGCTCTGGGTGTCTTAGAACTCACTCTGTAGAGCAGGCTGGCCTCAAACTCAGATCTGCCTTCCTCTGACTCCTGAGTTCTGGGATTAAAGGCAAGTACTACAGTCTTAGCTGGGTTAGTGGGTTTTTAAAGAGACGGTTGTCTAGTTGTAACTCAGTGTCTATCAAAGTTTCACGTGTTTATAAAAGACATTTTCCAATTTAGGGGTATAGCTCAGCAGTGGAGCACTTATCTATGATATACAAGGCTCTGAGTTTGAATCCCAGCACAGTCCCCCACCCCCTGAAAAGGAAGTTTTAGGTTTCATTCAACAGACTTTTTTGGCTTAGTTTGAGGTAGGACCTACAAATCTACATTTTTAACAAACTCCCAATTGAGGCCAGTGCTACAGTTCAAGAACTGTACTGTTTGTACCTGCATACCTGTACTGTATCGTTCATATTTATAACATGCTGGTTCTATTAAGATTTCTCCAGGGGTCTAAAGAATCATAGTCATTACAGAAGCTAGGCCCCAAATATGTCATGTATGAATTCATGAATTCCATGAAACCTGAAAGAAATAATAAGCAGAGTTTATTGAAGTCTTACAATGTGCCAGGAGCTATGATAAATATTTAAATGAATTATCTTATTTGACACTCTCACCAAGTACCATTACTATCCCTATTTTACAATTTGGAAGGATGGGGAGGAGGTGGGGAGTACTTAATTTGAATAAGAGACACAGCCTACTTTCTTGTTTGATTTCCAAAAAGGCATTTCAGTAAATGTTTCAAGCGAGTTTTGAACCCAGACAGTCTCACAGTAAACCCAAGCATCTCAGCATGCCCCACACTGCCCTCTTACAGGCCCGTTGGGGCTTTGTGTAATTTGCAAAGAGAGATTCAAGATAAGATTTTAAGACACATCCATCTTTCCTCTTTCTCAGTGATTATAGGTTTATTTTGTTTTGAGTTCGTTTTGTTTTGTTTCATTTCGATTTGAAATAAGGTTTTGTTCTGTATCATAGGCTAGTCTAAAACTCACCATATAGACCAGACCTCTTTCAAACTCAGAGAAATCCTCCTGCTTCAGTCTTATGGATCTTTTATGGATTATTTACATAGTAACTGATGGTAGTTTTAGCTAAGCATGGGTCATTTTTAAAATTAATGCATGCCTGGCTTTTTTTTTGAGACAAAAAGCTAGTTATGTGGCCCAAGTTATCCTTAGGCTCATGGTGATCTTCCTGCCTGGCTCATTTTTTAGTCATGGCTGAATCGTGTGTTTCCCTGTACTAGGTAGATGATGGCCTATCCCTTCTTCAAGCTTACATCAATCCAGAGCTCTAGCATAGCTGTTTTCCATAGGCCTACAATATCTATGTATCTTATGTGCATGCCTCAATATAGTAATAATAATAAGCATCGATTTCCAGAGAATAGCATGTAGTAGTTTGGATGGTGAGCAAGAGGCCTGCAGCTAGTCCCAGGTGATATTTCTGTTTGTGTAGGTGGCAGCAAGCAGAGTGATGGACCCAGTGAAACAAACAGTTCCAGGAGTGGCTCAAGTCCAGATCCAATAAGAGCTTTCTTTGAAGCTTTTATATCTGAAGCAACCCGTAATTCTCAGAGGAGAGGAGTATGGCTGTTTCAAAAATCCAAAAGCAAACTCTCTCTAAACAGATTAAATCTGCTGCCATAGAAGCAAAGCTCAATACCAAAGACTGGCCAATGAGCCCTGATGATTTCAATCCATCAACCAACTGAAGGACAATTCAGACTTCACACAGGATGGGGGATATATCCAACTCACTTGAGACAAACAGGCCCTTGACTGTCAGAATAAAAATATTTCACAGTTCAATTGGTAGTATTAATTGCATAAAGCCCTGTGGTTCATTTATGGTGGTAGCTTACATACTTGATTAAGGATGCACAAACTTATATTCTTTCCATATGTACATCTTCACTTTCCCATGCAATGACTGCTGGACCAATTCAGAAGTCTTTTGGTTTGGTGTCTACATCTACCTGATTTGGCCTAGTACTCACCCTTTGGGCAAAGTAAGATTTTAGGGAGGAAAAGGAATGGCAAGGTGGCTTGAAAACTCTGAATAGACTTTTGTGGATTCGGCTAAAGATGCTTGTGCTCTCCACCCATCCATTTCTGTGGATTTGCATGTGATTTCTAATTCTAACCTTATCTCTGCCCAGCTGAGGGATTTGTCCACAACTGGCCAGCTTAGATAGGGAAGCAGTGGATTGTCAGAGGCCAGGTGTGGGGGTGGCAGCACCCATTTCTTTAGAATCCGGAGGAGGAAAACCTATACATTTTGAAGAGAGGCAAATGAGGTGTGTAAGACAGGAGTAGAGAGCAGGCAGCTGATGCTGTTATGGTGTTCTTCCTGTTTAAGACTATCTTTCTTCCCCTTTAATGTCTGTAATAAGCACAACTGTCTATTCCTTTTAATGTCTCAGCCCTGGCATGAACAATACTTCCTGAGCTTCTGTTTCACAGTGTTCAAAATAAGCAAAGGCCAGACAGACCATTGGTCCCAGGTCTTAAGCTTTATGGTAGCATCAGACTTTAGCTATGCTTAGTAGTCTGTTCCAGGGAACACGCTAGAGGAGCTTCTCATAACTCCTGACTCATCTCCCCTCCCTTCCCCTCTACCCTAGTGGTACATGTACGCAAAAAGGGAAGTGCAAGGGAGAGATGTCTCAAAAATGTAAAAGGTGGCCTGGGGAGGGGTGTACATCAGTGGTAGAGAGTTTACCTAGCTGGTACAAGGTGTTGAGTTCAGTCTCCGGTGCTGAAAACAAATTAACAAGTGTGTGGGTGTCATTGAGAGGCTCTGGGAACCTGTAAAGTGGCATTTAAGAAGTTATTGTAGCCAAATCTGCATGTCACCTCAGCTTGTGGACTTTAATTTATTTCACTTCCTTTTTTTTTTTTTTAATAACTAAAGTCCTTTGGGTAGCTTCCCTTAGTCAAACAAATGAAGGTCAGCGTGTACCTCTGTGTAGGAAGAAGGATACAGCAGGGGCAGAACTATTTGCCTGATGCTGTTCCATTTTTTCTTAAACAGAGCTTCAGAGGTATGTGTGTGTGTGGGGGGGGGGGTTACAGTCCTGGAAAAAAAGAGAGAATAGGAATCCAGGCTGCTGATCAAGTCAATGGGCCTAACCATAATATCTTGGCAGGAAAGGACTCTGAAGGCCATGAGGAACAGCTCACTGTGATAAACAGGGTGTCCACCATTCTGAAATCTCTGTCTCTCTGTCTTCCCCCACCGAGTGTGTGTGTGTGTGTGTGTGTGTGTGTGTGTGTGTGTGTGTGTGTGTATGTGTGTGTGTGTGTCTATTGAAGGCTGAACCTCAGACCTTGACCATCCTAGGTAAATACTGTAACATTGAGCTACATCCTTAGCTCCTTAGTCTCTGTTTTGATTTCCAAAAGAAAGCTGCTCACACCTGGTACTCAGCCAGTCTGGATAGATTTTGCTGTTGTTTAGGAGGCTAACAGGGAGGACTCACTGACAAGCTCCTTACATTCACATTCTTCTTCATCATCCCTCCACCCCTAGATTGTGTTTCTACCCCATCTGCAATTTCTTCTTCCTCTACTAGAGCGTCTAACAAATCAATCCATCAAGTCTCCAACAGAACTAAGAATCTTTTCTTTCTGTACCAGTAGCCATCCTGTTTAGAATGATGTGGGACTATAAATAGGTATTTATTTTTTGCTATATCATTTATCTGCATACTTTTTTTAATGAGAAAGATGTAGAAATACAAAGGTATCAGAGGAGCCATATAGCAATCCAGCGTTGGATACAAGGCATACACCAGCCTGACTCACTTTCCTACAGGGTAGTCTGTTTTTCTCTATAGTAAGCATTCAAGCTGCATGTATTCTAGCAGGTAATTTTTTTGGGGGGAGGCTGCAGACGATCTTGTTGCTATCTACTAGGCTCCATGCTTCCCTAGCATCAGGGAATAAAACGCTGCCTTCCCAAGAGTTGTGGGATCGTTGGATGTAGCCAGAGACTCTTCCACAGGCTAGGAAAGATTTCTATATTTTGTTTAGAGGAGGTTGTTTTGCAGTTTTCAAAACCCACTTCACCATTGTTGGAGATTTGATGAGGGACGCCTGCAAAGAGCTGAGAAAAAGCACAATACCACAGGCGACCTTGCAAAAGCCAAATAGATACCTACCACTGCGATCAAAGCGGTGAACCAAATGCTGGGACTTCTCAGGACCCACACATTTCTTCCTTTGCACAAATAATACCTGCTTCAGAATTTTGTATTCAGGGAGACACAGTTGAGCTGAGGCAGGCCCATGGGGATGGTGAATGCAGATGTGGTTCATGAGGTCCAGGAGACTATTTAGAACCCACTCGAGGCTTTGAAAGAGGTATGTTTAGAAAAACACAAATCAATAAGATTTTATGCAACAGGAAACAAATATGTGGAATTCATTATCCTCAAGAGTTGGTGGAAGCTAAAACTATGTATAAATACCTTTTAGAAAGGGTTAGATGCATTCATAAATTTATGCAAAGCTGGTTACTAAGGGCAACTAGGATGTTTTCATAGGGAGCTGGAAACAGAAGAGACTTCAGATATTAGTTTATCTCAAGCCTCTGTAGTGAGGGGCATCAGTACCTCCTGGAGCCAAACAGAGGACTAGTTGGGAAATGGGTGATTCCTGATAATCTCCCAGATAATCTTCCCCCACAGCCCCTACAGTTTGATTCGAATTAGATTTTAAGAAAGGATGGGGCAGAAGGCTCCGGCAAGATGAAAAGCCTCTAATTGGCTAAAGGAACCACATAAACAATGTGGGGCAGGAGAAAAGGAAGAGAGAATGATATGCAAATATGGATAAGAAAAAGAACATATTGCTGTTCTAGCTTGTTTTCTGTTGCTGTGTTAGCACTATGACTGAAAGCAACTTGGGGAGGAAAGGAGTTATTGCAGCTTGCAGGTTACTGGCTGATCATCAAGGGAAGTCAGGATAGGAGCTCAAGGCAGGAACCCAGGAGGCAGAAGCTGATGTAGATCCCAGGAAAGAGTAGTATTTACTGGGTTACTTGCTCAGCCTGTTTTCTCATAGCACCCAGGACCACAATCCCCTAGATGCCGCTGCCCACCACAGTGGGATGGGCCCTCCTATACTAATTAGCAACTAAGAAAATGCCTCAGAAAGTGCCACTGACCATTCTGATTTAGACAATTCCTCAATTGAGTTTCTCTCTTCTCAGGTGACTCTGGGTTGTGTCAAATTGACAGCTAGCTAATTATGACACCTGCCTTTCAGGACATTACAGTCTAATAAGGGAACAAAGTGAGAATATGATGAGTTTATATATAGCACTATGGAGTATGTAGTAAAGACATAAAAGGTGTGGAGCATATTAAACTGGCCTTTAGGTGTGAGAGAAACCCTGAAGAGCATGGATCAGTTGGCTTAAGCACATTAAAAGGGGAAGGGCCTCAACCTTATCCAGTCAGGCCTGCAGAGTCAGTTTAGATCCAAATTCCTTTAGGTTTACCATGAATGGTACCCCCTGGTCTGAAGGTCTGAAGAATAAATAAGTGGTCTACCTTAGGTCACAGCGCTGCTCCAGGTCAGAGCGGGTCTGTCCACCCCTTCCACCACATTATTTTGCCATGGTGAGTGGGTTAGAAATGGCAGTCCAACCCTCTGATGACACATGCCTAGAAACTCCCTCATCGGGGCTACAGCTAACCAATACACATTAGGATTAAATAGATTCCATTAACTGAAATTAGAAACGCTTCTCTCTCTGAGTGAGAAAAAGGTTAGCCCTTCCCGTAGGCAGTTGCAAACCCTTTACAGGGAGCACTGTTGGGCTAGATGTGGTGGTACATGCCTGTAATGCCAGCAGCTGGGAAGCTGAGAGAGGCAATCCAGGAAGCCTCTGATGATGTCTCTACCCAGAATGACTTAAGACTGCCTGCCCGATGATGTCTGCAACCTGCAACCTATTAACTGGCAATGCAGCCCTGTGCCAGATCTCTTAGCTCTGTCAGGCAGGAGGAGCAGGCTGACTGCTTCTGGCTGCCTAGGCTCCACCAGAATTGAGGTGAGCAGAATTTCAAAGTTGTAAGATTCTGCTAGGGAAAAGGCAGCCGAGTGAGTTGTTTGTTCAACCGGCACTAAAAATAAAGTTTGGCACCTCATTTAAGAACTTCCAGCAGCGTGGAAGAAGCTGATTCATTTTTTCTAATAAAATTTAATTGTCATAGTGTTTATTTAATAGCGAGATAATAGCATCTTATGTTTATGAACTATCTTATAGCCGGAGGGAGTCCACACCACTTCAAAGACTTCAAAAGAAACCAGATAAGGACCATCTTCTACCACTTGAACTGCCAACATCTGGGGTACTGGAGGAAAAGCAGGAATGGATTATTGACTCCGGAAGTTGTGATGCCTTTACGACAAATTCTTCCCAGTGCAAGCCCACAAACGGGCTTCAGAAATATGTTTCTTGCTGACTGTGTGAGGAAACAGACAGGTATATCAGAGTGTTGGCTGAAGAAAAGAGGTCCAATCTGACTGAGGTGAATAGAGGAGATAGGATACTTTATCATCTGGCAGTCAACCAGGAAGTCTTAGAAATAAAAGAAAACCGATCATTTTAGGACACATTGTAGACGAGTCTGGCCTTAGAGTTGATGGAGAGGGCCAGGTTCCTAAGCTGCTTGGATTCTTACTCTCACTTCCTTGAAATTCTACAGCCTACCTTCATTCCCAGAGTTTTTCTTAAAGTTGCTTGAGCATCAGAATCACATGGAGAGCTCATTTTTCAAGCATATTCCTGGTCTTTCAAAACTGCTCTGTTTTGGTTTGGTTTTGTTTGAAACAGGGTCTCACTATGTAACTCTGGGTGGCTGGGAACTTGCTATGTAGACTGCACTGGCCTTAAACTCAGAGATTTGCTTGCTTCTGCTCCCTGAGCACTGTGATTAAAGCAGTGCTATAGTTGTTAGGCTGCTGTGTGGCTCAGCAAGGAAACAAGGAGGCATATTCATAGGTGCAAACTCAACCAGACCTCAGCAGAGGGAGCCACCATCACAGTAAGCACCATACTGGACAGTGGAACCCAGAGCATCTGAGCTCAGGTGTTTTTATTGATTCAGAACCCCCCAGATGTTCTACTGATAGCATGTGCAGATCATGACCAAACATCCCCCACATTAACCCAACACTACAGACAATACAAAACACCAAGACCTAGGCATCCCCTCACCCAAAAGGACCCCAACAGTACATAGAACAATTATTTTTACATAACTAAAAATAAACTTCCACAGCAGAGTGTATCACCATACCTGACCTCTGCTCCTACTCAGATTCTGAGGTGGACCCTGAGAATATATTTATTTATTTATTTATTTATTTATTTATTTATTTACTTACTTACTTATTTATTGTGGTGTTGAGAATGGTATGCATAGTCTTACCCATTCTAAGCAAGGACTCTACCACTGTGCTACAGGCCCTGCCCCAAGAATCAGCATTTTTTTTCAGTATTCCAAATGATGAAGATTGGTAATTTTCTAACTACACTTTAAGAAACAGTGATTCTAGAGTCAGCATCACAGAGGTAGTGACTCTCTGGCCTTTGGTTTGTAACCCCAGAAGCCAGTTCAACATAAAGTGTGTCTTGGACATTTAGTGTTGTTTTGCTTTCTTCAAAGATTCCAGAAGATCCGAGATCGCCTCAGTGCTTTTCCCTGTTGCTCTGAGGAGTTCCTGCTATATAAAGATCAACGCTAAAGGGAAAGTGGACCATAGTTCCCTCTAAGTAGTGAATGGGCCATACCAAGTCTGTTAGGGACTAGGGCTGTCCCCAGCTACTCCATTCTTCTCTCCTTCCTTTCTTCACAAGCCAATAGTGGGATGACTTTCTTCCCCTGGAGTCAATGGGGTACAGTGTCCTATAGATGTGGCAGTTCTTTTATGTCTAGGAAGATAGAATTTAGGTTGGAAGGGGACACTTTAGCTGAAGGAGGAAGGAAACAGGGGCATTGTTTTGACTCTGTCTTGGCAATAAAAGGTAAAGGTTTTTCCTCTACATGCTATTTTCTAAAGATGTTTTGGTTTGCACTTAATATTAAAGGTCATTTTGCATATTAGGATATAGACAATGGAAGTCATGAGGGATCTAAGGACTCTGCTAACTCAGCATTATAACAACCTACAATGACCACTGGATGAGAATAGTAGTAAATATCCAAAGAATGGATATAGGTGTTGATGTTTCCTATTTGGCCAATGCCACTTATCTCGCTCCCAAGCCACCCATTAGAATTGTGTCAAACCCAAGACAAACTATCTATGCTTCCCCTTCTTGTGTTCCTCAAGGTATAGAAGACAAGATTGAGCACTAGCTTAGGGGAAGTTTTCCCCATTCACTGGCTCTACCACTCACTAGAGCTTGGGATTGTTTCATGGAACCGATTCCTTTGTAACATGTGACTCAAGCACATCAAGGTAATTACAAATAATTCCAAATGGAAGAACCTATATCATCAGTTGCCAAACTGCGGTATGAATGCATTTGGTGTAACTCTTCCTATGAACTAAAAGAGTACATCCTTCAAGATATATGCAAATATACCATGTCTTTGTGGAATGGAAGACTGCCACCAAAATGATAGGTTTTCATTAAATGTTTCTTTCCGCCAGTAAAATGTTCCTTTCTTCTTTTCCCTCCCTTTCCATTCTCCCTTTGTTTTCCTTTCTGTCTGTCTTTCCCTTATTTCCTTTTTCATTCCTTCTCTTGGTAGAGCTGTGTCTTAGTCCATTTATATTACTATAACAAAATCCCACAGACTATACTATGTACAGTATGTCTGTCTACCTACTGGTAGTTCCAGCTCCTTGACAGAATGAGGCAGGAAGATCAGTTGAGCCCAAGAGTTTGTGCCAGTGTGGGCAATATAGCAAGAGCCTGTTTCAATCAATCATGTAAACAATATATCATGGTAGAACACATGCTTAAGATTGAGTTCAAACCCCAAACTATAAATACACACACACACACAGTGTAATAAAAAAATTGGAATTTCTCCTTTAAATTACATTTATTTTATTTATTTGAATGAGCATGTATGTGTATTGTGGGCTATATGTGTGTGTGTGTGTGTGTGTGTGTGTGTGTGTGTGTGTGTGTGTGTGTTTTGACACACATGAATAGGTTGTCAGGCATAGTGGCAAACGACTGCCTATTGAGCCATCTCAGAATATGGAGTAGCTCTTCAGTTATTTATATATTTTTCACTTATTTCATCAGACTTTATTCATATATATTTTGTACATTTTTCGTTACTTTTATGCCAGAGTTTTCATTTGGGGATGCTATTATAAACGAAGTTCTATTTTTAATGTATTTTTCCAATTGTTCATTTCCAGAATATAGGAGGGGCAATTATTTTTATATATTAAACCCTGTAGTCTAAAACCTTGTTTTAATTGTTTATTGACTCCAGAAGGGGTTATTTGTTGTTGGTGGTGACAGTAGTGATTCTTTGAGGGTTTTTTTTGTATGAAGCATCATGTGTTTGGAAAGACTTTTATTTTTTCCTTCCCAATCTGTATCCCTTTTCTTTCCTTTCCTTTTTTAATTGCCCTGATGCAGCACCTAGAACTTCTTTTATGCTGTTGGATAAAAGCAGTGAAGTGTTATGTCTCTGTTTCCACCCCCACCCAAGGGTGGTTGGAAACTTTGTCATTGTATGGAACTTTCAGTGGTCTTTTTTTGCGTGTGTTGAGTATGTTGGCTATAGCTTTCTGTGTGTGTTCTTTGGTAGGTTAAGGGATTTCCTCTCCATTCCAAATTTTCTGGGAATCTTTGTTGTGGATGGGCATTATATTTTGTTTAATACTTTTCCTGTATCTATTGGCATGATCGCATGGTTTTTTTTGTCTTTAATATGCCAATGTGATCTGTTATGTCAAGTGAATTTTGTATAATGAACCCCCTATTAACCTAGAGTAAATCTCACTTGGTCATAGGGTGTCATTCTTTTCCTACATTGTTGGATTTGGCTTGCTACCATTTTGTTAATGATTTTTGTGTAAAGGTTTGTGAGTCTGTGGTTTTCTCATTTAAAAGTGTCCTTTGTCAGGGCATAATATTATTAGAGCAATTCTAGCCTCTTAGAATGAGGTGGGAAGTGTTTCCTCAGCTTCTATTTTACAGAACAGATTGCACAGAATTGGTATTATTTCTTCCTAAAGTGTTTCATCATGGAATCTGCCGCTGAGCCATTCTGGGCCTGATGTTTTATGTTTTAGAAGGTAACTAAGTATGAGTTCAACTTATTTAAAAAATACAGGTCTATTCAGATGATCTTTTGCTGTTGTTGAGTTTTTCAAGATGTGCCTTTTAAGAAGTTAGTCTGCTATTCTAAGTTTCATGTTGGTGGCCATAGGGTTCTTGATGATATTTCTTTATTTTCTTTTACAAAGTTTATGGAGTCTCAACTACTTTATATCCATTTATTATTAATTCATTCAAAATTATGTTTTGGCTATTTACTATTAAGAAAATTTCCAGATGTAGGGCCTGTGGTTCAAGTACTTATGAGGATATAGCCAGAGGATTGCCAGGACTTCCAAGTCAGCTTGGGCTACATTGAGACTTTATCTCATAAAAACAAAAATAATCAACACATATTTATTCAATGACTATTATGTGACAAGTTCTGTGCTATAGCTGAGGATAGGGTGGCACTGATTTCCTGGAACTCGAATTCTTATGAGGAAGATCAACATGGAATCAATGAATAATAGACACATCTACAAATTGCATTTGCTGTAAGTGCTGATGAAGAAATAAATAGTATGAGAAAGAACTTCTTTAGCAAGTGTGGGAAGGGAAAGCCTTTCTGAGGAGGTGACATTTTAGCTGAGAACTAAAAACTGAGAAAGTCTATCTAGCCTGTAAGGGGCAGCGGGGGGGGGGGGCAGTGTCTGGGAAAGAGCATTCCAAACAAAGTAGCCACATGAGCAGACACTCAATAAAAGGAAGGGCTCCACATGTGGGAAGAGACAAAATCCATCCATGCCTGGAGCACAGCGAGTGTGGGAGACAGTAGTCTCCGGGGAGGTATGAGAAGTGGCCAAGGGTCAGAGTCTGTAGGACTTTATAAACCATGATAAGGAGTTTGGATTCCACTCCAAGCAAAATGAAAATTCTTGGAGGATTTCAGGCAACAGAGTGACTTGATATGATTTACATTTCTAGAAGGTTACTGTGGGATCTTTCCTCCCTGCTGTGAGGAAAATATGGCAGCAGAGAGCAAGTGTGAGGGCACAGAATACAAGAGGTACTGTAATAGTCTAGGTGGTGGCGATGAAAAGGGAAAGATGCAAAGCAGAATTGAAGGAGAATTTATTTTTACCCGGCAACAGGCTGGGCATTTACAAGCAGAACTTATTGGGCAATCTCACTGACTTTATTCAGCCGTGGGAAGTTGCCTTCCTCCACTTTCCATTTGAGATATTCTTCCCTGAGAACATCAATTACGCAGGAGCCACAAAGCCATCCCATTGGCTCCTCATTTTATCCCCATAAGCTCTGAGAGGGACTATTATAGTTCCCAAGGCCTATCAGCAACATATGTCCAAGGTACCATGGTCTCCGTTCCAAACAGGTGTTTCTGCAGTCTGGGCACATTCTAAGCAGTGCACACTCTGCGGATCATTGTTCTCATCTTTTCCCAGGTGGGTGACATTTAGAATGATTATTGTTCAGCAGCGCTCAGGATCCTACTAAATGGTAGGACAGAAGGAAGAACTTTGACTATCAGGGTGATTAGAAAGTGGAATGGATTGCCAGAGGAGGTTATGAAGGTTCCTTCAGCCAGACAAGCTGCTGAAATATGAAGACGTTACATAGCAACGTGAGCAGCATCTCTGTATTTTTAAGGAAAAAGCAATTCAAGCGACAAGGGAAGAAAGGTGAGAGGATGCTGTCAATGTGAGGTCATGGGTGGCTGCCAAACAATGCAAGTCAGGACTCACAGCCTGGCTGGACCATCAGGTAAACAGGAAAACTTGAGAACAAATTACCAGGAGCTAGTTCCAGTGAATTATGAAGCTAAAGCCCAAGTCTGAACTGAGGGTATAAAGCCTGAAGGATGCAGGCAGGATCTGGGGTCTGAATGTGTAGTCAAGAGTGAAGCTTTGGAGATGTGAGGCAGGAAGGAGAGCTAAGTCATGTCAGAAGAAAATCTTTCTAATGGTGTTGGTCTGCAGCTCGGCTTTAAGCCAAGAAAAGGGAAATAGGTGGATATAAAATCAGAGGGGAAATATATCTCTTGAACCAGAACATCATAACCTGGCCATGGTATTTCAGTGCATTCTGGAACTGACACACCCCCTCACCTCCATGCCCTCTGTTTTGTTTTTCAAGCTTTTCAGTTCTGTGCCCTCTGGGGATGCAGCATTGCTGCACGATGCACTGTTCCCCTGCCTTGCATTTCTGTGGTCAGCGAATGTCCTTGTGAGCTTGAAAACTGGCTTCAAATAGAATCAAGTTCCCAATCAAAGAAATTCCTCTGTTCTCCCCCTGCCCATATTGTCCTTCTTCAAAACACTCCACCAAACCCAACTGTTTCCCCGAGTCTCTCAGAGAGGTCTGTTGCATGGGTTCATTGGCAGAATCCTTTAACTTCCCCATCGACTTCCACCACCAACTCCCTGGGGATGATAATCTGCTGCCAAAGCTTCTAATGCCATAACAAAAGCACTGATGCATTGAGGTGGCTGCTGCTGCTGCTCCTGTTGCTGTCAGGAAGCTGCCTCCCTCCCAACAGAAACTACTTAAAGCCAGAGCTTCTGATGTGGCCTTGTGTATTCAATGCCCCACAGAGATTTTAGTGAAACAGTTCTTTAAACGGGTACTTACTCTTTCAAAGCCCTCTCTACTTAGAACCTAGATTTGAGACTAGGAGCTGGATCAGAAGATAACTAGGATAGAGACCCCTGGTGGGTATTATTTTGATAGATTGATGTGTTTGTTTGTTGGCTTTTTAGTCTTCTCAGCAAGGTTTTCCACCCTCTTTCAATAGCTTACAGACTGTACTCCAGATCTTAAGGCTAAGTATGTGAACTACATTTTCCCAGTCACAGAATATTCTTTCTCCTAGCAACAGTGATTGAACTAATTGATGGGCGTATGAGCAAGAAAGACCAATCAGAATTGTTTCTTAGTCTACATCCATTCTAGTTACATTTCTCATTGCTTTGGCAAAGTATTTGACAAAAGCAGCTTAATGAAGGCAAGGCATATTTTAGCTCATAGTTAGGGGGTATAGTTCATCATGGAAAGACATAGTAGCAAAATCATGAGGCAGCTGTCCACATTGCATCCATAGTCTGGAAGCAGAGAGCTGACTGCTGGTATTCGACTTACTTTCCCACTTTTATTCAGTCTGGAACCCCCAGCCTATAGTATTGTTCTACCTGTGTTCAGATTCGGTTTTCCCTCCTCAGTTAAACCTCTCTGAAAACTCCCTCAACAACACTCTCAGAGTTGTGTCTTCTAGGTGATTCTAAATGTAGTGAAGTTGGCAATGACAACATCCAAAGACTTCAGGCAACAGAAATGGTTTATGGTAAGCTTTGGCTACTGGCAATCATGTCCCCTGCAATATTGAGGCCAGTTTCCATCAAGAGAAATGAAACAGGTGGGAAAAGAGATACAGAAATGAACAGAGGGGAAATACAGACACAGGGAATTCTGACAGCTCCTCAGCCCTAAGCTCTAAGAGGAACTTTGGGGTGGCTTCTCCTTCTTCCAATCAGATACAATCCTTTCTGAGAGGCTCCTTGGGCTACTACAAAAAAAGTTTCCCCATGGGCTCAAATCTCCACTATCCAGAGAGACTCAGGAGTTACATGAATATTTAGGGGTATACAATTTAGGCTGCCAAATTGAATCATTCCATATAATCATTCATTTAACAAATATCCATAGTGCTCTTGCTCCATGTCCAGTACAGTTGTAGGAGATGAGAATATACAAGCAAACAAAACATTCTGTCCTCAAGACGCTTGCATTCTAATGAGAAACTGATTACAAATGATTGTATGCATAATACAATTTCATAAGGGTATGAAGAAAAATAAGCACACGGATATGACAGAAAGTAATGGAGTAGGGATGCTGTTTTATGGAGTCTGGTTAAGGAAGGCCTCCCATGGAATAAACAGACGTCAAGCAAGTGAAGTCACATGGATATTGGGAGCAGAAAAGTACTAGAGGCAAGGAATACAAAGATGCTGCGGTATTTGGCATGCTGGCAACGGCAAGGAGTCGGTGAAATAGGATAAGGTAAACAAAGAATGGTAGAGAAGTAGGCCAAAGAGCTAGTGAAGAGCAAACTGCACAAGACCCCTGGAGACTGGGCTATAAATGCTGTACATTTTTTCTAATTGTAACAGAGTCATTTGATGTAAGCACTGACTGGATCAGATTTTACCATTTAAGGGACACCCCCTGAATCAAGTATAGACGAGAAAGATGGAGGCAAGGGACAGAGAGCTGGTTCCGTGAGTAAAAGCATTTGCTGCAGAAGTCTAAGTTGGATCCCTGTAATCTCATATAAAGCTCAGGGCGGTGGCTGGAGTGCTTCTGAAATTCCACAGAACAGAAACCAGAGACTTAGCCTCAAAACAAAGTGGAGAGAGTGTACCTATTCCCCAAAAAAGTTGTCCTTTGGATTGTCATGGGTACCCTGGTATATACCTGCCCTCTCCATACACACTAAATATATAAATAAATAGATAAATAAATAAATAAATAAATAAATAAATATTTTATAGAGCAGAGACAACCAAAGATTATCATATCAAGCCAATTAAGTCAATTTTGAAAACATAAATATTGGCTTTTTCCTCTCACTTGCGGGTTCTAGATTATAAATAGACATAAAAAATCATGTATGTATATATGGCAAGAAAATAGGAGCAAACCTGGGAGGGGGCAAAGAGCAATGTGAGGGAGCAAAATACATTATATACTTGTATATAAATGTCCTTATGAAACACAGTACTATATACAATGAATATATGCTAGTTAGTTATTTAAAAGTGGATGGCAGTGGGCAGACCATGTGAGAGACTACTGTCTTAGTTCAGGTAAGAAATGATGGGGGAGTCAAGCACTGGTGGCACATGCCTTTAATCCCAGCACTCAGGAGGCAGAGGCAGGAGGATCTCTGTGAGTTCAAGGCCAACCTGGTTTACAGAGTGATTTTCAGTACATCCAGAATTACACAAGGAAACTCTGCCTAGAGAAATAATAATAGTAATGGTAATGGTAATGGTAATAATAATAATAATAATAATAATAATAATAATAATCAATGATAATAAATGATGTGCCTAGCATTAAGGGAAACAGTGAATAGTGCAGATTGAGTTCAAAAATCTAAATTTAAATTTCAAAGACAAAGCTAGTTAAAGCAAGTATAGTATTGCATATGGGTGGCACATGGAATTCCGTGTGAGTGAGTGTCAGGGTGACTCCAGCGGTTTTGGCCTCAGATGAATCAGACGAATCAGGAAGACACTTAACAAAATGGAGAAGACTAGCAAAGTCATAGGTTTGGAGATTGGTGTCTGATGAGCTTGAAATGCCATATGCAAGTAGTGATGCAAAATCAGGGGAAGGAAATTTATGGCAGACACAGGAGTACGGAGACCTGGATGAAAAGGGGGGTACCCAGGAAACAAGAAGTCCCCCATCTACATCTGTGCAGGGCACATCACACTGTCAATAATTGCAATAGAACACATGTATTTATTTTAGTAACTGGCCCATAGTAGATGCTCAATAAGTGCTTACTGAATTTTTTCAAAGCTGTTGAAAGAGTGATCCAAATAGAACTGTATGACAATTGCATGGAAGGGGCAGTGGACAGAATGAAGAGTAAGCCAAGGAAGGATGTGGTAGCTGTGAAGGGTAGGAATTCCATGACTGTGCTTGGGAGAGGAATAAGATGCAATTGAGAAAGAGAAATAAAAAGGCAGTGAATCAAAGATTAAAGTTATCATCGGAAAAGTAGAGCTGAGCACATTTTGGCTGCCAGCTCTTCGGCCTGACTCCTGCCTGCCAATAGGGTGTTCAGCGTCGTTGATGAAGACCTTTTCTTGGCCCTGTGTAACAATAGAGCAAGCACAGAAGAAAACTCAGTTTCAGCATTCAGAGGTCGCAAAGCAGCTGGGAGTGGGGACAGTAGCCAGCCTTGATCAATGCAGAATTGATTTACAATTTAGTGCTTTTGTGTTTCAAAGTAAGATACCAGAAGAGGACAACTAGGAGGAGGGCAGATTTCAAATTCCTTCTGCTAACACTGAAAACCTAATGGGAGGGAACCCACATCATTGCAAGTGGGATATATAGTACTGGGAAAGGGAGACCTGTGAAAAGGGCGTGGCAAAGAAGAGGGCAAAGACCTAAAGGAAAGGCTGGGAAAGTGATACACAAAGAAATATGAAAAGAGGCTTAGGCTCATAAAATAGAAATTGATGGACTAGGGCACAAGGACATTAAAAAGATCTTTAAGAGGCTTCAGGGAATGAAAGAATGAGGGTCAAGCAGAGATATGTGGCGGAACAGCTTCTTGACAAGCAGCTAGCCAAAGCCAATATGTAACAAGACAGGAATAGGGATGGGCTGGGGGCAGGGGGGCAGAGGGCGGGGCGGGTGCTGCCGCAGCACTTACAGTCTGAATGTAAATCAAGAGTGGAAGTTCTGTGTATACAAGACGATACACTCTTGTGAAAACACAGGAAATGCTATGGAACTTCTTTTATACAAAGAGGACACTGGAGCAGTTGGAACCAAGCATTAGAGTCAACAGAATGGTATAAACAGCCCTGTTCTCTAAATTCAAAAAGAACTGCTTTGAGGGTAAGTTGTGCTTTTTTTTTAATTTCTGAGCCTTGGTTTCTTCATCTGTGACATGGGAGTAATAATAATATAAAACAAATCATGGGGTTGTTGTAGGAAAGCAGTACATAGACAACGCCTTGCACATAGGAAGCAAACAATATTACTATTACTGGTGTTATGATTACAGCTACTTTTGCTATCAAAATATGTAGTAGTATGTCACTGTGGTGGCTCACCAAAGGACAAGGAGGCATTCTCATATGTGGAAGCCCTCTAGACTTCTGATGAGGGAACCACCGTCATGGCAAGCAGCATGGCAGCGGAACATTGAGCATCTAAGCTCAGGTGTATTTATTCTT
This sequence comes from Cricetomys ansorgei, assembly GCA_026225945.1. Taxonomy (NCBI): domain Eukaryota; kingdom Metazoa; phylum Chordata; class Mammalia; order Rodentia; family Nesomyidae; genus Cricetomys; species Cricetomys ansorgei. Next base: position 158,605 of record JAMJFZ010000542.1, on the reverse strand, counting down.
TCAGAACTCCTTAGGTGTTCTACTGCTACCATGTGCAGATCATTAGCAATTAAACAACACCCACAGAAATCCAACACCTGCAAACAATACAAAATGCCAAGGCAAAGGCATCCCTTTTCAACAGTGCACAAAAACAATATTTTAAACACAACTGAAAATGAACTTCTACAACAATTCCCTCTTTCTGTATAAAAAAATTCCATTACCTTTACAACACAATTTAACACTACACCAACAAAACTATTTACAAGAGGAACAATCCTGAGGGTTGCTAATGCACAGGACCAAATGAAACCAAGCATCTATCAAGCTTTCACAATGTCTTTGGACAGCAGAAAAACATTATCAATATCCATTTAGCTGGAATTCACTCACAATCTTCTGGACTCCTCCAAAGAGCTCGGGTCACTTCTCTGGCTCTGTCCTCTGCAGCCACACAGTTTGTCCTCCAAACTCTCCCTGGCTCCTTTCCACTGCTGCTGCTGTTCTTGGTGGTCATTTCATGGTACCAGCATCTCCAAAATTCTGGGGTTCTTTGCTGCAACTGGGCTGCACTTTCACCAATAGCCTCTACTGGGCTCTCTTCATTGTGCCAAGCCTCAACTTCTCTGCATGACCTCTTAAATCTGGACCTTCAACTGCTACTTTGGCTGCACCTTCACTAATGGCCTCTCCTGGCCTCTTACAGTGCCAAGCCTCAGCTGCTCTCCAAAGACCCCTTCATGCCTTCAAAACCAGCAACCCCTGGGTGACTCTTACAGTACCAGCTTTGGCTGCCAGCACGTGATACAAACTCAGCCAGTTCTGGAGACAGCTTCTGTGTGTTGACCCTTAGGAAACACTTTCTGGGCTTTAAGATAGAATCTGGTTTGTTGGAAAAATAACTGGTCCTTGTCTGCAGTAAGGGCTCCCTTCTGGGATGGAGTTCTCATCACCATATGTGTCTTATCAGGACCTCTTATAGACAAGTTTGCCGAAAAAAAAAAAAAAAAGTTCATTTTAACTAAGTGGCTTCCATAGCAGGGGTCCTGGGCGAGTGGGAAGAATATCCCCCAAAGTCTTGGCAGTTTGGCATTATTTTGTACCACTTCTACAGGGAAACATATACCCTTCTTCATAGACCTCAAACACAAGACCCACTTGGGCTTCATGCACACAAAAAGCCATCAACAAACACAGTTTGTGAAACAGGCTACCACCAGTGGCAGGAGGGAGTGTTGTCTCCATGATCAGAAAAGCAGTAAGAGCCTTGCTTTTTTCTGCTCCCAGCTGAATTCTTTATCTTTAAGGGCCTACATTATGTGGCTCTCACCTTAGAGCTTTCTTTCTCATTTATTTATTAATTTTACAGCCTTTTCTCTTCATAGAGGCTTATTTCATCTCTCTCCTCTTCCTTTAGGAGCCTTCAATTAGTACCTTAATCTCTATCTCTGGTAGCTTCTCTGAGCATACTTTACCAGACTCTGAGGTCTGAAGTTTCTTTCTCTTCTGACTTGTCTCCACGTTAGAATAGCTGGCATGGTGTTGTGCCCCATGTTGATACACTATTTGTAGTAGTTCGGTTGCTGGGGCAGCTCAGCAAAGAAGACACGGTGGTATATTCATAGGTTGAAACACTGCCAGATCTCAGCAGAGGGAACCACCATCATGGCCATTGCCTAACCGGACAGTGGAACCCCAAGCGTCTGAGCTCAGGTATATTTATTCTTTCAGAACTCCTTAAGTGCTTACTGACATCACCTGTAGATCATTATCAATTAAACAACCCCACATACATCCAACATCTGCAAACAATACAAAATGCCAAGACCTGTGCATCCCTTTTTCCAACAGTTCACAGAAACAATATTTTAAATACAACTAAAAATAAACTTCTACAACAAAATCACAATGCTTTTATTGGATACATGTGTGTATATATGTGTGTATATATATCATGATACAATGCTGTATCTTTGTGTGTGTTTGTAAAACACTTGAGTAAGATAATAAGATGAACAAGCCGCACTGAGGATTATCCAACCCCTAGGAGGAGAGTCTCTTTTCAATGTGAAGAAACTGAGTGAATTGGAGGAGGAAAGGCATGATCTCAGCATGCATCTGATGCATACAGGAGAATGCTGATCTATGTGGGTACGGCAGAGTTGAGGCAGGAATAAGAACACGTTAAACAACAGATAGGGGATACCAGATGGGGAATGAATGAAGATTAGAGTTCGCATGTTGAAAAGTGATATTGATCATTTATGGTGTGGTGTCTGGTAACAGGAAATGAACTGGAAATGCTCATAATTCAATTATAATTGAAATCCTTGTGGTGTGACCTTCCCTGGAGCTTCTTAAAGATTAACACTGGTCTGTACAGATCCTGGATGGGCTGGAAACGAGAGACTGAATCAGCTTAGCCCTTTTTTCTTCTCTCCTCTCCTAACCTAGCCTCCATCATTATTCAAATAGCCCAGAACCTCAGAGCTGAGCTTGTCCACACGTTGATGAAACTCTCAACTCGTAGAGCCTGGGTGGTGTCTTTTCTTGTCTTGGCATGCATCTTATTTTAGTAACAAGCAACAAGCGATACAGAGGAAGTCCAGACTGAGGGGGAAGAGGACAAGACAATTGTCACAGCTTCAAAATAAGTGTGTTCTTGAGGTCCAAGGAAGAATGCCACCCACAGATGAGTGCATTTCTTCAATGATTCTGGAGAGGAAAGGAACCTCAGGAGGAGACAGAGGGTGGAACAAGCTAGAAAGTCTGCAGAATCAGAGAGCTGCCAGTAAGAAGAGCAAGACTTACAGCAGCTCCCCTGCCCAACAAACAGTTTGTAATGAGGGCAGAGATGTGGTGGTGGTCTCTCTGGTGCTACTCTACTTGGAACAGACTGGTGGAATGGCTTGGGCTCAGCGATAACATTCAAGAAAGTTCTGGGGGAAGAACCCAGGTTCAGTGCAAAATAAAAATGTGAGATTCTTTGGATTAAAATTATTAACAACATTAAGACAGCAGAGCTCCAACCCAAGCAGTTCCGGTGTTTGTTTAGGCAGGATCTCATAGGCGAGGCTGGACTGGAAATTGCTATGTAGCCCAGCTGGAGTAGAACTTGCAACCTTCCTGCCTCAGCGTCCCCAAACATAAGCCACCACACCTAGCTCCACTCCTGCCTTTCCGAGTATATGGTCCCCATGGCATAGAGCCCCACACCTGGGAACACAGTTTTATCCTCAGATCAAGGCTCATCGTTTTATTTAGCAAATCAAAATGATAGAGCTAGAATAATTTGCTATCTCATTCTGGGTCTCATTTTGTGACTTTTAAGTGTTTTTATTTTATTGTATATTTAGTATAAATCATATTCAAGATGATACAGTAGGATCTGCATAGCAGCAAATGAAGAGAAAGTATTAGTGCCATTTAAAGATTTGTGTGAATGCCAATATCCATCTTTTAAACAGGAGGTGTCCTCTTTCCTTTTGGTTCCTTGGCCCAGTATGGTTTAGATCGAAGCTCTGAAAAATGGAGAGAAAAAGGCAAGAAACGCTTTTCCAGGACTCTGCTCCTCCCAGCCTTGTACTGCTCTAAATATCCTCATTCTGGGCTTTTCTCCCAGCTCCCCTCCCTCCCAAATCTTTCCCTGAGCTCTTTAATGTTCTTTCCGCTTATTTGTCACCCCTTGTGGCAGCTATTAAACCAAATCCTTACTTTGAGAATTGGTAATTAAAGGGAAAGAATTAAGCATTTATCCTGCCTTTCCAGTAGGAACTATATTTCAGTATAATCAAATAGCCATAGTTTTGCTCTTTATTTATTTAAGACTTACATAGCATTTACCGTGCAGCAGGCCTTATTCTGATAGCTTTACCAATATTACTTCTTTGTGATTCTCATAACAACCACGTTTTACAGATAAGAAAATGAAGCCCCAAGGAGCAAAGTGACTTAACACAGGCAGCAAGAGATAGGACTAAGATTCAAATTCAGACAGTTGTCAAAATCCATGCTCTTCCAGACACACTAAGTCACTCTGTTTGTACAAGTTAAATTCTACTTTCCTGAACATGCAGGCTCATAAACACACACTAATGGAATTTTCAAAAGCTATTTTAATGGTTGGGGATGCTGCACAGTGAATACTTGACTAACATACACAATACCCTAAGTTAATATCCCCAGCACTGAAATAAAAATCATTTTTAAATCTAACATGAATTCAGACAAGAGTTGCCAGATAAAATTCAAACTGTTATGTGAATGAATAACTGGTGGGGGTAGGTCATTCATATGGCACCAACTTACCAGCACATAGACTACTTCATGATTGCCCAGAGGAATAACTACAGAGGATTGGGAAAATGGATAAAGTGCTAGCTTCACAGGCACGAGGACCTGAATTTGGATCCTATGCTCCTGTGTAAAAAATCAGGTGTTACCATACATGCCTGTAACCCTAGCGCTGGAAGTACAAGACAAGAGGATCACAAAGGCTCACTGGCCAGCCAGTCCACACTAATCTATGAGCTTCCAGTTTAGTGAGAGACCTTGCCTCACAAACTAAAGTGGAAAGAGATAAAGATCACTGAGGTTGAACTCTGGCCTCTACATGCACCCTTTCAGGTGAGTGCACCCCATCACAACACATAACACACACACACACACACACACACACACACACACACACACACACACAACTGTACAAATAATTTTGCTACTATCTTGCTGATGCAGTGGTCAACCACAGTATTACAAATGGAGGCAACCACATACTATATGTGAATTCAGATGTTCTACAGTATCTGATGCATGCTCTGTTGATGTAGTTTAGTCGATGACATTTAACTTAAATGTATCAAGCCTTCGGGACTAAATTCCAATTTTCAGGGAATTTATGAGATTGAAAAAACTGCAAGTGTCTAGGCAGTTGAAAAAGTGGACTATGTTTCAGAACAACTGGTCTGTTCAGTTAGTTGGTATACTGAAAAGCAGAAAACAATGCTATTCTCAAATTCTAGAAATAGAAGGGTTAGAACCAGATCAAGGCACAGTTTTGGACTGGATTTAGTCTGGGACAAGCCATCTGTAAACGACATTTCCAGTGCAGTTGAGAAAACTTGGATGTGATTTGAGCACATTGAGAGAAAGAATTAACAAAAATATTTTTAATGCCTGCTCTAAAGTAAATTAGGTCTTTCGCTGTCTCCTTTCCCTACAATATGGTTTACCTGCTTTACTCTGGGTGAACCCAGGTGCTTTCCCTATACATTGCTTTCTGTAGCAGAAATCTGCTGTCTGCTACATCTCTTTTGATCAAGATGACAATGATCATTTCTACCCATACCAGCCTGGCTTCTAATCACTAGTGCCTGTGCCTTTTTGGCTGGAGTTTTCCCCAGCTTCAGGGCCCTTTTGGCCTAGACTCAGAGGAGTCCAGAAGTGACAGGAGCTTAATAAATTGCTTCCAGCAGCTCTGGAGCAGTAACTAATATGAGTATGTTACTCTTCAGGGAGATAACTCAGAGATGCACTTTCTAGAGTTCTCCAAAACGATTAAGCTCCAGCTACCCACAGTGGTAAGTTGCTTTAGGTACATCCCTAAATGGCTGTCATCGCTCCTTTATCTCACTCCTTTATGCCTTTCTGTTTCTTTCAGTCTCATCCCAAACAAACTATGGACATAAATCGAAAGCTCATATTTGATTTGCTTTGGGGATAATCATCCCCCCCATCCATAGAGCCCTCTTCTGTAGGAATTGTTCTTTTTCTCTTTAACTGAGAGCAAGAGACAGCACTTGAATTTCTGAGTGCCTGCCTTTATGCTCACGCACCATTCCTTTCGTCCTCTCTACCCCGCACACTCCCTATCATTTCTCCGCCTTCTGTTTACTACCTCATCTCCTCAGAAGTCTCTGGGGGAACCTCTCTAATCCCAATCCTATCATTAGTTTTAGGGTTCCTATATGGAAGTCTCTCATACTCCTGGTCATATCTCAAGTGTGACTTTTGCTTCGTTTGGTTTGGTTTGGTTTTTTTGAGACAGTATCACTGGCTGGCCTCAGACTCAGTCACGTTTCTGCTTCAGTCTCCAAAGTGTAGGGATTATGGTGTGTTTGCAGCACTCCCAGCTCTCATCTCCAGTTAGCTTAGCCTCTGCTCCAGTTCAGCCACTGCCTTAGTCACACTGTGACTCTCATGACCACCCGGAATTGCGTTACCTCAGAAATTCCCAACTCCTTCTTTTTTATCCTTATAGTATGTGACCCCGCTTTTCATCTCGATTACTCTTTGACAGATTCTTGGACCTTGCTACATCTGCCCTGCAAGTTTCTACCCAAAGAATCCCCGTATCTTCTTATCTTCTTGGATCCTGAGGGCTGGAGTAGAACATTATCTACACCTGTAGATTATTGACACCACCTTTAACCTGGGCCGAACTCTCAGCTCCTAGCTGATTCCCTGCTTACCATTGGGCGGCAGCATCTCTTCAGTAATGTTCTTGGCGGTTTTCTAGACCCACTTTCGTTTGCTCTCAGCAACTCCATTTCTAGTTGGGTTTCTATCCTGCTTATGACCCCTGGTTTGTACTTTTTAATTTTAAAAGCCTGCCTTTGTCATTTACTAGTTTCGCTCTTCCTCAATGCCTTGGCTTAAGTGCGCATGCATAGCATTTCCTCTGTTCTGTAAAGACCTCAGCTCTATTCCTAGCCTTGGACAGTCAACCCTACTAGGACCTTCCCTATGTACCCCCCTCACCCCCCAATTTTCAAGAGGAGATTCAGACAAGTGCTATTTTGTGGTTGACCATTTCAACAGATAACTATTCCATAATTATTAACCCCATGGGCAGATATGGTGTCAGCAGCTATGCTAAGTGTTAGAATACAATGCTAGTAAGAAACACGAGGTCCTTGACATCATGGTCTTATAAAGTTGTGTTAAAACTATTGAAGGAAACGGAATGGAATAGTACCAGTGTATTAGGTGGGGGTAATCAGAAAATATCTCTGTAAGGAGGTAGCACTTGATTCAAGTCCTGAAGGCAGAAGGATAGGCAAACATGTGAAAAACCCAATGGAAGAGTATTTCAGGCAGGCAAAACTAAAATGTGAGCTCTGTAGTGTGAGAAAAGTGTTCTACATGGAGCGAACATGAAAGGCCAATGTGGTGCAACCTGGTACGTTAAAGGGACAAGAGAAGCTGACACAAGAATGAACCAAGGCCTATACAGACTATGGGTCTAAATCATGTAGTTCTTTTCAGAACAGATTGATGAATTTTAATTTAAAGTGTAATTGGAAGGCACTAGGGGATTAAAAAAAATTAAATTTGATGTGTATAGACATTTTGCCTACAAGAATATCTGTGCACTGTGTGTGTTCGATGCCCATAGAGGCCACAAGAGGGCATCAGTCCTCTGTAAGTAGAATTACAGATGGTTGTGAGCTCCATTTGGGTGCTATTTGGGTGCTAGAAATTGAATCCACGAGAGCAACAAGTACTCTTAACCACTGAGCCATAGCTCCAGACCATACCCTAGAGGATTTAGATTGGGAAAATGACATAATATGGATCTTATTTTTAAAAGATTACTTTACTGTGATATCTAATCTGAATTGTCAACTGAATTTGGAATCACCTAGGAAACCCACTTCTGAGTGTATTTTGTATTCAAAGAGGTTTAACTAAGGATGGAAGGCCTACCCTAAATGTAAGTGGCAGTATTCTATAGGCTGACTAAATAAAAAGAGGGGAAGGAGTAACCCAGCAATCATCTCTCTCTACTTCCTGACTGCAGACAGAATGTGACCAACTGCATTCCCTCTTAAATAATTAACCAAACTAAATCTATCTTTCCTTAAGTTGCTTATGTCGGGTATCTTTTTTAATCACACCAATGAGAAAAGTAACTCATACAGAAACTAGGTATTGAGAAGGAGAGCTATTGCTGTGATAATCCTAAGCATGTGGTTTGTACGCTTTTGAAACTGGTTTTGGTGTGGTGGTGGAAGAGTTTGGAAATACAGGCTACCGAAAACATAAAATAATATAAGAGCTTAGTGGGATATCCTGGTGAGAGTTTGGAAAACCAGAATGCCCAAATAAATGTGCCCAGTGGAGCCTGGTTTAGGAGGAACAAGGATTCTACTATGAACAGGGCTAGAGGTCATTTGTGTTACATTCTGGCACAGAATCTAGCTCCTTTCTGCTCACTTCCTTAACATTTGAGTGAGGCTGAATTTAAAAGCAGTAGCCCAAATTGGGAATTTCAAGACAGAGCAACAACTTGTCTATGGTCTTGAAAACTCTTCATTGATCCTAGATATAGATATATATTGAGAGACTGCAGAAAGGTAGAAGACTTACAATGTGGTGAAGAAAGACGTGTGAGCAAGTTTAAAGCTGCAGACAAGGCAGACAGGGAAAAAGCAGCTGTACAGTGTTAAAGAGATTAGCACCAATAAACAAAATGCAAACTATGCTCTGGGATATTAGGAAAGATGCTCTGGCGGGGGCAAGAGCCTTCCCATCAAGAGTTTCAGCTTGGGAAAGTGAAAACTTACATGAATGGAGAAAGCCTAAACCGAGAATTCCACTGAAGAGGTTCCTTGCTGGAAAGAGAAGTAAGTCATATGCTTACAATACAATCTGGGCAAGAGATAAAAGTCTCTTCTAGTAATAACAGGTAAGGGAAGAATTATTAAGTAGAGATGGAAATTGAGTGGAGAGTGTTCAAAACTCACTGGGAAATTGAATTTGGGGAGTAAGAGAGAAAAAGTCAAGGACCACTGTCAACTTACTGACCTATGCTAATTCTATTTTTGTAAGATTGGAAAAGTGAGGAGGAACAGTTCTGTTTTGTGTGTGTTGCTCATTATTTTAAATATTAATGATTATGCTTGTGTGTGTTCATGTACATGTGTGTTAATGGGTGTGTATGTACATGTGTTCACATACATGTGGAAGTCAGAGGGAGATCATGGGTGTCATTCTCAGGTGCCAGTTACTCCCCCCCCTTTTTGGCAGGTTCACTTATCAGCCTGGAATTTTGGCTAGAAAGTAGAGTAGATCAGCTGAACTAGGAAGCCCCAAGGATCTATGTGTCTCTGCCTCCTCCAAGCTGAGATTACAAGCAGGTACCACCATCTATTTGTGTGGGTTCTAGCGATTAGACTCAGGCCTTCATTCAATTTTTCTCATTTTATTTGTAGATAGGGTCTCACTCTGTAGCCCTAGCTGAACTAGAACTCAGTATGTAGACCAGTCTGGCTTCGAACTGTCAGAGACCTGGGTGTCTCTGCCTTCTGAGTACTGGGATTATAGGTGTGGATCACCACAACTGGTTCAGATCCTCATCTTGCAAGGCAAATTTTTACTAGGTAAGTTAAACCTCTTGTCCTGTTTTGTAGGTGTTAGATTAGAGATGTCTAATAAGTATTCAAGTGACAGTTTTAAACAGGCAGGTAGACACGTGGTTATTCAGTTTAGAATCCGTTTAGGGTTTTTCTGCGAGCCATTGGTATAAATGTGGTGCAAAAGCCATAGGAATGGAGACAACTACTCAAGGAAAGATATGAGAACGAGAAGTCTCAGGGTAGAGGATGAATAATTCAAATATTTAGATTAAAGTAGAAAACAGTGATAGTGGTAAAAGTGTGGCATTAACAAGTCTAAGCCAGGAAATGTGTTAAAGAAATACTTTTTAAAGGATTTTAAAGACCACCTATGTCAAATGATGGTGAGAGGACTATTAAATTCAGGTCAGAGCATGCTAATTGGATTTGGCAACACAGAGATCTCTAAGGGATTGTGACAAGAGGATTTTCAGTGGATTGATGAGTATGGAACCCAGCCCAGAGTAGATTGGAGAATAAATAGAAGGTGAGGAAGAGAATTTTGCATGTGTAGATAATTCTTTGTAGATAATTCTTTGGGGACATTTTTGCTGTTAATATGTGTTAAAATATGGTCAAAGTAAAGTTTATTCTGAGGTTAGTTAGTAAATGCTAAAATAAGTCTATGAGATACTAAGAATCATCTGGTAGAGAGCATAAAAGTCCTTAAGAAAGAAAGAAGTGATGGTGTGCTAGATAGATTTCTCTGTCTTCTCTTCCACAGTAAGAAAATTCCTAATTCAGAGCTGGCCTCGTGGATTTCTAGAACAGATATTACACAGCTTGCTGCTGGATGTGGTTTTGTCACTGCCCCTAGCTGTAAGATGGATGCAGAAGTAGCCTGTGGATGCTCTTGAGAACCTCCTTTGAAAGGTAGCTGGCATGTGTACTTTCTCCTAAAGTCATTTTCATCTCCATCCTGAAATTTGAATGTAATAATCAGAACTATAGATACCATCTTAGACCCTGAAGACGTATGCAATATGGTGAATTGAGAGGAGCCTGGGCTTCTGAAGAGTTGGTAGATCTGAGCTCAGACTGCCTACCTCTTATCTGTGAGGAAATAAATGCTGTGGTTTCACCCACTATAAGTTTGAATTTCTGTGGATCTCAGATGGAATTAATTCTCACTGATTAAAATGACATCTGGAGAAGCAGTGGAAGCAATGGCTGTTAACAGTGGGCAATCCATCCAACATATAGTAGAAGTCAAGGATAAAGATGGAGATAGGAGCATAAAAGTAGCAATAGGCTGATGAAAAAATTCCCAGTTCACTAGTCCTCTTCTTTTCAGTGAGGTGGAAAGAGACGGCTTCAGTTGAGGGTGGAGATGGATGGTTGTAGTTGTTGATTCAGGTTCAAAACCGTGTATTCTTTTGTCTAATTAAATCATTGGCTCTAAGCCTGTAGCCCTTGAGTCCCAGAGCATTTTGGCCTCTTTACAATCTAGTCTTAATCCTTGAACTGGAAGGCTTCAGTCTTCATACAATCTAGAATATTTAAACTGCTAGCCTGGACCTTGAAGGCTTCAGCCTTAGCCTTCTGAGACCTACTGCTGATTGAACCACTCTGACTAGCTCCTTCTGAATGCTTACTCTTCTGGTTCAACTCACTCTCTGTTCTGGGCTTCTCTGCTATGTCTCTGTGTCTCTGTGTCTCTCCCTGAGCTCTCACTGCCTCTATAACTGACTGCTTCAACTGACTGCTCTGTAACTCAGCCTCAGCTTCTATAACTCCTCTGTAGCTGATTCTTCAACTTACTCTGTTAACTGTTCCTCATCTGACTCTTCGGCCTTCTTCTCAACTGACTCTTCAGCCTACTGATTGTAACTCCCTTTGAGCAAACTCTATAATAGTCTCTCTTATCAGTAACTCCTCCTCTGCAACTCTCTTTTTTCTCTGAGCTGAGAGCCTGCCATATATATATGGACTGTCCTCACTCTGCTCTGACTCACACTGCTAACTCTTCCTCTAATTAGTCATTTTGTCTGCCATTCACTCTGAATCATCTCAGATGTACTTCCTGTATGACACTGACTCCTTCTGAGTTCCACTTTCTGTTCTTGTGTCTGCTTCCACACTCTGTTCCTGTCTTAGGGATTAAAGGTGTGGACCACCACTGCCTTCTGAGTACTGGGATTAAAGGTATATGTCACCACTGCCTTCGGAATACTGGGATTAAAGGTGTATCTACATTCCATCTAGACAACACAGGCCTCAGAATGTAGACTCCTGGAATATAGACCCTTCCTAGCTTTCACACAGGTCTATACAGATATGGTTACCTTGCATTTTCCATAGCTATGACCAAACACCTGAAAAGAAGCAAGGTAAAGAAGGAGGGTTTCTTTTAGCTTACAGTATGAGGGGTTATAATCCACCAGGCCAGGGGAAGAGATGGTAACAAGAGTGTGAGGTGGCTAGTTGCATTGCATCTGTCTACAGTCAGGAAGTACAACACACTTAAGAAGTAGGGCTAGGTAATCAAACTTTAAGGCCTATTCCCGGTAACCTATTATACTTAATATTTCATCCAGTAAGATTCAACCTCCTAACTAGTGCCATCAACTGAAAACCACACTATTAGACGTGTAAGCCCATGAGGGACATTTCACATTCATCCTAGAACAGTGGTAGATTACATATAGATGAGAAAAGGTAATACACGGACTCCTGAAGAACCAGAAGAATAGAGAGGAATCCTTAACACCTGAGAAGAACTCTATTCCTTGCCTTACATAATTTCCTGCCTGTTTCTGGCTGCCTTGATCCCCTGGGCCCTTTACTGCATAGCTGTTTTTCCATGTTTTATTTTCTACACAGGACTCTGCTCTGATGTTCTCACGATCTCCCATCCTATATTTCTCAAGCTGTGCCTTCCTTCTTAGCTCCCAAGATAGGATCCCCTGGAATCTCAGTACTTTCCTAAAAGAACGAGACTTGTCATGCTTTTTTTGTAGTGCTAGGAATGGAACCCAGGGCCCTGCACATGCTCGCCACTGAGCTGCGTCCCCAGCCTTTGCCAGACTTTTATTGGCACTCACCCCCCTCCAATCTGGCAATCCACATTTCTGCATTCCTGATTTGCCTTGTACTCCTAAGCTTTCTCTTTCTAAAGCAAACTCTAGCCATAAACCAACACCTCCTCTATTTCTTGTCCCAATTTCCAGTTTTCCCATCGCTCAAGGTCCACCTCATGCTCCATTTTCTTCAGAAAGTCTCTGCTATTTCAATCTACCCTAATGTTTTAAATATTGAGTGATTAAGTTGACACCTATCATGTGACCAAGCTGACTGTTGCACCTGAAAACCCATACATAGGAATCCACGCAGTGATGATCTGTACCACATAACTGAACATTTGTAACATATGGTCCTCTTCTCTAATGTAGTGTATGTGACATATGGAAATGTCTTCCTACACTCCCAGCTACCTTCCTTTTTTTCCTTGCAATTTACCCCTTTACTACTAAGAACCGGTGCTTCATAATTAAATTAAGAATTCAGTTGCTGAAGAATATACACAGTATGACACATTATATGAAGTCACCAGGCAAACAAGCTAAACACAATTTTGTCCTTGTTCAGAGACACAAAAGTATAGAGCAAACAATAAATAAAAACTAAGAGCTGAGTAATGTAGAAGTCAGTCAAGGCTTGTCTCTGAGGAAGAGCGAACTGCCATTGAAGAGGGGGTACTTATATATCCATGTCTTATGGATATTCCTTTCCTTTTTTATTTTTTACAGAAGATTAGTTATCATGTTTATGCATGTGTATAATGTGTGTACCATGCATATGTGTACATAGGAGGTGTGTGTCTGTGGAGTCCAAATGACAGCCTCTGAAGCCCTGGAACTGGAGTTACAGGTACATGCAGTTTCCACCTGGTGTGGGTACTTTCTCTCCAGCCCCTGCACATTTCATTTATCATCATTTTTAAATTATGCATAAGTATTATGAACACATTTTTTTTGTATACCTTTTTCACGATGAAAACGTTTTAGGGTACTTTTCTAGGTCCTGCTCAGGCCTATTAAACTAGATTATAGGGTACTTTTCTAGGTCCTGCTTGGGCCTGTTGAACCTGGATTATTAGTGGTACGTGTGGCCTTTGCATTGCATTTTCATTTGATACCTCAGATAGTTCTGAAGCCTTTAAGGAACCCATGGCACCTAAAGAATGTCACTTGCATCCTCCAGATAGAGGCAGAAGGCCGAGGCTGCAAAGCAGAATAGCAAAAAGACCTGTGGGTACAGAGAGCAGAAAGACACAACAGACAGAGGGATAACACACCCCTTCTAAGCCTCCTGGTCTGGTATAAGCCCCTGAATCATGGTGATAAAAAAAATTCAAGGAACTGTTTTTATATGCTTTGACATCATTTTAATTGTGATTGGTGATATTTTTTCTGGGGCTGGGGTGGGGGAGAATCTGTGTGTATATAGCCTTCCAGATATTACCAGCATGAGGGAAAAAGATGTGTTTTTCCAGATGACCACAAACTCCACAAAAAGGCATGTGTGTTGGTTTGCTGGGGGCTGCCATGGTAAAATTCCACATACTGGAAGTTCCACTAACAGACATGCTTCTCTTACGCTTCTGGAGGCTGTACATCTAAGGTTAGGGGTTTCTCAAGGTTTGTTTCTCATGAAATCTCTACCTTTCTTGCAGATGGTGCTGTCTCCATTTGTCTTCATATAGTTGCCTGTTTTGAAGATGTGTCAGATGACTTCTGTCTGTGTCCTAATCTTTTATTATGAAAATGCCATTCTGGGTGGTAGTGGCACACACTTTTAATCCCACCACTTGGAAGGCAGAGGCAGGTAGATCTGTGAGTTCGAGGCCAGCGTGGTCTACAAAGTGAGTTTCAGGACAGTCAGGGCTGTTACACAGAGAAACCCCGTTTTTAAAAAAAAAGCCGCCCATATTGGATTAGAGCTTACCCAATGGATAGCATTTTAATTTAGCACACTGAAGGTCCTGTAGACTGCAGTCTGCTGTACTAGGAGTTAAGGCTTCAACCTATGAATTAGGAGGGGCACACATGAGCCCATAACAGTATAGAATCCATTTGGTATTTTTATTGGTGTATTTTGATATGAGCTATTTCATACTGTGCACAGAGCTAAGCATATCGTTGGTGCCTCATTCTCTAGTTCATATCCGTTGACTACGTAGTAACTGACTAAAAGGCTTGTTGAGGAAAAAGCTATAGTGCAATGAGCAAAATGGATGAATGCTTCCCAAGAATTGACTGTGGTTGTCTTGTATTTACCAGATTGACAACTCAAATCAGTAATTTTCAATTCTAAATAACCCAGGCATTAACAATCCAAGAGACACTCACTCAAAAACATTGTGAAGCATTAAGCTGCTTGAAGCCTGAACTCTTAACAGTTTGACATTTCCTTTAAAAGCTGTTGGAGTCCCTCTCTCCAGGAAGCCCAGTCAGAAGGAGCTTAGTGTTTCACTTATCCAAGTCTTTGCAGCGATGAATTAAACATGTTCCGAAGAGGGAGGTGCCAACTTTCATAACATCTCCCTCTCCCATGCTGAGTTGCATGTCCCAAGGGCAAGGCCAATCAGCCTCATCATGGAACAGTAGAGGCAGACAGATTTATTGAAGAGAGGGGAAAAGCAAAGAAAACCCTTTCTTTGGCAAACAAAGAACCTTTGATTTCTCAGCTCATCATTCTAGACAGAGCTGCTGAGACTGTACCTTCAGCTCCCACCACGCCTGACCTCTGGGGAGCTTGAGGCATGTGGGGACTGGGAATGAGGAAGGAAGCAGGCTGTAGATTTGGTTGTCACAGAATGTAGAAAAAAGACATGGACAGATCTAGTTAGACCCGAGAAATAGCTGTCCACCCTGCTCACTGTACACCTTCCAGATCACCTTTGCAAGAGTCCCACAAGATCAGGTCTGTTAACATTCCCCCTACACTGACATATACTGCTTTCATTTCTCCCTCACAGTAACCTTTGAAAAGAACCAGGCCAGGCAATCTTTTCCTTTGGTTACAGATGATGAACAAGAAGCCCAGAGAGAAGGAGATGTATACAGCTGGTTGGTGGTAGACCTGAGACTAGAATTCAAGGTTGCAGCCTCTGAACTGCAGGGCTCTTGGCATCATTCCTCTCCCCAGTTTCAGAGGATGGGATACTCTCTTCCTCTTTAAAAGTAACACAGTCAGTTCAACTTAGACCTAGTCGCCCTTCCTTCAGGTCCTCCCCTCCCTTCCCCTTTTCTCCCTTCTCCTCCCCTCCCCTTCCGTCCCTTTTCTTTTCTCTTCTCCTCTCCTCACCTCTCTTCTCTCTGTGTCCTTCCTCTCTGTCTCTCTCTCTCTGCCCCTCTCTGTCTCTCTCCCTCTCCCCTCCCTCACGTCTTCCCTCTCTTTCTCAGTTGAGCTGTTTCTCTTAATATACAAATTTAAGCCTCTCTCTAAAAAATAAAGCAAAATTGAAGCAAAACCTCCTCTGGCTCTCTATGCCTTCTCAATGCTTTTTCCTCTGCTCATCACCTCCTGATTTTTTTAAATACACTTTGCAGCCATGTTCAGCCTGATTTCTCTCTCCTATCATTCTATTAAATTGTTTCACTAAAATCACCAGTTACCTACTAATTTTCAACCCTGTGGACCTGGTGCAATCCTGATCAGATCCATCTGCAGTTTTTGACGCTTCTGATCATTCATCTAAAGAAAATAAACAACAATGAAATCAGAAAACTTGGCTTTCATGGCCAGTGTTCTCTTGGTAAGACTCTATGTTTCTCCTTTTGCATACGTGTAGGTTCCTCTTCTCCCTGCCAACACACACACACACACACACACACACACACACACACACACACACACACACACACATACTGCTACTGCTGACTTCAGCCCACTGTTTTTATTTCACGCTTGTTTCTTCCTGAGCGATCTCGCTCTGGTAACTCTTTTGTTTGGAAAAGCAAATAGCATCACTTTCATTATCCTCAGATGGCTAGCCTTCAAACCGAGGCCAGACAGACAGAGGTGGCAGCTCTATCAGGTAGCGGGGCTGATTTGACAATTAGAAAAGCCCCCAGTCTTTTTCCCAGCCTAGTTGCCTCCCTTTTCTGCCTTATTTTGTATTTTTTTTCTCCAGTGTCCACTCCACTTTTCCTTTCTAGCACCCCCAGTCCTTTGTACTCACTCACTCCTTGTTTGCTTCCCCGTTCTTACTTGAGCTTCAAATGGCCTCACTGCCCATGTCTCAATTTTCAACAATCTTCCAACTTCAACTCCAGTGGTAAGTAATCTGATATTTCTGTAGTTCTTAGTTCCTGGGAGTGATTCTAATTGACCTAGCTCATCTCTTAACTTTCAAAATTCCAGGTAGGAATCTCCTCTTCTATACTTCTTAGGTATCTTCAATTCACATGTCCAAAGAGGAATTCTCGATTTCTTCTAAACTAGTGCAGCCTCCTGAGTCCTTAAGTCTCTGGTCAGTTTACAATCTGGCTGCCTTTGAATTGGGGACAGAGTTCATCTCATTAGTTAAAACCAATGCAAGTAGGAGGAATACGTATAATGCGTTAAGGACAGCAAACCATGACTGTGTGGACAGCAGACAGCAGATCAAAAGCAGCATTTCTCTTAGAGATGTTGTGATCCCAGCAGGCTGTGACAGATATCCCTGGTATAATCTCAAATCAAAACCTCTTAAACTTTTAGTACAGACCTTCTCCAGAGCTTTAAACTCTCAAGATTCCTACAAGGCATCTCCCATTGTATGTTGCATAGGCATTTTCAACTCATATGTCCTTAAGAGAAATTCCCCATTTTCTTCTGACCTAGCACTCTTTTCTGAATCCTTTGTCATGATTGATAATGCCACTATTCTGAAGAATATTTCATTAGTTTTACTATTATTCCAATCTACAGATCAAAAGAGCAAAGTGTCATTCTTGATATCTCCATCACACCTATCATTTCTTACCAATTCATCACAAAGACCCACAGATTTTATCACCTGATTGTTTTCATAATTTAATCTCTTCATCATACCCTTTCTTGTTCCAGTTTAAGCCACCATCATCTTTCACTTGGATGGCAGCAACAGCTTCCCACCTGGGTTCCCCTGATGTGATGTTGTTCTTATATAGCCCATCCTTCACACTGCTGTAAAGTGATAGTAATCTGTATTCCTAAAAACATTCGTGATGCCAGGTACGGTGTCCCACGCTTTTAATCCTGTCCCATGCCTTTAATCCTAGCACTTGGGAGACAGAGGCAGGCAGATCTGTGAGTCCCAGGCCAGCATGGTCTACAGAATGTGTTTTAGACCAGTCATGGCTACACAGCAAGACCCTGTCTCAAACAGAAACATGTGTGACTATTCATTCCCCTGTTCTCCTCTAGATGTTTTGGTGATCCTCTACCATTGACTGGGCAAAAACCAAGCTACTAAAGTGACATACAAGTTCATCTGCTGCCATTTTCTACCTCAGTGACACCATTTTGTGTGCTTCCTCACATAGCAGGGGGTTTCTCTTACCCCCATGCGTTTGCTTAGCCTAGCCCCTAATACATGCAATACCTCCTCTCAGTCATTCTCACAAATAACCTCTTCCACAATAAAATTCAAATTGTGTTCTGGCATAATTTCCTTGCAGAAACTTTCTTCCTGTTCTTCCTTGTTTCACGTTGGAATAAGCACGTCCTGGATTATCGTTATATATCCTGGTTTTATTTCTACTATTGTATTTGAACTAGTTTAAGGATGGAGCCTGTGTTTTCCTCATTTGTAAACTTCCAACACCTAGCACAGGCCAGGCCACATAGTAGTGGTGAAATTTTTGTTGCATGTCAAAAAAAAGGAAGGGAAGAGAAAGCTGAAACAATAAAGGGCACACTAGTACACAAAGAAAAAACAAGGGGATAAATATTAAGGAGGTAGAGATAGAAGAGAGAGATAGAAGGAAAAAAGGGTGGAGAGGAAGAGAGCAGAAAGTGGGAGAGAGTGAATAGGTTCCACATTGGGTTGAAATCAACTTACTCTGATCTTATTTAGAGAAACTAGCCAGAGGTCTGGGCCCTTGGTCACCTCCATTTTCTCCATAAAGGCTAGCAGAACTATGTCAAGGGATAGAGGCAGATACCCTTGGAGATAGCTAGAAATGCTTGCTAAGAGACAGTCAGCTTGGTCACCACTGGCAGCTGTAGCAAAGGGAACCAGACTATAAGAGGGTGAGAGCTTGCTGGGCTGCTGGAATCAGAGATGGCAGAACCATCAGTTATTAATAACCATAACCAGATCGCAGGAGCCTACAGAAGTGACTGCTTCCAGCTGGCTGGGATTCTCCTTTCACACAAGCTTTTGGGTTCCACATCTGTGAGTCCTAGTGTAGTTTCCAGAGTGAAAGTAGTCCTATCAAACAGTCTCAGAGAAAAAAGGCAAATGCTAAGCAGCTTTGAAATAAGAGGCTGAAAGGCTAGAAATTATGACAGCAGAAAGGAGGCATTTCTTTCTAAAGAGACAGCTGCTCCATCCTCCTGTCACTGCCGAATCACTTTGGGGCCAGATTTCACTATTTTGGTCAAGGATGTCAACAGCTTCTCAGTCATCAGACTCTTCTTTACTAATTACCATTCATTAGTCAAAATTTCTTCCTTCTGCAAAAATTGACTTGGCCTTTTCCCAGTTAAGTTTCCATCACCTCACACTCAGACTAATGTGGTAGCCTCTGAAAGCCTGGCGTCTCCAGTGGCTCCTGATGTCCAATAAATGAAATTCATGCTGCTGATCCTGAGGTCTAATTCTAATTTTTGTTTCTTTGCTTGTTTGTTCGGGAGATGAAACAAGGTCTCGATCCATTCACCAGGACAGCGTTGAACTTGGGATTCCCTGCCTCTGCCTCCAGTGCTGTGATTATAGGTGTGAGTCACCACAATAGCATTAGGACTTTTATCCTGAAGTTCTAGGAATGAAACCCAGAGCCCTGCTCTTTGTAGCTCAGGCTAGCCTTGAACTCAGTTCATAGCTTAGAATGTTCTAAAATGTGAGCCAATTTTCTTGCCTCCCAAATACTGGATCATATCATGCCCAGCTCTTTCCATTTTTGAACTGTCTCTCATTTGAACATTTTACCTTTGCCCGTCTGGAAATTCACAATCTTCTGAACCCTCCTCAGGCTCTCCTACATCTGAGTCTGACTGGGTATCCCTTCCACGTGGAATCATTTTTGCCAGTCTCTCCCCCTAGTGTACTGCAGTGGTAAGTACTAGTAAAAGCATCCTTAGAGTCAAGGTCACACATCTCATTTACTATTCATGGGATTTGGGGGCAAGTTCTATCATCCTGCTCCACAGACTTCAGTTAGTACATGTGGAAGTCAGAGGACAACTCTTCTACCACCATGGGGGTCTTGGGGCTTGAACTCAGATTGTCAGGCGTGGCAGGTTCTTTTATCCGCTGAGCTATCCTGTTAGCCCAGAAGAAGACGTTATTGGGAAGAGCAGATTTCACATCAAATCATGGGTAGTGCTGGCGATTGAGTGCAGAAAATGACCAAGGACCAGCAGAGGTTTTCTAGGGTGACTACCAATTAGCTTAGCTCTCAGGTTCAGTCTAGCTAAAATGCCACTGCCTAATGGTACCACCTACACTGTACCACCATGAATGTGTACATTCATGACTCACACCTGTATTTCTGATGATCTTCCAAAATTTGAAGTCTTGAGAAAAAACATCACCCTGGCCAAGTGTGTGGCATATGCCTATGTCCTAGGAACGAGGGAAATAGAAGAGAAAATCAGGAAATATCTATCCTCACTGCTTCAAACACACACACACACACACACACACACACACACACACACACACACACACAGCACTTTTGTAAGTGTTCGATGAGGAGTAGCTTTCATATTAAATCTTCACCATCCTTCAAGGCTCAACTTAATAACAGCAACAATAAAATCCTTGTGCCCTTGTAGTTTTCAGTGCCCTTAAATATTAGTTACTTCACTTGATTCTCCCAAGCACGTTGTCATATAGAAAGATAGTCCAGCTGGGGCAAAGTGTATTTGTCATAGGAATACATGGCTAATAAACTGAAGACTGAAATCCAAATCTTCTTTCTCTAAAACCTTACAAATGATAAAATTTATGTGCCAAGCACTGTTCTACGAGTTTTGGATGAATTAATCAAATTGAATATAAATGTCATTGTTTAGTCTCATTGCCAGATGAGTTAACCAAGGACTGGAGAGGTTTAGCATTCTGTGAAGGTCATGTAGCTTTTTCGCTCTGGGAAGAAGCTATTCTCTTAACCGTGGTTTCAGACCCTAAGCTCTTAACTGCTCCACTATACTGTCTTGCTAGTCTTGAATCTTCTTTTATGCAGACTGTTTTTCTTCCTTTACTGGTCAGTTTCTTCACCCAAGTTAGAAGTAAGACCACACACTTGAGTCATCTCTAACCTTACCATGGTAGATGAATGTTCTTTATAAGATGTTGGTTTCTTTTTTTTTTTTTTTTTGAGGTTAGGGTGTCATATCCCTTACAGCACCTCATTAACCATTAAGGCAGTGAATGAGTGAAGCAATAAAAAAATAAACTAATGGAAAAAAGACAAATGGCTTCAATTAAAAGGAAATTGGCAGCTGGGTGGTAGTGGTGCACGCCTTTAATCCCAGCACTTTGGGACGCAGAGGCAGGCAGATCTCTGAGAGTTCGAGGCCACTCTGGTCTACAGAGTGAGTTCCACCACAGCCAGAGTTACAACAGAGAAACCCTGTCCCCCCCCCCCCCCCGCCAAAACAAAAAAAGAAAGAAAAGCGAAAAAGAAAAAGAAAGAAAGAGAAATTGACAATTGTCCTGGGATAAGGGAGTGGGGTGGGCATAATGCTGATGAAACCACATATTTGGGACCCAATCAATTCAAGCTAAGATTGTTTGAAAGTACCTCAGGCATCTTAAAGCTGAGCTGTGATTGGATTCTATGGTGGTTTGAATGAAATGTCTCCCACAGGCTCATATATTTGAGTGTCTGGTCTTCAGTTAGTAGAACTGTTTGGGAAGGTTTAGGGAGGTGTGGCCTTTTTGGAGGAGACATGGCCTTTCTAGAGAAGGTGTGTCACTGGGAGTGGGCTTTCAAGCTTCAAAAACCCACACTACACTCCAGGTTAAATCTCCCCCTCTCCCTCCCCTTCTTCCCTCCCTCCTGCTTGGGAATCAGAGGAAAACTCTCAGCTTCTCCAGCGCCATGTCTGCCTGTCCGCTGCCATGTTCCCCACCATGATGACAATGGATTAACCCTCTGAAACTGGAAGCACATCCCAAATTAAATGCTTCCTTTTATAAGTTGTCTTGGTCATAGAGGTTCCTAACAGTAATAGAACAGTAACTAATGCAGTCTCTATCTTGTTTTCTGGGGCTATCATAACAAAATATCATGGACATAGTGCTTTAAATGACCTAAATTGATTCCCCCATAATTCTAGAAGCTAGCTGTCTAAGATTAAGGCAGTGGCAGAGTTGATTTGCTTCATAGCCTCCCCCAGACTGGAAATTGCTGTCTTCTTGCTCTCTCTTTACATGATAATCCCTCTATGCATGGATGCTCCTGGTGTCTCTTTTGTATGTCCAATTTTCTTATCTTGTAGGACACCAGAGAAACTGGATTAGAGCTTACCCTAATGGCCTTGTTTTAATTTAACTATCTCCTTAAAGGCCTGATCTTCATATACAGTCACATTTCTGAAGTGCTGAGAGGTTAGGGTTTCAGCGTATGAATCTCGGGTGAACACAATTCAGCTAATAACAGACCTCAAGTTGCATTTTCTTTTGGCTTCCTTTCAACTAAGGTAGGCGAGATATGGGTATAGAGTGAGTGACCTAGAAGTGGCTAAGTGTATCTGTTGAGACTTCGCTTAAGGTTAAACAGGACAATGCTGGTACTTTGTGCTTTCCTTGCAGATATACACAAGATGAAAGTTGTGCCATCTGGCTTTTAATATTCCACTCGGGTGCTGTCTATTTAGTTAATAAAAGAAAACCCTAATCACTGTCCTTTGCTAACTGAGCTGTTATAACATCTGCATGAAACCCCCACATATGAGTAATTAAATCAGCACAGTGTCCTTTGAGTATGAGTCAAGGAAGTCATAGTTACACTCCCAAAGTTCTCCAGCTGTACAATTCATGTCCCAGAGTGTTGGTCCATTCAGTAACAGTTTCCTGTGGAAGGTGGTGGGGAGGGAGGGTGGGAGGGAGAGAGAGAGAGAGAGAGAGAGAGAGGGAGAGAGAGGGAGAGAAAGAGAGAGAGAGAACAGTTCTTGCCCTTAAGAAGTGAAGGGCTCAGAAACATGCCTAGCTAGATAAAACTGACACAGCAGGACTACTGCCACAGCAGAAGAAGGCACAGGTGACTTTGTAAAATTAGAAGAGGGACACTCCAGCCATCTTTGGGAGTGGAGGTGCTTCCAGAAGGAAGGGAAGATGTAAGAATTTATAGAAGGAGAAATAGAAGCATGAGAGTTACAAGTTGGCAGGATGCGTAGGGAGGTAACCAAATGCTGTTAACTGGGTGATTCTGTTACCTAAGTCCTTAAATCATCATCAATTCTTGTCATCTATAATCCAGACAGTGGCCTGGAGAGTTGTGTGACTCAAAGACTCAAAGGAGTTAGCTTCACAGTTTTGTGGAAAACATTTAAAAGTTAGGCTGAGAATGTAGACAAGGTCATAAGCCAAGTGCACACAAAAAGAGAGGGCCACAGCAGGAGAGGTGTGAGTGAGAATTTGAATACTAGTCAATACAAAGATCAAGTCTCAGCCCTCCGTTGAATGTATTTCAGTATTCTGCTAGACCCAGAAATCAGACTAGTACCTGGTTAGAGAAAGGAGGGCTGTTGGGAGGGAAATCCGGAGGATGCTTTAAGCTCAGACTCAGGAACACTAATAGACTTGACTCATGCTTACCAAAAACAAAATCCCACATTTTATAATCTGAAACTGATAATTTTTATAAATTCACTTCAGCAGGGGACATTCCTGAGCAAGTCCATAAAAAAGGTATTGCTGTGCCTATCATTACTATGCTATGCTATCCATCATATGGTCTATATAAGATCTTGTGTTGGGGGGTGTTTAATTTTGAGCCTTCCAATAACTTTGTGAGGCACATAGAACAGGGACCACCATTCAGATGAAGAAACCAAGGACCATAAGACCTATTACCTCAAATTGGAAGGACTCCGAAGTACATCAGTTGAGCTAGAATTTAGATCCGTTGAGATCTGATCCATGCTTTCTCCTATGCACGATTACTCCACCATTTCCAAGGAAATGTATTCTCAGACATTCAGTAGGGGCTTGAAACCATGGAGAGTTCTGAACCCTATATGTGATCCCTGTGAAGTTATGACAGTGGACTTGATAACTCAGAGGACTACTAAGTGACTGAGGGACATACACAGAATGGATGAGCTAGATGGATGCCATGAGATTTCATCATGCTATTCAGATTGATGTACAATGTTTTTAAACTTAGGAATTGTTTATTGCTGGGATTTTTTTATTTAATATTTTCAGCCCACAGCTACCTATGAGTAACGGAAAGAATGACAAATGAAATTGTGGATAGGAGAGAAGATCTATTGTCCCATGGAGAAAGCTCATTTTTAATAACTTTTTCACCATCTTCCTTGCCCATGTTTCCTTTGCCTTGCTAGGCTCTATTCCTTCTATCTACCCTCTGGACCCTTTGGGATTACTTCCCCCATTCAGATCTGCCTTGTATAAGTCACAGTCCATTCTCTGTACCTAGCCTTTGCTTGATCCTGAGACTGTATTCATGCAGTGGAGCTATATAAGGTTCTCTGCCATGTGGAGTAGAAGGGTTAACAGGGAAGGTATCTCTCCCATGCCTGCCCTTGATTTTCTTTTTGTTCTGAGATCTGTTTGCTTTCTCTGAGTCTTCACAAGCAGAATTGAAATCAAAGCTGTAAAAGACGCCATGTCAGTGGCTGTAATAAAACTGCTTTAAATCTCTGTTTAAAGTGTTTATTTATATTATATTCCAAATGTTCTGTTTGGGATGCCAAAGCTTTTTCCAGTAGCAAGAAGCCACTGGAGAAATAAGCATTAAGTACAAATCAAGCTAGATTAGCCACGAGCCTGATTCAAGATCACTGGTCAGGACATAAATCCACAGTAAAGTGGAAAGGGAGTGCCTTCTAATTAGGAAATGTGGCATTAGAAACCCTCTCCATTAATGTGTTTCTGTCTTTTGTGATTTCTTCTGTGTAGTAGGGAAGATGTCGCGAGGAAAGAAGATGAAGAAGTAATTTCTAGCCTGGCATGGTGGTATGTAACTGTAGTTCTAGCACCTGGGAGGTAGAGGCAGAGGATCAGGAGTTCCGGGTCATCCTTGGTTGTATAGTATGTTTCAAGTCATCTGGAGCTACATGAGATCCTGTCTCAAAAGTCCTCCCTCTCACCCGCACCCCCCAAAGCAAGCACATTGCATCCACCCTGAGCTTGTAACATGATTTGCACTGCTAAAGCCGGTGTCAAGTTTTGAACCTGAACCCCTATCATAGTCACCTGAAGTACAGTAGGGAGGGTCCGAGAATGTGCATTTGTGACATACTCCTCCTGGTGGTGCAGGTGCTGTGGGTCTGGTGTAAACATGTTGATCCCTAGGGGCTGTGCTGGTGAGATATGAAGGTCAAGGGTCTCTGGACCTGGGGGAATTTGTACAGAGGCAAAGATTGCATCACATGATCCGGAGAAGGCTCCAGCTGGTCACAAGCAGGACTCAACAATTTACTCCTGGGTCTCGGTAGTTGCAGAGTACAAGTTAAATCTAAGGCCTACCTACAGTATCTCAGCCCGCCGGCGCCGAGTGGTAGCTAAGAATGCAGATTCTCGAAAGGCCCAAGTGATGCTGACTGATGCTTCCTGACAGAGGGGATATGAAGTAATCTGTGTCCGTACGACTGAGGTTCCCGGACCCATGAGAGACAGGCAGGCCAGGGGCAGCCTGGACATACGCTGGGAATTCCTTTGCCATGAATCAGATTTTGAAGTGACTCCATTTTTCTAGAGTAAAGGGTCAGCAAGAACTACAGCATTTTACATACAGCATTTCCTCATTGAAAACGAGTCTTCAAACCATTTTATTGGAATATGCCGTTTGGGTTCAGAGGAGAAGAGAAGTAAGAAGAGTTACTGAGCCCCATGAAGCTTTACAGGGGGTGTTTCCCCCACGTACCCTCATTTGCTTCTCTCAACAACCCCGTGGGGAAGACATCAGAAACTCCACTTCTTATGATAAACAGCCTCAGATAGTTTAAGTCAGTCATCCACCTACCCAATGCCACACTGCTTATCAAAGCTGAACCTGGATTCCAGCTGAGATATGGCTCCATAGCCCTTCTCCTCACACCTTTTCATAACTGCATTAAAGATATGTCCTACTTGAGAGAATAGGCAAAAGGAAAAGAGATTTCAGGGAAGATGTGATGGGAACAAAATCTTTATCATGTAACTTATGTAGTGAAGGATGAAGCTAAAGGGAGAAGTTGGTACTCCATTAAGAGAGTGTCCATTCACCCCTCACCTCCTGTACTCTCCTATGGATAAAACTCTGGGTCAATCTGGCTTCCTGGGAACATAGCCTGTGACACATCCCCAAACTCACAGGCTACTTCAGGGGAGGATCCGGATAGGAACTCGTGGCCTTTCAACCAAGCCTGGCTGATCTCCTCGTTTGATACCTGTCAAGGTTTCACAAACTGGGGACACAAGCCTTTAGAGAATGGGTCAGTACAGGATAGGAGAAACACACCCATACCCTGGAGCTTAGCTTGTGAAGGGCCAAATACCTTTGTGTGTGTCTCCTAAGGGCAGTTCTCTCAGCTTTTGGCCCTAAGAATGGAAAGCTTTAAAAGACAAAGGTTATATAGATGGTTCAGGGTTTATAGTCCAAGGCCCTGGAGCAGGGGGAAGTTGGCCTTGATGCCTACAGCTGGGCTCCAGGAAAATGGCTAGCAGATATTCTTCAGGGCTCAACTGCAAGCTGCAGAAGCACTTCCTGGTCCTGACAGAATAGCAAATTCAGGCTTTCACCAGCTGCCCCTTGCTCCGGAATCCATTTTCTTAACAAATATGCCAGCTGTTGCAGAAGCCCTGGGTTGTTGTTGTTGTTGTTTTTGTTCTTGGTGTGTGGGGGTGTTGTTTGCTTTGGTAGAGGGGATAGTGAATTTCACATTATGGCTTTAATTATTTTATTTTATTTTATTGTGTGTGAATGAGTGTTTTGCCTGCATCTATGTCTGTGAACAGCTTGTGTGTCTGGTGTCATGGAGGCCAGAAGATACTGGATTCCTTTGAACTGGAGTTGTCATATGGGTGCTGGGAATCCTCTTCAAGAGAAGCCAGTGGGGGTTTTGTTTTTGTTTGTTTGTTTGGTTGGTTGGTTGGTTTGGTTTGTCTGTTTTGTTGGTTAGTTAATGGTTTTTTTTTTTTAATTTGGGGGGTGTTTGAGACAGGGTTTCTCTGTTGTAACTCTGGCTGTCCTGGAACTCATTCTGTAGATCAGGCTGGCCTCAAGTTCACAGATATCCATTTCCCTCTGCCTCCAGAGTGCTCAGATTACAGACCTGTGCTACTACTGTCCTGCTGAAGCCAGGGTTCTTAACTATCAAGTCATCTGTCCAGCCCTACATCCTGGCTTTTCACCCCTCTCACCTCTTCCCTTATCCTAAACTTCCTCCAGCTCACAGGCTTCCGTCCCCCTAGCTATTTGTTCTCTTTATTTGCTATGTTTTCTGTGTTCTGCTCCTGCTTCTCTCACTATGTTTTCTCTATTCCCTATCCCCTGCTATTTTCCTCTCTCTCACAGATAGCCCTGGCCATGTCCAATCTGCTGGCCATATTCAACCAACTTCTTTCTTTCTCTTCTCTAGACTCTTCCAGATGCCTCTGGCTGTTTTCTCTCTCTCATATCTACCCTTAACCATACCATGTAATGGTCATGTTGTCAGTTTATACAGTTGTAAGCCACCATGTAGATGCTAGGGATTGAACCTGGGTTATCATCAAGAACAACAGATGTCCTTATCCACTGAGCAATCTCTCCAGCCTCCCCTACTTTTCTATAACTCATTGAGTTCAGTTTGCGCTGCCCTCATACTCATCGGTGTGGGGCTATACACTGGAGTGTCTTGGAACTGTTGGGCTGTACCCACTCTTCCTCCTCCAGAAGTCACTTGTCAGTAGCTCCTCAGTTAGAGGTGAAGGTTCATGAACCCCTCATCCCTATCCTGGAAGCCGACTGGCTTGATCTTGTGCAGGCAATCACGGCTGCTATGGGTTCATGAGTGCAGTAGTCCCGGGAGGTCTGGAAAACACTGTTTTCCTTCAGTCCTCCCTGACCTCTGGCTCTTACAATCTTTCTACCCCCTCTTTTGCAATAGTCTTTGAGCTTTAGGGTGAGGGAGTAGGATATAAACATCTTGTTTGTGGTTGAGCATTCCACAGACTTATTCTCTGCACTTTGACCAGTTGTGAATTTCTGTGGTAAGCAGCATCCACTGAACAAAAAACCTTCTCTGATGATGTCTGAACTACAATAGTGTGTGCGTGTAAAGATATGAATTTAGAGGGGTGTCTGCTACTGTGTCCATTTTCCAAAATAAGTGTAGTAGGTTCATCCCTGGGGCCTATATAAGCTCCCCAAATATGCTTTTGTTGTTGTTGTTGTTATGTTTACAGTACTAGTTGTACCTTTCTTTGGAGCAGGAAATTAAATCAATCAGAAAGCTGTTAGTCTCCTAACATATGTGCCACTATTGCACTCACGCTCATATCCCATCATGCCAGTTATTCTTGTAACTCACAGTACTCATAGCTGATAAGACTGTTGTTGACCTTTCCCTGGGAGGATACTGCATAACACATCTGATACTATGAAAGCTAGCTAATAAAGTGGACAAGACCAATACCCGGTCTCTCTAAAGTCTATGGTATCTTCAGCAGTAGGGTCTTACTATCAAGTTTTGATGAACAACAAAGATCAATGGCAGGAGCCTATGTTGTTGAGGGAGGGGGGTCTCTGGGAGTCCCCTGGTCAAAAACTTGAGTGGTAGTATTCCATGTCTGACACTAAGCTTTTTATTTGGCTACCTATGGCTTCTGGGGAAGGCATGATTCGCTGTGTAGGGTAACTCCATGTAAGCTCTTCGTTATGAGTGTGTGTGTGTGTGTGTGTGTGTGTGTGTTTGTAGCTTATAAAATAGGTTTCCATGTGGGTTTTTCAAACATCTTCAGTGGTTGTTGTTCCTTCCTCTTGTCTGTTCAGATCTGTCCCTCTCCCCACTTTAAATTCCCTTCCCGCTATCCCCTTTCATATTACACTTCCTTGTTATATATTTCCCTTCCCACAATGGTCTCTTTCTAGTTTCCTGGATTTTACATGTTTCCTCCAAGTTAAACACACACACACACACACACACATCTAAATGTTTGATATTAAAATCTACATATAAGAAAGAACATGCAGTATTTGTCCTTCTGGGCCTGTGTTACCTCACTGAGTATATCTTCAGTTGTATCCATTTACCTGTAAATTTCATTTTTCTTTACAGCTAAAAAAATTGCCATTGTTTATAGGTACCGTATTTTCCTTATTCATTCATCTGTCCGTGGACATCTAGGTTGTTTCTATGTCCTAGGTACTATGAACAGAGCATCCATGAAAATAGATGAGCAAAACACCCATTGTTTTAAATCATTGCCTTTAAAAATTAAAATCTTATTCATTTTTCCTTTTGGCGCATCCCCATCTAATTCCCCATTCCAAGGAAATCACACTCTGAAGTGAGTTTACGATTCCCAGTGTACAAAAGCCCTTTCTCTGATCTATATTAATCTATACTCAATCAACTTCCTTGCAAATCATTGCTCTCATCCATCATCTTTCTTAATTTCTTAATTGTTTCCTGTCAACTCTGCATCTTCCACATTTTACTCTATTCACCTTTATTGTAGGACTCACTTTTTGAAGACAAGTCAATTTTTTTATGGGCCTCCTTGATCATTCTAGAAATTACTAATATCTTTTCAGTCTGTGCTAAAGGGGAAGTATAAAAATTCATTAAAATAGTACTGGGTCTAATTGCAACTCCACTGTGCTCTGACTCTGTAACCTTAAATAATCACCTCCCTTTTGTGGGCTTCTTTCAAGAATCTATAGAATGGGGTAACATCAGGTTGCTGTGAAGGTTTGGAAAGATTGAAATTCATCATTCCCAAGCATATGAAGTCATCATCAGTGTATAACTCACAGCCACCATACGTTCTGGAACTCAGAAGCACCGCGTGGTGTTCTTGAGCTCATTTGGCTGAATTATTGAGTACAGTATTGTCTGATATGCTGGCTTTGCTCCACGTGCACATAAGACTTGTCTCCCCAGAAAAGCTGTGTACTCAGAGAAAACAAAGTCAGGCACACAAAATGACAATCTAATTTATCATCCAAACTAAGTCCATTTTGACAGCAGGGGTCAGACATTATTAATAATTGCACCAGACCTTGGCATAAGCTAGAGCTGCCCCTGGAAAGACAGGACATGTGGCCACCCTTATATATGAATCTTCTGAATTTTCCCAAATCCCATCCTAGGTAGAGGATAGGGCCTTGCTCAGTCGATGCTTTGTGGAGTAGAAAAGAACTGGCAGGCTCAGAAGTCAGCAAACATGGTTAATCTCGTATAGCTCATCCCTTCTGCCCTGTGTGTCTTGTACACCCTTCTCCTTATTCAGCACTAATGTCACCCCCAAATGGCACATTCATCATCCCAAATTAGCTATTATTAAAGTCATCCATTTGCAGGGTTGCAGCTAAAATGAATTGTGTTATTATTTCAGTTATGGCAATGAATGGCTGAGCATCAAAAGCCATTTTGATTTTGCAGCAAGAAGGCAATCAATTATTGTGTCTTGCCAGCTTGTCCAAAGCTCCATCTAGCTTGCTGTTAGTGAGTATAAACCTCCCTTCTTACTGACTCCCCCCCACCCACACACACACATACTTCCATAGGCCTCAAGGCACTGGAGAGCTCAGGAAAGTTGTCTCCTCACAGTTTTGATGAACACTTTCTCATGACCTGAGGTACCATTTTTATTTGGTTCCATTTTATTTTGTGACACATAGTCTTGCTCTGTAGCACAGGCTGGCCTTGAACTCACTATGTGGCCAGGAACTTGTGATCAGCCCGCCTTAGCCTCCTGAGGGTTGAGATTACAAGCTTATGCCGCCACTTTTAGCTTGGATGTATCTTCTTGACTTTGAAGCTTAGGAAGAAGGCTCCTCTTGACTCAAAGTTTTCCCTCTCTCCTACTCCCAATCCCTATATCTTGGGTCATCAAGCCGATATGGATTGCAATCTCAGTTTGGTCCTCTCCACTGCTCAGCTACCTGTAATCCAGATTAGTCTGGTTAAGTTATGAGGTCTTCTGCCCCATCAACCTCATTTCTAACCTCTCCATCTTAAATCACAGGTTCTCTAGAACCAAAACACATTCCCTTTGCTTTCCTCTTAGAGATTTGTTGTATAAGAAAGGCTTGAGATAGCTCATCTCTCATGAAGCATTTGTATCTTAACAGAGTCTTTATTGCTTTATCTCAAAACAGTGATTTAAGATCCTCAGAACAGTTTAGATGAGAAGGCAATAGTCAAGGTAGAAACTGCATCCACAGGGGCCTGGAAGAAGTATTGATCAGCAGCCCCTTTCAGCGGAGGCAATTATGATGATGAGAATGAGAGTAGCTCCTGCTTTTTCACTGTTTGTACTATCTTAGCAGTTCAGACTGCTCGGACGTCCTCCAGCTGTTGGGAAGATTACATGAACTGCGGTATTGTGATCCTGCAATATGTGTCTCCTGAGGGCCGCAGGGGGCGAGATGCTGGGAGCTCAGCTGCCCCACATCCCTTCCCATTGCAGCTCCCCTACTAGTCCGAGCGTCTCGCTGACAGCTCATCTCCTTGTCACCTGGTTTGCTGTGCAAGTCAGGACCAGAAGTAAAATAGCAACTGTGTGCACAGTAGAATCAATTCCCCAGGCCCCTTTCTCCATCAGCAGGTAGAGGGTGACCAGGACCATTTTAATTAGCTGAAATTAAGTTCTGTCAGCAGGATGATGTCCCAAAGGGCTACCAGTATAGGATTCATTCAGTTGTGCCCAGTGACAGAAATTACAGAAGCCTTGACATTTCTTTCAAGCCCCCAAAACAGATTGTCAGCCTGTAGCTTTCTGGACATTATCTCTCCGATACTTTTTCCCTCCCTCCCTCCCTCCCTCCACCCACCTATCCCTTGAGGTCATTTTCTGATGAGATGAGATTCTTCTAAGATATTTGAATTGCTTTTTGGCACACAGGATTGTGAAGTAATTTATAGAGCTATGTTTTAAAAATATTTTTAAGGGGCTGCAGAGCTGATGGCTAAGTGGTTAAGGGCACTGGTTCCTTTTCCATAGGACCTCGGTTTCATTCCCAGCACCCACATGGCAGCTCACAACTATCTGTAACTCCAGAACTGGGAGCTCTAACACTCTCCTGGCCATCATACATGTGATGCACAGATGACCATGCAGGAAAAACACCCATACATGTAGAATAAAAATAAATAAATCTCTAAAAACATTAACAAATATTTCAATCCCCTTCTTGCCATTACCAAGAAGAGGAAAGATAGACAGTATTTTCCCATTTACAGGCAAGATAACAAATATGACAAATAAGCAACTTGTCAAAATTATGTGACAAATCTGATACTGTACTGGAATGACAGATATAACCTCAGAGTTCTGGGTGTGTTTCTTCACCTTCAAGGAATCTCTGAGTTGAAATTACTTGTCTATTCTGCTGGGCCAAGATAATCCAAAGGTAACTATTGCCCTGCCATAGTATATCTAACCAAGTAAGATTCAAGTTCATTCTTCATTCCAATCTGTTTTCTACCAACAAAGAATAACAGCCTTCAAAAAGTACAAAGATTTATATTGTGACTTTAATTTAATATGATAATCTGAGCATTTTCAGTGCCACAGCATATTTGAAAACATGATTTGATGGATTGCTGTATTGAAAACTCGCTTCTCAGAAAGGTTGTGCCAATTGACAATCTCATTTACAGTTAATGAAAGTATACCCCATTCAATATATGGGTTTTTATTAATTGAAATTACCCTTTTGCTCTTTTGACAGACAAAAAAAATATTATCTCATCTTTATTTACAACTTATTGATTACTACCAAGGGTAAGTGTTTAAAATTTTAATTGTCAGCCATTTCTAATCTTCATGTACAATTTAGCAGTCCATGTCCTTTGCTTATTTATCTACTGCATCCTCAGGGTATACCATATTTGTCTCCAATAACATGCTAATGCTGTAGATGACCCAGCCTTTATTCTTTGGCCTGCTTCCTGCTTCAGTTCTATCACCACGGTAAGTCTCCTGTCTCAACTGATTAGTCTCTCTCTTTTTTCCCCCCTGAGGGCTTTTCTGAGAATAATACAAGGTTTTTTGGTTATAACCAGTTACAACTTAAAAGTGTAAGAAAGTTAATGTCACACTACCCTCCCACCGCCCCACCCCCCACCCCACCTCCACCTCCTGAGGGCTGAGGGCTGACCATCAACTACTGGGATGGAACTCCATAGATAGGTACCATGAACTCTCCATTCTGTGGAAGAATTCTAGACTCCAGCACAGATTCTCAGCATACATGGGAGGGTTGAGACCCACCTGGCCACATGCTAACTCACTCATCCAGACAATCATCTTAAACTTTTGTCCTTCTTTTTTGGTCTCAGTTTTCCTGTTTCCTTCTTGTGCTTCTGAGGTTATTCCCCAAATCTCTACTTATATCTAAATATTTTACTTAGGGTCTGCCTTTGAGAACTGAAAGTACAAAAACCAAAACGAAGCAAACATGTTTTCTAACCACACACATTTTTAAGCCAAAGTTCATTTTCTTTCGAATTCAAGTGCCTGATATGCATGACATGCTGAAAAACCCACTGAAAAGTGAGTACTATCCCTTTGGTAAAGTTATAGTGGAGGGTTTAGCAATGCTGGGCCCTCATTCACCTGGGGAATGTTGGCTCCTTCTGAAAACTTTGTAGGGGATTGTTAGCCTCTCGCTATGGAAATTAAAATGGGTTTCTGAGTTGCAAGGCTAAAGAGAAGAGCCTAGACTGAGTGAATTCAATAAAATAGGCTCATGTGCCTGTTTGATATATAGAGACCTGTTTTTATGTTTGCATTCAGATATTTATAATCTATTGTCAAGATATATATATGGAGTCTCTGATGAATGTGTATATATATATATATATATATATATATATATATATATATATATACACACACACACACACACATACGTGTGTGTGTGTGTGTGTGTGTGTGTGTGTATCATTGCCAATTTATTAATTTACGATGAGAAAAGCAATTGTTAAGCAGGCCAAAATGCTTAATAGTCAGATCAATGTACTCTTTCTTTGTAGGCAAGTTTTGTGGTGAGCCAAATAAATTATCTACAGATTGCTTGGTGAGCATAAAATCAGAACAGGGAGAATTAGTTGATCTTAAGAATGGTCTCTTAGCTGAGGCAACTTGAAGCACTCTCATCAACTACAGGGCCAGCCTTGCCAAAAAACCCATAATGTTTATTTCACTTAGCCAAGATCATTCTGTTAGATGGAGTTTGGCTGGTAACTGTCATTCCTTTGCATTTAGCTGGCCAACTGCTTGCTATTCATTACAAGCAGTCTATAATACAATTAATTTGGTTTCTACTTATAAAATCACAACTGCATTTCAAATCTGCCTCCTCAGATTTGCTCTAGTTCACCTTGAGCAGAGTTGTGAGGGTTCTCAAAATTTCTAGGTACACATTTACAAAGTCATGTTTAATTTCCACAATAAAGCAAGTCTTCCCCAAACTGATAACTGTTTTTATCTTTTCTTTTCCTTTTTCCCTTTCTCTCTCTTTTCCCTTCTTCCCTTCCTTCCTTCCTTCCTTCCTTCCTTCCTTCCTTCCTTCCTTCCTTCCTTTCTCTTTTTTATCCCTCCGTGACAGGTTTTCACCATGTAGCCCTGGCTGTCCTGGAACTCACTCTGTAGACCAGGCTGGCCTCAAACTCACAAATATCTACCTGCCTCTGCCTCCCGAGTGCTGGAATTAAAGGCGTGTGTCACCACTATCCAGCTAAAGTAGTAACTGCTAACTCTGACTTTGTTTCCTTTTTGCGAGATAGTAGAGTTTGTCTAGAGAGCATTGGACAGCTGTCCTCTTCCTGTAAAGATGGATGGAAACTGCTTTCAACATAACAGAATCTGCTTCCTTTTCCAACTTTGCCTACTACCACCATCCTCCCACGTGACAGTATACGTGTATACGTGTTAACCTGCCATCTCCAGAATAGCCCGTATTCTTTTTCTCTCATACTTCACAATGCTAGAATCTCTTCTTTCCCTTATTCCTCAATAAAGACATGACTTAATGGGCCTAATGTTCCAACACCCAAAAGAGACCTTTTTGCTTCAGTGTTTCTACAGCACTTAATGCAACTGTCTATCACAGAACCTACCCCACTGTAGTATAATCCCATATTTGTTCATTTTTCCACTAAACTATGGACTCTCCAGGGCAGAGACTTGAGTCTTATTTGTTTTTCTGTTCTCAGAGATTAGCATATTACCTGATCTTCAGTAAATGTTTGAATAAATAAATTATCCAAAGTTCTATAGACAAGTATCCAGGAACTGTTACTAAGAACAACAACAAAATCCCTGTAGTCTTGAAAATTATATGGCAATAAAATCAATAGTCATTTAGTCAAGTTTACAGTGAGCTAAGAACCAATATCATGTATGATTGATTCACCCATTCACTGAATAAATATTTGTTGAGTACCTACAATGCGCCAAACATATTGGGAACATCTACTTTCATGAAGTTTACATTCTCCTCACAGAGGGAGAGACAGAGAATAAGCATAAAGTAAAAACAATTCCTAGATGTAGCAATTATTGCAAAGAAAATGAAACAGGATGACATAAAAGTAAATGTCTTGAGTCAAAGGGTATTTTAAATTTTGGATTGAGTAGGCAAGAAAAGTCTTTTTAAGAGAATGGCATTTGATCTGAAGTGTAAATAATGAGAAGGAGCCAGCCATAAAATGATCTAGGAGAGAATGCACTATGCAGAAAAGCACAAGTACGAATACTGGGCACGTCCAAAGTCAATGAGGTAGAAATGGGTGCACGGTGGTAAGAACACTAAGTTTCGTGGATCTGAAGAATTTGCAATTGCTGGAGGTGAGATGAGATCAGAAAGGTAAGCAGAGTTAGGGAAAGCTCCTTGGATCCTCTTCAAGTTGCAACTGAAAGACTCTCGGGGGTTTTCAGTAGGAGCATGATCAGTTTTAATTTATGTTTTCAAAAGCTGACTAGCCTGCTAGAAGTTTATAGACCAGGCTTCCTATCAGTAACACAAATTAAAAGGTATCATTGAATTCTGCTACTTTGGCAACATTAGGACTAGTGAGACTCTGACACTCAAAAGTACAAAGACTCCAGCATATCCCCCAGAAACGTTTGCACAGAATTCCAGGTCATGAAGACCACACCCCTTTAAACAGAGAACTTTAACCTAAAGAATGAAGCTCAGGTCTAAGCTGGATACGTAAAAGCCGAGGAGGGAAAAGGAACCGTCTGCACATGGACTTGAGTAGCTTTTCAGAATTAAGGTATAATTAACTTTCTGCTCACTTCTAGTAGGCAATAATATATGCTGAAAACTCCCTCTCAAGTGCCCGAGATTTTGGAGTTTGGAAGCAGAAAAGTAGAAAGTTGTCCACAGTACATCTCTTTTCCCCCCTCTCTAAAAATCACTATAGAAAAACCTGTCCAACAACCTGGTCTTGTTTTCAGCATTTCTCTACTGGGGACAATTTTGTGACAATGAATGGCAACTGTACTTCCACCAGAGAAAGCCTGTGTGACTGATGAGGATACATAGAATTTTAATGAAATAAATCTTAGAAGAGATATGGGAATGGGGTCCTACAGGGACACTACTTTGGTGTTATGATTTTTGTTTAGAGTAAACAAAAAAAGATGGTCTTCTCCTGGAGTCGAAGCAACACAGAATACTGTCACCAAGTAGGGAAATTTTTGGGGAGAGCCAAGAATGGAGACCATTTGCATCCCAAGCCCCCAAGAGGGGCAGATGCATTGGAATGGCAAGGAGACCAAAGAAATATAACTTCAAGACTACAGATAAAGGGAGTTGAACCTGAGAGATAAGGGAGAGATAAGAGATAAGTTTAAAACAATAAGCAGGAAGCCAGGTGAATGCTGAAAAATGCCAGGAATCTATGGTAATAGGCTGCAAAACTTGTACTGGCAATGCTTGTAAGATAGAGTCTTTGTATGTTAAAGAAAAAAGAAAGCAAAAAGGCCATGGTTTGGGACTACCTCCCCAAAGGAAGGAGATATTAATACTGTGCCTTGACAAAGACACTTAGAATCCAGGGTGCTGGCCAAGGGGCTTAGGCTGTTGTGGTGAAGGCGAGAAAATGGTTTAACATTGATTTATCAGGTGCACAACATTCAGGCTCTGAACGCATGAATGCAATTAAAATGTTAGGTGAGGGAACTGAAGCTACTTCTTAGAAATCAGGGGAGTGAAATGGACTTATCAGAGTTTGGCCACAGGATTAAATTGAAAACACAAGGGCGTTAACCAGTAATCTTGCATCTATCTGAAGTTTTCAAAAAAAATGAACACCTGGAGAGAGGTTCTGCTGGTCCCTGAGTGAAAAGGAGCGGCAAGAAGAGGGCAGGAAGAGAACAGAATGTAGAAGCTACATGCTGCGCATAAAATGGCCTACCTAGTGAGAACCTAATGGCAGTGTGTGGGAAGGGCTTGATTAATTAACTGAATTGTATGAAAGAACATAATTATAAGTCTCCCCCAATTCCATCCCAGTGCCTCCAGTGAGGACAGCCATTTACTTCATAGCCCCTGAACACCTGAACCAATCTTGCCCATGGTGCTCTTTCCCCTCCATATGAAACCATCCTCCAAAATCATCTGAAGATGATTCCAGATCAGGACAGAGCCACACAGGGAAACTGTACTAAGCCAGGAAACTGTACCCATGGCATGAAAGGCTGAGGGAGAGAGAACAATGGCCTTCGGGTGAGGGGTCCATTTCTGAAGCTCTGAAATTGACCAGGCATTTTCTTCTGCCCCAAAGGCCAGAGTGAAGAGCTGTGGAGAAAAGGCCTGTATCAATGTGATAGGCCCCCTCCCTCAGCTGCACAGACTGGCCTTGCTCCTTTAGGCCAGGAAACATGACACCGAGTAAATGGGTAGGAAGTCAGAACCGCCAGTGAGAGATAAGCTGTCTTCAGGTTGGATGCAGGATATTAGGGAGAGGAGTGAATGTCAGAGCTCTGACAGAGGGGCACATCACAAATGAGTCAATTTTTATTACAGTGTTTGTCCTGACGTGTTTGAAATATAGCTAACGGTCCAACTCCATGGCACTTGAAAGATTTTGGCCTGACAGTTCCGGAGCCTTTCAATATGGGTGGCATTTCATTTAGAAAAAAATATATGACCATTGGCAGAGGAGATATAAAGCTGAAAGAGATCCCAGTGACAGTTAGGCAATGCTCTCTTGGCCTTTTTCTCAACCTCGGAGGGAACTGTTAAGGTGAAAGCATACATTTTCAGTCTTTACTCGCTCTCCTGAAGAGAGCCTGGGGGCAGGGCGGGGGCACGGGAGCAAAGCATTGAATAACATATCTGGGTTCAGCTAGATGACAGCACAAGGATACGAGGGGCTTAACCCCTCCGAGCATCATCTCCCTGCCACTGGAGGATAGATACTACCTCATTCACCTCACAGAGTTAGCTTGAAAGTCAGTTGAGGAAAAAAAAAAAGGTAGATATGTCTCAAACTGGAAATGCTTAATATAATATAAAGGTTTACTGTTTATCATTACTGAAGGCCTGGGACAGCAATATTATTTTCAGTTAAAGAAGGATTTAGTGGATAATTTTGACATTTTTGTTGTTGTTGTCGTTTGTTTGTTTGTTTGCTCTCAAAGGGTCTGTGCCATGGACCCGTATTTGTTACTATTACTGCCTTTAGCCACCAGTAAAAGGGTTAAAACATTCTCAGCTTATAGGTCTTAAGAAGGAAGCCACTGGGAAGGCTTGGCCTGCAGGCTGTAGATTGCCTGTCCTAGATTATTGACATACTTTGGAACTGTTTATCTGCTCTCTCCATATCTGGGAAGATTCCCTTTGTCAGGAAGTCTACCTTCTCCACTGTGCAGCCAGAAGGGTCCCCTGCATCTTTACTCATCTCCTGGGCTAAAATTCCCACGCAATCTATAGAATACTTGAATGAAAAGCTTTTTGAATTCTATCACTTTGTACAATGAAAATACTCTGATAAAAACTGTAAAACTTCACACAAGACAAAATTCTCTACTTTAGTCACACCAAAGTGTGCAAGTCCAGTGGCTTCCTGGATATTTACAATGTTATGCAACAATCAAGACCAATTCCAGAATGATTTAATCACTCGCCAAATAAACCCATACATCTAAGCAATTGTTCTCATTTTTTTTTTTCCTGTAGCTTGTGTTACCCCACCACCACCACCAAATCTGCCTTCTTTCTCTATGGCCTAGCCTCTTCTGAACTCTTAATGGAACTACACAGTCTTTTCTGGTCTGGATTCCTTTCCCTTTCCTTCTCATAATAGTTTCAAGGTTCATCAATGTTGTTTTAGGTACCATAGATGAAAATATAGATGTGTGTATGTGTGTGTATGTGTGTGTATGCCTTTTGAAAGTGTAAATTATGCTCCATTTTGTGGACCTTTTGTTTATTAATTAACTGATGAGTGTATTGTTTCGGTTTAGGGATATTAATGTATTATTTCAGGCTGGGGAGAAGGCTTGCCTAGGATGAACAGAAGACCCTGGGTCTAGTCTTCAGCATCACAAAAACAAAACTAAACCATACTAGAGTAATAATACCTCTCTGAACATTCTGCCCAAATTTCCAGGTGAACATATGCTTTGATTTCTCTTGGATTTCCCCAGAAGGGAGGGGAAAAAAAAGCAGGGTGTTCCACAGGATCTGCTTAGTCCCCTGGGGGCAGAGGGTGAGGAGAGACCACAGCAGAAGGTTTGCTACAGAGCTGGAGATGAGAAAGGATGACTGGATCTGGAGGAATGGAGGGAGAGATGACGATTTGCAGTTAGCCTACTTGCTTCCCTGGACAAGGTGGCCTGCCTGTTCCCGGAAAATGTCTGCTGGTATTAGGGGCTGGGATAAAACATTTTAAACTCTTCCTGTTCCATTATTCTATATGTGGTCCAAGCTGGCCACCAATTTGCAATCCTCCTGCCTCACTCTCCACAGTTCTAGGATTACAGCCATCCCCCCCCCCCCCCCGCGCCCAACACACACACACTGTATTTGTGTCTGACTGGTTGTTTAAGACAGCGTTGCTTATTTACCACATATTTTCCAATTTTCTTTTTGTTATTGATTTCTCGTTCTATTTTGTTCTGGTCTGAAAACTGTTGTACTTGATTCTGATTTCTTCCTGGCCAGGAATATTTTAGTGTTGATAGCCTGGATATGGCTTCTATCAACAGAAGGACCTCCAGACCAAATCATAAAGGAATCACAACAAAAATCACAACAGTTGAGTCCTTTCTTGCAATGTTGCAATGGGAACTGTAATAAGCCACATGCCTTTATTCTATTTTATTTTATTTTTGATTCTCGGCTGTTCCTGGTATTTAAATTACCACTTACTTCAACTCTCTGGGTGAGAAAATAGGCAAAGCAGACACAGGTACTTTAGGGAGCCCCCTGAAAGACTAAACCCCGTTCCACACCCCGTTTTCCCTTGAGGGAGAGGTCATGGTCCCAAGCAATCTCTCTTGATGTTGAGCTATTCTGTCTTGAGAGAGGGGCTGCCACAGGAAAAGTGAAATTGCTCTTGTCACTCATTGCTTGTTTTGGTGGCTGTTCTTTGTTTTGTGCTTGTCTGGGATGGCACACCTGATGACTTGTTTTGTTTGTTGCTTTGGTTTGTGTTTTGAGACAGGGCCTAATTATGTATGGCAAGTTGGCCTTGAACTTATACCCTTCCCAGCCTCCTGAGTTCTGAGATTTATGTGTTATTACATCCAACCAGATAGGTATCATAACATCTTGATTAAATTCTGGACCTCTCATAAGGATATATTGGGAATATCTATCATAGTTAAATCAGTACTCAGGGAGAGGAAGAGGACCGAGATGTCATTTCTTGCCATTTTGCTGATGTCACTTGAATCCTATTGTTCCCTTTTCTTTTTGAGAATATTTAACATAATTGAATTAAAGTCTTTTTCTTCTAAATGCAGTGTTTGGGCACCCAAAGGATGGCTTCTATATGGTATGGGTCCTACTATTTTGTTTCTTTCTATTTCTTGTTATGTTTTGTTCAAAACTGGACATTTTAAACATGATGTAATTATGAGAGTCATTCTGTCCCTCATTTTCATGGTTTGTTGCTACTTATTGTGGCTGCACTTAATTGTGTTTTAGAGATCTTTAGAGTTTGTAAAGTCTATGCTTTTTGTTGTAACAGGCAACGAGAGGCTCTGCTAAGTTAGCTTGATGTTCAGTTAGTGAAGAAAAATATCTTTAAGTTTTTCTATCAAGATCCAGCCACTTCCTCTTCATGAAACACTAGCCTCGGTTAATTTCCAGTGCTCCAACGAAGTTACTTCTGATAGCTTTTCCAGTTTTTCATTGTTCTTCCTGTATGGAGGAAAAGGGCCATTTGAGCCCCTCGCTCTTCTGCCATTTTCACTGGCACTATCTGGATCTCACTTTGAAAGACTTTTGTGAATATCTAAATGTCTGGAATTTTCCAGGTTGGGTAAGCCACTGAAACAATGCAGTCTATAAAAAAATCTGCCTGTCACTTGTCAAATGTACTTTTCTGTTCATATGGCACATCGAAAGAACAAAATTTATCCCTCTAGGTCATTCTGAAAACTAGGCAATACAGTCAAGAGCTGTGGTCATGCTAAAAGACATAAGGATCCTTATCATCTCAGCACAAACTGGTAATCTAAGCAGAAGGCAGACTTTGAGAGAAACGCAATATGGGAGTTGGATTAAGTAGAGGACAGCTTGAATGCTAACCTTTATCTTCTCCCTATCAGAAACAATACCAGCACACTACCCCTTGAAGAGGTAGCATGAAAAGATAGGTAAAACTGTTTCTCACTTTATAATCTTGTCTTAGATCAATCGCCAATAGCCACCATTTAGACCTAACTTTGTAGAGAGCCTCTCAAATACATATCCAAGGAGCCCAAGATAATTTTTTGTTGTTTATTAGGATGACAATTAGTTTCCTACATTCTATTCAAATTTCCAGACTTGTCCAGTGGACAAAAATCTCTGTCTCATTTACCTTGTGGTTCGTAGCACTAATAAAATATAAATTGTTCTTACACTGCTGTAAATTATTTTTGCATGACTCACCCTCTACTCTTGTTCTATTCTTTGCCTACAACTTCCTTGAGAGTCTCTTTGACATACTGTCACTGTTTTCGTTATCACACACAACGTCACGTTGTGCACGTAGCAGACATCTGCATCTTCTTGGTTATGTGACAAAACGCCTGACAAAACGAACTTAAGGAAGGAAAGGTTTATCTCGGCTCACGGAATGGGGTGATAGTCCATCGTGGCAGGGAAGCCTTAACGACAAGGGTTTGAAGATGTACTTCCTTTTCTCTTTCTAGTCCATAAAGGACCCCAGCCCAGGGGACAGTGGAATCTGTCTTTAGGATGGATCTTCTCTGATCAGTTAAACCTTTCTGGCAACATCCTCTTAGACACACACAGTTTTCATGGTGATTCTAAATCCTGTCAAGTTGACAATGAAGATTAACCACAGTACACAATAAAGGTTTTTTAAAATATTGTAACACCTTAAAAAAAACTGTATGCTCCAAATTTATGAAATCCTCTCAAAATTTCCATGTAAAGACAAATCATGAGTCCTCTAACTTCTTTTACAAGTTTCGACATTCTTCAGCATATAGCGAAGTCCTGTATTACGCTGACAGTGGAGCAAAAATTCCTAACCCAAATAAAACACATTCTTTCAAAGAAGAACTCCTCCATTTCTAGATTCCACTATTCTCTATTAACCTGTTGATGCTGTCTGCTATATCAAAGTCCTAGAAGCTTTTTCAGCCCAAAGAACCCAGGATTCAAAATCAAATTGCCTGGTACAGTAAGTGTTGATTCCCCATCTCTGACCTTTCAGAATGAAGCAGAAAGTTTGCACTTAGCA
Source organism: Cricetomys ansorgei (assembly GCA_026225945.1). NCBI lineage: Eukaryota > Metazoa > Chordata > Mammalia > Rodentia > Nesomyidae > Cricetomys > Cricetomys ansorgei. The sequence goes on along the minus strand of JAMJFZ010000542.1, from coordinate 115,760 downwards.
TTTTTCTACAGCCTTTCAAGTCAGTAATCTTGCAGACACATCAGCCCCATTCCTCTAGCTTCTGGACTGTCAGTGACCGATGGTTAATGGTAGAGATACCTCCGCAGCCTATTGGTTTCCTTACCCCCTTTTGATTATATAGGGCAACTTGGCCCATTCTACAGGGCTTCCTTCTGCCATCACAACATTGGCCCTTAATTATGAAAGCTTTTGCCTGGAAAGCTGTGTCAGAGGTTAATGTGACTATTTTTTCCCTCTCCACAGATTCACTTTACTGGAAACAAACTCCCCAGAATGCTGCTTAGAGAGTTATTTATCTTTATAATTTGAAAAGGCCATGCTCATGCTCTGGTTGACTCTGGCTGAATCTTACTATTGTTATTTTTCCTCTGTCACCTCCCACCAGTCTCATCAGCTAAAAAGATCCAAAACAGACTGCAGCAGAGAGTAGGTCAATAGCATGCAGGCTTGGCCTTCTAAAGGACATGGCTTTTTTTTTCACCCCCCAAAATGGTTTGTCACTGGATGCTAGAAGACAAGGACATGGATGGCTCTCCAGGGCTTTTCCATCTTGAATTTGAATGAGCCTGGCTGCGGGTGAATCAATAACGATCTTCTCTTCATGCTTTTCAGCCACTCTAATATGCTACTCAGATCAACACTGCTGTCAAAACACGAAGTGGAGGGCAAATTCTTTGTGTTGGAAAGGTGGTCACATTTTCATCCCAGCACTTTTCAGTCTCTGACTCAGAATCTCAATTTAATGCTTTTGCCAAGGCTTGAGGCTGGTGAGGATAGGGGGTGGGAGTAAGTGATTTATATCCTACATTTCAGAAATATCTTACATTTCTGGAGAGGCTTCCCTTCATCTGGAAGAACCTACATCCTGGACATGAAAGATAGAAAGAGATGGATGAAGAGCAAGATTTAGGCCGGCCTCAAAGCCAGGTTCAACGGCTATTTCCTCTGAAAAGAGTTAATGTTTCTTTACTTTTCCGTTTTTTCCATCTTGCCCCAGAATCCTAAGTCCCTCTCAAGAGCAAACCCTGTTTTTAGTTTGGTATATATCCTTCAAGGGTTTTGTTGCTGTTGTTGTTTGTTTTGCATACACACACACACACACACACGCACACGCACACACACACACACACACACATATGGTGTTTTTAATATAAATACTATCACATTTCATTCTACGTTTCCCCTTCTAAAAATCAGCGATTCTCTCCTTCTACTATGTGGGTCCCAGTGATAGAACTCAGGTTTGGCAGCCAGCATCTCTAGCCAATTTGCTTGCTATCTTGTCAGGCCTAAATCTTTTTTTTTTTTTTTTTTTTTTACTTCTAAAGTTTCCTATTCAGTATGTATAGGTTCGGACTCAAGAACTGACTTTTCTGAAACATGATCAGGCAAACTGAAGCTGTTGATTCAAGAACTATACTTCCAGAACAGTCGGCTGACTTAAACAATATACTTGGAGATTTTTCTGTGAATTCATTCCATTGGTATTACTGCTGTATGACATCTCACAGTAGCATTTTGTAAATACTTGTAAATATTCTATCATGTTTACCTTGTGTCATTATAGTTAGCAATCCTCTCTCCCACTATTCACTTTTGATCATCCTCCACATACTCACAATAGATTGAACTTTATGTGAGACAATATTGAGTCTTTTGTCTCTGTATCCCCAGTGGCTTGCACACAATACACACTCAGTGGAAGAGTGAGCCAGAGATTTAACGGACTATTTGACACTGAGTGGGTATATGGGTTTGGGTGGAGATTCGGAAAGATTTCTAGATATCTGAGGCCTCCACTGTACTCTGACATGATGCTCGTGTTACATCGATGGTCAGTGTGTATTAGAGTGAGGACGGAGGGTACACACTCGTGGGAAAGGCTTGTAAGATGACTCCTAGATTTTCCCTACCTCTTCTTCCCCCTCCATCTGTCACTGTCTCCACATCCTTGACAAAGGCAGTGACTATATGATGGCAAAAGAGATTCTGTTAAGGTGCTAATTTTTTATTGGCTGCGTGTCACCAGAAGCAGATATCACTCACATTGTACTTTAATATCATCTGAAAGACAAAATGGTACTGGGAATGGCTACAAATAAGTATTCGTATTCCCAAATCCTGAAATCTGACCTTCTCTGAAATCCAAAACTACTTGCTTGCACAATGATATGAGGCTCCAAAACCTATGCAATTATTGCCAAATCTGAAACACTTCTGGCCTCATGCAGGTTGGAAAAAGGGTACTAAACCTGCACTCATTTTGCACTTTGAATTTAACATTTTTCATTGGAGAAGCGGAAGGCATCCTTATCGTTTTGGTCCTTATCTCTTCTACCTAGAGTATGATAGTTTGCTCTCAGAGAAACATTTGCTATAGTCATATGCGGATACCTGATATATCTCCACTGGATTTGCAATATGTTTTCTTCAAATCAGTCACATTTCTTTACTAGGGCATGAATTATAATCCTCTCATCATAAAATGCTGTAACGGAAATCATATATTCATAGAATTACTGTTAGTATGGCACCATACTAGAATTTGACGGTCACAGAATTATTTTAAGGTGTTATTTCTGTTCTCAAGAAGTTTATATGTTGGGGGAACATTAGGCATTTACATAGAAAACATTCTAGCAATAATACACAATGATAACTCATGAAGGTCATAAATAACATAAGCTATTTATAACATAAATCTATACATACAGATCTATAGTAGCTACCTTCCACATCAGATACTGGCAAAGATTCTCTGTTTGGCAAACTGTGGACAGAATTCCGAACCCTCTCAGTCCATCTGCATACTTCCTTGTAAACTACAGTTTCAGCAAAGTATCCTAAAAGTTAAATGCCTGATCATTCTAACCTCTCCAGCAAGAATCCTGTCAGGTTGGTTTGGCCGGAATCCTCTGGACAGCTGATGATTCTGCCTAGTAATTTTCCACCCATTATCCCTTACTGTGTTTTTCAGCTCTAAATTCTCAGGCTGTATTTGGAGTCAAACCTAATCTCTCTCACCCACTGAAAAATCCTCCTGTCCTAAACCTTGTACCGTTGTAATGGTCCTGCCTCAGTATGTTTTCATAAACGTCACTGAATTTTTTAAAGGATGATTATTATTGTTATTATTTAATCATGTGTATACGTGTGTCTCTGTGTGAGTATGTGTGCATGAATGCCAGGTGCCTTCCATATCCAGAAGGTGTGAGATCCATAGAGCTAAAGTTACACAACAGGGACTGTGAATTCAGGAACTGAATTCAGGTTTTCTACAAGAGCAGAACATGCTTTTAACTACTTAGCCATTTCTTTAGCCTCGACCACTAAATACCTAAACAGTAACTAAAAAGCAACTACTTTCAGAAAAATATATTACAAAGTGCATATTTAGAATGAACAAGTGAACATAGGAACATTTCATTAAGAATTTTTATATTGCCTGGTGGTGTGATGATATTACTTAGGAGACTGAGACGGGAAGATCAAGAGTTTGAGGACAGCCTTGGTTACATAATGAGTTCCTGGCTCCCTGATATGTTCAAAGACAGTCTGAACTACATAGTAAGAATTTTTCTTTCTTTCTTTCTCTGTCTCTGTCTCTGTATCTGTCTCTGTCTCTGTCTGTCTCTCTTCCTCTCTCTCTCTCTCTCTCTCTCTCTCTCTCTCTCTCTCTCTCTCTCTCTCTCTCTCTTTCTCTCCTCCTCTCTCTCTTTGGTTTGTTTTCCAAGACAGGGTTTCTCTGTATAGCTCTGGCTATCCTGGGACTTGATCTGTAGATGTAGACCAGGCTGACCTCAAACTCATAGAGATCACCCACCTCTACTTCCCGACCGCTGGCTAGAGAATTTGTCTTTAAAAATAAAAAGTGATCACTACGCCTTTGGACAGTGATGGTGCATGCTTTTAATCCCAGGCAGAAGCAGGCAGATCTCTGTGAGTTCGAAGCCAGCCTGGTCTACAGAGTGAGTTCCAGGACAGCTAGAGTTACAACAGAGAAACCGTTTCGAAACAACAACAACAAAAGCTGTGAGTATAGTTCAATAGTAAAATGCTTGCTTAGCATGCACGTAGCTCTCCACTGAATCCCCATGATTGCAAAAAAGAATTATTTGTATTAATTATATGCTGCTAAAATTATAAATTTAAACATATTAGATTCAAGAAAAGATATTATTAAATTTATTCCACCCACTTTTGTACTTTAAAATGTGGCTTGTAGATAAATTAAAGATATTTATATGGCTCACATTATCATTCTGTTGAACACAATTAGTGTAATGTGTTGTAGGAATTCATATGAAGAAAAGTCTACTGAACTGGCATAATCCCAGAAGAGATGTGACTCTTGGTCACAAATGATGCAAATACAACTCAGACTAGCTTAATCAAACACACACACACACACACACACACACACACACACACACGCACACGCACACACACACACACTGCACACCACGGGGTACTTTACTGGCTTACGTAACTGGGACCTCTATATAACAGATTTGAAACTGTCAGAAGCCACCTCAAATACCATGTAAACTGCAGAGTAGAGACAGCCTGAGGGCTCCTGACTCTGTTTGAGCCCCCTGAGTCACAGTGCCCTAGGTAAGCAAGTCAAGCAGTAACAACAGACATCCCCTTTCCCTCTAGCTTCAGTAGAAAATTCCAAGATGGAATCGTAATTGGCCTGGTATTATCTGTGGCTGTGGAGCCAGAGTCCTCTAATTGCAAGCTTTGCTAGAGTCACCGAGGGAGGAGAAAGTGTTCTCCAGAGGAACTAGAAAAGGGGAATTTGGAAACCATATGTGAAAGGCAAAAATCAGCATGTAAAGCACAGCGGGATTGTACATAGATGTAAATGTGATTACGATAAGAATATATAAATGTACAAGCTAATGTGCTATATAATGCCAAGGACCTTTTTTGGATTAAATTTTCTTTCTTTCTGTTTAGTCAAAGAAATATTTTTAAGGTTTTGCCTCATTCTTTCTCCCTGGCTCAATGTCTCCTTTGCTTCAGTGAGCCAATGTGGTGTATGAGGAAGATAAAATTTATGTTGAACTCAAACCCAACATTGAATATGGGCTTTGCCATTTGTCTGATATAAAATACCGATAAAGTGCTTACGGGTTTGAATCTCAGTTTCCTCGTCTACGACATGGGGAGCAGAACATCTATCCTACAAATTTTCCAGTAGAATTATGTGCAGCAACCTATCTAATAAGTTCCCAATAAATCTCTCATCCTTTAAAAGGATGGGGAGGTTATACTATAATTACATCATTCCTCCTCCCCTTTCTTCCCTCCAGACCCTCCATGTACCCTCTTTTGCTCTCTTTCAAACTCATGACCTCTTTTTCTTTTGTTGTTGTTGTTACTGCTTGTGTGTGTGTGTGTGTGTGTGTGTGTGTGTGTGTGTGTGTATTCCTAAACACAAAAAATCATCCGCTCAGTATGTAAAATGTTATCTGTATGTATGTGATCTCAAAGCTGACCATTTGGTATTGGACAACTGATTGGTGTACTCTTCCCTGGGGAACACTATTTCTCCTGCTCTCAGCCTTCCTTAGTTGTCTGTACTTCTTTGTCTAGGGTTGAGTCCTTGTGAGCTTTCTGTTGTCCACATTATCATGTCTATTGATACATTCTTGTTTGGCTCAAAATGATAAGGAGTATCAGTATCCTGGAATGAAATGCACAGTAATGCAGTAGGAAATATTTACCATCTAATTTCTTGGACTTAAAAAAAGTGCTCTCATATGCAATTGTTTGTTAATTTCCACGTTGTAAATTTTGTCACCATGGCAGGCTTCAAGTTACCAATGAATGGTCACTGATATGATATACAGATTTGATATACATGGTACTAAAGTGAATGTAGAACATAGAGTTGGAAATAGATATGCATAATCAACCCTCCATGAATGTCTGCAATCCAGCTTTCTCTTGAGTCATTTGAATCAGACTATTGTACACCTAAATGAACCCCTATAGAACAGTATGTAAAACTTATTATTTGCAATACTGTCCTAGAAATTCTACCTCTATCCCTTCTCTAGCTTCCTCAGATAAATCTCCTTAGCTTTCATGTCTTTTCTGTAGTCTCGGGTAAAAATAAATAATTGTTTTGTGGTTTTAGGGCAACTGGCTCCCAGATGAACGAAGATCGTTTATTGAGAAAGTTCAAAATGGTTTTCCAGGCAAAACCAGTTCGGAAGAGCTTAAATTGAAAAACAATAAGAGATCTTAATCTAAAGAAATTTTAAAACAGTTTCTCCTCACTTGTTTGCCGCTGTTAACAATAACAGATCGCTGTCACTGCACACCTATCAAAATGACTAACATAAACATACTGACACTGCAACATGCTGGCAAGGCTAGAGAGAAGCTGGACCACTCATTCATTTCTGGGATGGATGGAAAGTGGTACGGTCACCTTGGAAAATTGTTTGGCAGTTTCAAAAAAAAAAAAAAAAAAGGAAGAAGGTTGAAGGAGGAGTGGGAAGGGGATAAGAAATTATCCCCTGAGAAAATGGGGTACAAAAGACCAAAAATAAATTATAACTATGCATGTGTGCACAAGATTGTCAAAGCGTTAACAACAACAAAAACCCAACTACTTGTGCAAACTGCAATGCTACTCATTCCTGGGCATTTATCCCAGCGAAATGAAATTTTATATTCACACAGAAACCTGAACACAAATGTTCAGCACAGCTTTTTATCATAGTCATGTTATGGGCCAAATGTTTGTGAGGAACCCAAAATTTGTATGTTGAACCCTTGATTTTAGGAGATATTGGGCCTTTGGCAAGTATTAGGTCGTGAGTATAGTGTCCAAATAAATAAGGCACATGCGCCCCAGAGAGCATTCTTGCCTTCTTACAAGCACACGAGGGTACATGAAGCTGGCAGTGCTGCTATTACAAACTCCTCGAGACTGCATAACTTGTAAATAACAAATTCATTTCTCACAGTGGCAGTATATGGACCTACATAAGTAATAAGACTGTGCAGCATGCAACACAAGCACACAGCTATTACAGGTCAAATGGGAAATTTAAGTAAGGGAAGACTTCCATCAATGTTGTGGTATTTTTACCACAGCTTTGCAAGTTGTTATCATTTGGAGAAACTGGGGCCATGCGTACATGTGATTTCTCTCTTTTTCTCTTATTTTCGTATAACTGTATACAAGTCTACAATTTTCAATTAAAAATTTCAACAAAAGAGAAAAGCTTTAAAAAATATTTGCCAAAAAAAAGAGGAGGGAGTGGGGAGGAAGATCTGACTCCAGAGTTCTTCAGTAATCAGTCTTATTCTAATGGGGACCTTTAATTGCCTCGCTTCCTCCAGATGTCCCCACGCTGCAGCACTGACCTTTTTCTGCACTAATTTCTTGGCCTCCGTTTCCACAATTTCCCACATTATTCTAACTTGCTCCTGTGTGTTGTATGCCCGACATTTTAAAAATCATCTTCTCGCTTCCTCTCCTCTCACACACTAATTTTTACTTTTGGTATTCTTACTGGTAACCCATTTGTCGTAAAAAAAAAAATAATAATAATAATACCAATGTTGAAAATACTGGCTCATGGCACTACATAGCTAGTGTGTTCGAGTAGTAGGATCTGGCAAATTCTTGTCCAGGCCAAGTCTTTTCTGTTTTAGTCATTTTTTTGGGGGGGGTGGTTTCCCTATATAGCCCCCAGCTGTCCTGAAACTCGCTATGTAGACCAAGCCAGCTTTGAACTCACAGAGATCCATCTGCCTCTGCCTCCTGAGTGCTGAGATTAAAGATGTGTGCTATCTTGAATTTATTTTAGTCATTTTAGAGTATGTTTAATAATAAACAGAATCTTTGAAATTAGGCAGACATAAAATTAAACTTTTCTTTTGATTTATTTTTATGTATATGGGTATTTGACCTGCGTGTATGTCTGTGCACCTCATGCATTTAGCATCTGCAGAGGACCAAAGAGGGTGTCAGATTCCCTGGAAGTGGAATCACCAAGGACTGTGAACCACCATGTGGGTGCTGGCAACTGAACCCAGGTTTTCTGCCATAGCGACAAGCTCTCTAAACCACGGAGCCATCCCTCCAACCCCCAAGACATATTTTAATTAAGGCTCTGCCATTTATGAGTTGTGGTCTTAGGCTACTGAATTGGTTTCCTCACCTGTATAATGAGAATAATAATAATCTGGCTTCTGGGAATGTCTTCCTTGTTTAAATCTTTAGATAATGTCCAGCAACCCCAAGATTTCAAAGACTATGTATGTGCCATTGACTTCAAAGTCATTAATATGTCTGGTTCAGAGGTGACCTTGAAAGACATATGTCTCACAATGTAACACCTCAATTTGGAATTTTGTCAGGCATTATGAAAATTTTCCATATCTGAATCTGAATTCTTAGTGTCTGGCTATGCCTTCCCCAAAGCACTTCTTCCTGAGTATTCTGCATGTTAGCAGAATCCCACCATTTGCCCAAATTTGGAATATCCCAGAGTCTTGTCTTTCCTTATATACCTTACATCCAAAGCCGGTGACCATAGCTCCAAAACATACGTAGAATTTTCCTTCCCATGCTTCCCACCACCTTCTCCAAGCCACAATCATCTCTCTACTGGAGGCTGACAATAGCCTCCTAAAGAGGCTTTGTTTCCACTCTCTGCAGACTAACCTCCAAATGTATCAGGGAGAGCTTTTAAAATCTGAAGTTGATTAACTCATCCTTCTGCCTGAGGTCTTCCAATATCTCCCCTGAACAAATGTTCTGCCTGAGACTGCCAGGTGCCCGATGAAAGCCCACAAGGCCTCCAGTGTGAAGGCCTCCCTCTCTAATCTCTTCTGCAGGGCCTCACCCATTGTTCCTGACGTTCCTGTCAAACCTTAAATACAGCAAGTTCCTTTCTCCCTTCGTGCTCATGCAGTAGTTCTGCCGCAAACCTTAGAACACTCCTCCCACCTTGGGGCCTGCAAAATGTTCAATTTGACCATCTAGGCCTTGACCCAAACAGCACCTCCTTAGAGATCCATTCCTGTACCAACCAAATTCTTCATTTTTAGCCACACCAATGTTTTTTTTTTCCTTTTCTTTTTATTGGCAGTGTTGGAGTTTGAACTGAAGGCCTTATGCATACTATGCAAATGCTCCATCACAGAACTCCACCCCCAGCTTACCATATCCTGCTCCATGGGAATTATTGAGGTATGTATCATATATCTCTTCCCATTCTTATCTGGCTTTGTACACTGGAATGTAAGCTCCATGAGAGCAGGACTTTGACTGACATGCTGTTGCTGCCTGCTGCCTAGCACTGTATTGGCATATAGAAGCCTAAAGCAAATATTTGCTTAATTGAAAATATTCCAAAAACTTACTGGAATATGTCTATTTCTCCATCTGTATTCACAAATACACTAGATATGTGTTCCTATATGCATGCATATGCTCACAATTAACCTTAGACCTTTTTTTTTGCTGTAAGTAAATTATAGCATATAGAAAGTTTATAAATAAATGGTTATGGAATGAATATATGGAGAAAGAGTCCTCTACAATCACCTCAGACACAAGCAACAGTGATGAATCAGTTTAGCCATTTTTAGAGTAATCTCTTAAACCTGCTACCCTCCAAATGGAGGACACATGCTGCCTACGTGAGCTAATTGAAGAAGATAACAATCAAGGAAGTTGGGGGAAAGCAGTGGCAGAGCTAGCTGTGGGCTAACATGGCAGTGAGGAATGGGTTCTCAGCAGGGAGTGGAGATGGGGGTTCCTCAGTCACTGTAGTAGTTCTCAAACTTCAGTGTTTGTAAGCAAACAGTGGCTCCGATGCAGTAAGTCTGATGAGATAGGGTGACTACACATCTTGGTGAGTCCAGGTATTTCTCAGTTTTATCACTAAGAACCCTCCATCCTAGAGAAACTCAAACGACTGATCAGATTACTTCTGTGCTGAGTGATTTTACGATAAGACCCTCAGGTGTTTCTGATACACAGAGCGCCCAGGCCACCATTTGAGTCCTATGCAACATGGATCAGAGGCTTGGTGGCAGCCCAACATACCTCAGTAACTGTTCTCCATTCTGATCCCAAATAATAGCATTGGCTCAGCTGCTGCTGTTCTCTTTCCAACCTCAGCTAAAAGGAACACTTTGTAAGGCTTAAATTGATTCAAGAAGATTGAAAATGCAGGGCTAAGTGATTAAACCTCTTACAGATGGAAGAACATTTAAATGCCTAAATTGCTTGAGTACTTTAAAAATAGGGAGAAATGGCCAAATTGTATCACCCAGAAAGTTCTAAAATAATCAACTAAAAAGAACCACTCAAAATGTGAGTGGCATGGTGTCATTTCTTCTCAGTCTGCTGACCTCTTCACTTCAACGGGTATGACCAGAGTTGTTAAGCGATTTATGAAATGTTAACCTTTCGATCAAGGCTGCAGATACTGTCAAAGGGATAAATTTGAATTCTGTCAATGAAAGGCTGTCAAAGGACACCAGTCTTTCTTTCCTCAATCATCTCCAATTCTTTCACAGATTTTCAACTCAGTTGTCAATGCAGCTTAAGATCCATCCTGGTTTCTGCACCTTAGCTTTTATAGTTGAAATGTGTACAATTAAGAGCATAACCTTTAGTTTTAAATAAGCAGGGTGATGGGGTCCAACTGCTGAACTGAAGTCTTATTTGCAGTACAGATGTTTGTGCCTTACAGCAACTGATAGTGGAGAAATTAGAACTTCCATACATGGCCTATACAGCTATTATGAAAAATAACTTGGACGTTTGGGGAAAAAAAACCCAACAGTTAACATAGAATTTTCATTACTAGAATCACTGAAAAGGCAGTCTGGAAATGTCAGGAAGGATCACAGATTTGCACACAGAGTTTGCAGACTGGAGTTGGGGATGCAGTGAGGGCAGGAAGCTGGGAGTCATCTAACAGCAAAGTACATGATACTAAAATCCAGGATGGGTCAGAAAAATGAATAAATAGTACAGGTTGAGGAGAAATTAAAAACCAATGACAATACAAGTCTACTTCCCTGATTGTTCCCAGTGTCAAATGTAAACCATGTAGCAACCACCCCCTTAAACTTACGGTAATGAACTTGCTTGCTCCTATGACTTTTTTTTCTATTTCTGTATTTAAAAATCTTACTTTGATCTTCAGCAGTCACTTCATACATTAAAGCTACTTCTACAGAGTTTTCTCTGATTTCTCTCCCCTACCAGGAGGATCAATGAGCATGGAGTACCAGATAGACCTGGCAAAATCTGAGGCTTTATATTAACATTTTGTGCCTGAGCTTATTCGCTTACAGTGCCATCTTTGGACCATTGGGTTCAGAATCAATGGAGGGATTTTTTTAGCATCCCAATTTCCATACACTGATCAAAGTTTCCAAGTGTGCTGTGAAAGAGGATGCATCTTAACAAGCTACCCAAGCAATGTTAATGCACACTGAAGTCCGAGAACATTTGACATAGTGGTTAATAACATGGGTGTTGAAGTTAAAAGAATCTGAGTTCAAATTCCAGCTGCGCCAGTTGGCATATTTACCTTCTCTTCTCAAATGTCAAAATCAGCTCCCTGTCCCTGTCTTACTCTACCTCAGGGTACCTCAGTTGAGGTGTTTGACTTTTTGCTGTTGAATAGTACTGGTTCTTCAGATAATATGCATACTAGACCTTGCTCATATATGTGATTTACAAATATTTTCTCTCGTCGAGTGGAACTTTTATTTTTATTTTCTTAATAACATTCATTGATGCCCCGTATTGAAATGTATTGCAGTTGAATATATGTTTTTGTTTGTTTTGTATTCAAATATGTAAAAGCCCCTTTTCAAGTTTAATATCATGATTTTGCCTCCAAGAAATTTAAACTTAGGAAGCTTTAATTTTCTGCTCTTTTATTTAGGTCTCTCCTCCGTTTTCATTTATTTTTGCACATGCTGTGAGGGAAAGATCCAACTTAATTCTTCTGTATGTGGATATCAAGTTATTTCAGCCACAGTTATTGAAGAAACTACTCTTGCCCCATGCATGATCTTGGAACCATCTTGAAAATCACCCTACCTTAGACATATGGGTTTCTGAATCTGTTATATTCTGTTCATCTTTATTTCTATTCTTAAGTAAGGATCATATTGTTTTGATTACTTACTAATAAGTTTCAAAATGTTTATTTTAATGACTGAAATTTTTATTTATGTGTATGTGCACGTGTATGTGTATGTGTGTGCCACATGAATGCAGGTGCCTGTGGAGAGCACGAGAGGCTGTTGTGTAGTTGTTGGGTAGTTGTGAGCCACCCAACATGGGAGGTAGGAACTGAACCAAGTCCTATGGAAGAGCATAAAGCACTCTTAAGCACTGTGACATCTTTCTAGATCTGAAGTGTTTGAGAAGTGCTCGTTGTCCAACTTTGTTCTCTTTCAAGAATTTTTTTCAAGAATTTTATTTTATTTATTTATTTGTAGGTTTTTAAAAACAGGGTCTCTCTGTGTAGCCCTGGATGTCCTGGAACTCACTCTGTAGACCAGGCTGGCCTTGAACTCAAAGATTCACTTGTCTCTGCCTCCAGAGTGCTGGGATTAAAGGTGTGCACTATCACTGCCAGTGGGCTTTTTAAAAATTATTTCATTCAATGAAAGAAAGAAAAGAAAGACAGAAAGAGAAAATAAAAGAAAAGAAAAGAAAAAGACATTGCTCTCTTGATGAATTTGAGGCCTGCCCTATAGGAGGTGTCTTGGTTAGGATTACTATTGCTGTGGTGAAACACTATGACCAAAGCGGCTTGGGCAGAAATGGTTTATTTGGCTTATACTTCCATACCACTGTTCATCATCAGAGGAAGTCAGGACAGAAACTCAAACAGGGCAGGAACCTGGAGGCAGGGGCTGATGCAGAGGCCATGAAGGAGTGCTGCTTATTGGCTTGTTCCTTATGGCTTGCTCAGCCTGCTTTGTTGTAGAACCCAGGACCACTAGCCCAAGGATGGCCCCACCCACAATAGGCTGGGCCCTCCCCTATCAATCACTAATTAAAAAAATGCCCTACAGCCGAAGCTTATGGAGGCATTTTCTTAACTGAGGTTCCCTCTTTTCAGTTAACTCTAGCTTCTGTCTAATACTACGAACACAGGCAAAATCCACAGCTAAAGAAGTATAGGCCCGAAAGGGGGAACCTATTAATGTTGGCTTGCTAAGTGATCATGTTTTTATTTTATTATTTGTTTGTTTGTTTGTTTGTTTGTTTATTTGGTTTTTTTCCAGACAGGGTTTCTCTGTTGTAACTCTGGCTGTCCTGGAACTCAGTTTGTACACCAGGCTGGCCTCGAACCCACAGAGATCCACTTGTCTCTGCCTCCCGAGTGCTAGGTGGCGTGTACAACCACTGCCCATCATGTTCATGTTTTTAAACTGCCTTCTGAATATTTTTTTATCCATAGATCTGTGCTGCTCTCAACCTTGGTCAGAGAAGCTTCTTATTTCTGTGGGTAGCAGTTAATGAAGAGACTCATAACTGGTCAAAATGCTGAAAACAAGCGACTGTGAGTGGTCAGCTATTGATGGAACATCTGTATCAACCTCTCTTCAACCAAGGCTCATGTATCATTGAGGAAGAGACAGAAAGCATGTGAAGAGTTGGAGGAAGTGAATGCCTGCAGCAAGACAGTATCTTCTGTTCATGATATGGTTTGTTGCACACATGAACTCCCAGAAACTATAGTCACCCTCACAAGACCTGTATAAAATCATGCCAGTTAAAACTTCCAGGATGGAGGTGGAAGGGACTCCTGGGGCCTAAGGCCAGTTGAGATGCTATTGGCAATTGGTGCCTTCTCTGGGAAAGAGAGTAAATTTTCTTTAGTGGGTAGCCATTGGCAGATTCCCCAGTAGACGTCCCAATATCTATGTGCATATGGACAGCACTGATTGGACTTAGTGGTTTATAAAAAGACTTGAAACTAGAAGGGAGATACATTGGGGTGGAGAATCAGGTCGAGGGGTGAATACAATTGAGATGCATTGCATATATCTGTGAAATTTCTAAAGAATGAAAACAAGCCATTGCATTTTGACAGGAATGAACTTAAATCTGTAGGCAGTTTGATAAATATTGACATCTTAACAATATTAAGTCATTGAGTCCACAAATACAGGGATCTTTCTATTTATTTTGGCTTTTAAACTTTAAACTTTATTTCAACTATGTTTTACAGTTTTTACTGCATAAATCTGCACACTAATCACAAGTACATGTAAGTATGAATGAGTTTTGTATGTTGATCTTGTGTTCTGCAGCATTGCTGAATTCATTTATTACCTTTAGTTACTTAAAAACATTCTTTAGGATTTTCTCTATATAAAACAACGCTACCTGTGAATAAAGACAACTTTACTTTTTTTTCAACTTTGTGTGACTTTAATTTTTCTTGACTTAATTGACCAAATTTTTATTTCACTTATTTTCTCTATGTTAATTTTTTATTCATTTCCCAGGGTGTTTTTTTTTTGTGAAAATTGTCAAAAATTGTGTATGCTCAAGGAATACAAAGTGATGACTTGATACATGTGTATACAGTGACATAACTACCACCATCAAATTAATTAGCAGTATATATTTACCCAAATAATCAGGGAAGAATAACTATAAAGAAAAACTTAATGGTAGATGTCACCATGGCTATAGTAAGTGGGTGAGCGAGAAAATATATCATCAGACCAAGAAAAAAAACCACCAACAACAGAGGGTTGGGTGGGGACAGATTTGTTTTTTGTTGTTGTTGTTGTTGTTGTTTACTTGTTTAATTTTATTGGTTTTGAGACAAGGTCTCATATATCCTAAACTATCCTTGAACTCATTATGTAGCCAAGGTTGAGCTTGAACTCTTGATTCTTCTATCTCCACATCCTGAGCATTGGAATTACAACCATGTCCCATCATGCCTAGTGTATACAGTGCTAAGGATTGAACCTGGGGCCTCTTGCATGTTAGAAGAACACCCTACCAACTGAGCTACATCCTAGCCGGTTTTATTCTTTTAATAACAGCTATCTACTGAACACTACATTAACCCTCTCCAAGGGCACCTCCTTGAATTATTCAATGACCTTTTAGTAGGCCCCACCTCTCAAAGGGCCACACCACCGATATTGCCACATTGAGGGCACCAAGCTCCTAATACATGGACTGTTGAGATAAAACCTACATCAAGCTGTGTATTAGCAACTTCAGTTAACATTGCACATGTATACACACATGCATGAGCGTGTGTGTGTTTGTGTGTGTGTAGTAAATACTGTTAAGATTCTGTTTGTAAATTTCATGTAGCTAATTTAGTATTATTGAATATTATCGTCCTGCTGCATATTAAATCTCTGGAACTTACTTGTCTTGTATCTGAAAGCCTGCATAGCTGAGCTATGGATGAGCAAACAGAATAAAGTAAATTAAATTCCATAAAGTGACTGTTCTCACTGAGACGTGGCAGCTCCTTTGAATGTGTGCTTTCCAGGTTGTTGCCTTCGCTTAATTTTCAGAGTCTGACCCTTTTTCCCGGTGGTTCATTGTTTTAGTGGAAGGGTGGAGTTTTCAAGATTCCTACATCTGCCATTTTCACTGACATCAATCCAGCAAATATTTTAACAATGGTACTTAGTAACAGTTTATAATCCCTTGTCCCGTAATCTTCCTGGCTCTTGCAGTCAAAGCCTATCTCTAAAGAAAGTTGCAAACAAGTGGGGGTCATAGTGCACGACTCACGCTTTCTACCTCAGGTTTTCCACATCACAGTGTTTCCATTCCTTGTCTGTGGACTTTGCGCAGCTGTTTCAAGTTGCCTCCACCCTTCTCAAGGATTCCGTACCACTCATCCTGATCTCATTTTGTCCCCACAGATTCCACAATGGCAAAGCTATATGTGAGTTATTTGTATTTCTCCTACTAGCACAGGTCTGAGGTCAAAATTCCATTTTTTGGTCCCTTTGTTTGTGCTTAATAGCTGTGTGATGTTAAACAAATAACCATATCCTTTAATGTTGGTCAATCTTCTCATCCTCCAAGGGCCTATATGAAGGTTAACTCATATACTTTCTATGTCACCATTAGAATGGTATAGCTGCACTATACCATATGGTATAGCTGCTGGCTATCACTGTCATCATCATCATCACAGTATCTCTGCCACTCTTGCCTGTAAGTAAAAAGCATCTGACTTTAACACCATCACTTGTGTTCTCTCAAATTCTGTTTCCTTGAATCTTTAGCATCTGTTTCTCGAAAGTCATGGAGAGACTAGAAGTACAAGGAACATGTGTCAATCTAATAAAGGCAATGAACAGGTAGCCCTCAACCAATCTCATCCTACATGAAGAAAAAGTCAAGACATTTCTAGTAAAATCAGGAACAAGACAAGGGTGTCCATTTTCCCTACTCTTGTTCAACATGGCCCTCGAAGTCTTAGAGCAGTAAGACAAGTGAAGGAGATCAAGGGGACACAAATAGGAGAGAAGTAAAAGTATCTGTGTTCGCAGATGATACAATTCTATTTATAAAAGACACTAAAGACTCTACCAGAAATCTGCCATAGCTAATAAATACATTCAACAAAGTAGCAGGATAAAAAATTAATACACAAATATCAGTAGCCTTCTTATATAGAAATGATAAGCTCCGTGAAGAGAAATCAAGAAAATAATACCATTGGCAATAGCCTCATAAAATATCGTGGATTCAATCTAACCAAGGTAGTGAAATACTTGTGCAACAAAAAACTTTAAAACACTGAAAAAATTGAAAAGATAGCAAAAGATGGGAGACCTCGCATGCTCATGGATCAGTAGGACTAATATAATGAAAATGTCCATCCTATCAAAAGCAATTATGGATTTAGCATCAAAATTCCAATATAATTCTTCATAGAAATTGATAAAAGAATCTTAAATCTCATATGGGAACACAAAGGCTCCAGATAGCCTTGGCTTACATCTTATTCAACTATCCGTACTTAAAATATTCCAAAACAAAAATGAAAATAAAAGTTAAAACAAAGAAAACCAAAACAAAACAAAAGCCTAACTCTTCTTTCCTCCATGAAATTTTGGCCCATCGTCTTTCCTCCCAAATGTCTCCAAATTCTGTTTTTTTCCTCATGGACCCCCTTCCATTCTCACTTCTACCACTGCCTACGTTTCCCCCAGACAATTACCTAATCCCTAATTCAAGTATTATTCTCGGTTTTCCGTTTCATGGTGTGTCTATAACATACGGGACTTTTCAAAATGTTTACATTTATGTCTTTATTTATTGGAAGTGGCCGTGCATGCCATAACGTGCATACAAAGGCCAGGGCACAGCTTGGGGGGTTAGTTTTCTCCTTCTACCGTGTAAATTCCCTGAGTTCAGATTGTCAGGCTTTGATGGCAAGCGCCTTTATTCCCTGAAGCATCTCATTGTTCCCGCCTGCCTTTTATTAGGACCCAATCTCTTGTGGATCATTTTCCAGTCCTTACGTACTTATTATGTCCCTTTAGTGTCATAGGCATCAGTCTTATTTATCTATATTTTAAGGAGTAACAACAACTTTTTAGCCCTAGTAGTTCTTAATAGTTTAGTTATAGATCTTGGTTCCATCATTATCTTAGGGGACAGATTTATTGTGTCAATCCTAAACAAAAGCTGTAAAGCTATGCCAAGTGAGCTAGCCTCTGTACACCAGAATAAACAGAACCTACAGTGTCTTTTCTGATTCTGATAGCACCATTTCGGTATCTATTTCCTTTTATAATTTCACAGTTATTTTAACATACAGAGATCCCCTTTTATCTTTGGTTTCCTTTTATGTAGTGTTGGCAATCCACAGTTAAGCGCAGTCCAAAAGATTAAATGAAAAATTATAGAAGTGAACTACTCATAAGTTTTCAAGTTTTTTGTTGTTCTGAGTAGCATGATAAAATCTTGCATTATTATAAAACATCTCACCTATAATAATATATTTCAAGAGAATGACCATATTTACATACATTTTATCATATTGTTATAACTGCAGTGTTTTATTAATATTGTTGCTAGTGTCTCACTATGCTTAAATAAATGTTATCATAGGAATGAATACATAGGTAAAAATAGCTTACATAGAGGTACTGAGAGCTAAAACATTCACAATGGGCCTTGGAAAATATCTTCCATGTGTAAAGGAGGAGGACTACTGTGGTTATTGATATTACAAATTTTATTGTTGACAAAGATTTATGAAAATGTTTTCTGCTAGGCATCTTTTAATGAAGCTATTAGTATGTCGTTCTACCTTTCACATTAAAACAACAAACGTGTCAAAAATATTGATAAAATTTTCCATGCTTGGCTCTGGGCTTTTGTTAATCTATGACTCTTGGAGGGAGAGTTATCATTTAAACTATATATATATATATATATATATATATATATATATATGTACACACACACACACACACACACACACACACACAGTAAATATAAAACAATGTGCTTCCTTATGACGTTTTCAGATGTCAGTGTTCTTTAGCCTTCCTTCTTTTCCCTTCTGTTGACCTTTCCATCCTTCTCCTTGGTTACAGTTCTCCCTGTTTTTCCCATCCCCCCAGCACATGTGCCCCACCAGTTTCTTCTCTCGAGCTCCTTCTCCCTACCTGCCCCCACCCTATAAGCCTGTCTCTTTTCACTTTCCTGGTTTGGGAAACTTCTATTCAAGTTGTTACTCAGGGGAGTCCAAGAGACTCCCAAAATGATATAGGATGAGGTAGAAATGATCTAATGACAATATTCACACATGAAATTCTAAAATAAATGAATAAATAAATAAAGCCACAAAGTTAGTTTCCCAGTATTCTGACTTATCATATAATCTTCCTAACAGTATTTGCTAAAAAAAAAATCAACGGGAGGTAAATTTTGGCTCAATTTAAGTTAACCTATTTCAAAATGCACAGATTTTTTTGAAATATTTAATATTTATTTTTGTAATAACTTCATATATGAGCACTGTACCCACATTTCTCCTACCTCCTGCTAAACTCTGTGTCTACCCACCCAAATTCAGTTTCTTCATTATCATTGCATACATACATACATACATGCATAGACAGCCTACTAAGTGCATTTACTGTTGCTTTCTAAATACTTCAAATATAATTGAAGTTCAGTCTGACAATCTTTTCCAGAGCCTGACTATTCAACCCACCTAGGTTGATTGATGTAAATATAGTCTTCATGTATGAAATTTTTTAAAAAATGTAAAGAAAACTTCAAAAATTTAAAGAATATCTTAACAAGCAGAACACACAGCAAAAGAAGTGGTACTGGTTTGCCCTACAACAAAGATCCAACTTCAAAACTATGAAGTAGGAAAGGTACTGTGATCATGATGGAAATAGTCTGAGCCACAGTTCAGTCATAGGTCTGTCTGTGTTATGCTAGAGCAATGGTTCTTAACTTATGGGTCCTGGCCATCAGAAAACTTATTTCTGATGATCTTAGGAACTGAGACATCAGTCAGTAGCAAAATTACAGTTATGAAGTAGCAATGAAAATAATTTTATGATTGGGGGTCACCACAACATGAGGAGCTGTATTAAAGGGTCACAGCATTAGGAAGGTTGAGAACCACTACTATAGAGATTTTTTATTATTTCTTTACTTTTTGAGGTTAATATAATTATATCATTTCCCAATTCCTTTTCCTTCCTCCAAACTCTCCAATATATCCCTCCTTGATCTCAAATCAATGGCCTTCCTTTTCATTAATTGTTGTTACATGCATATGTATATGTGTGAGTGTGCGTGTGCGTGTGCATGTGCGTGTGTGTGTGTGTATCCTGATCAATCTGTATAATGTTGCTTGTATGTATGCTTTCAGGGCTGAATATTTGATACTGGATAACTAATCGTGTTCTTCCCTGAAGAAGACTGTTTCTCCTACTTGCAGAGTTCTTTGCTTGCCTGTAGTTCTTTGTATAGGGTTGAGACGTCATGGTCTTTACCTATCCATTTTGGCGTGTCCATTGTTACTGGTCTTGTTCAGCTCAGGTTTAGGCAGTCATGTTGGTGAGACTTTATGTCACAGGTTCTGACATTACAAGGAGACACAGTCTCACAGCAAACCTCCTGATTCTCTTGCGCTTACAATTTTTCTGCCCTGTTTTCCACAATTATCTCTGAGCTTAGGTATGGGAGTTGTTTGTAGGTGTATTGACACTGGGCTCCGCAACTCTTCGTTTTGATTGGCTGTGGTTTTGTATAATGGTCTCCAGATGTTTCAAAGAGTTATAACAGTCTCTTACATATTCTGGATGATAGTCCTTCATTACACATAGAATTTGCAAATATTTTCTCTCATTTTGTGTGTTGTCTTTTCATTTTCTTGATAATTTTCTTTGAAGAACAAATATTTTTTGATGAAGTCCAATTTAATTTTTGTCTTTGTTTCCTAGTGCTTTTGGTGAATGTTGATTCAACAAATAAACACCAATCTGGTCTTGGAACATTAGAGGATTTCTACCTGCATTCTGCTCCCTACAATGGTTTCCAGGATGCTTGATTCATTCACAGTTTTTCTGAGCTACCACAGAACTTGGAGAGCTTGAGGTGATAATAGGGTGAGGAGCCACAAACATTCCTGTATTTCATTCAGATTCAGTCTTTTTTTTTTTTTTAAATTAGCACTCTATGGATTTGTGAGAAGCTTCTGGTTAGCCGTAAGAGTTCTGAAACTGTTTTTAGTGTTCTACTTGCTTTTATGTAAAAGACGATTTTCAGACATTCTTATCCTAGTTTTGCTAATTTCCTACCGGGCACAATTTAACATTTACAAATTGTCTTGTTTTCTTTGGTTATGTTTACTAATCATGTCTTCCAAAGAAACTAAACTCTTGGATTATATACTTCTATAGTGTTTGACAAAGTTGATAAATGAACTTTATTGGAATTGAGATTGCATCTAATGCAATCTATGTCTTTAGGTTGAAAGACCATTTGGAAAATAACGTCAGCTGTTTACAAGCAAATTCCTTGCCTGGTGCAATATGTGGAGAAGAACTGGAAATACACGATAGGCGAGGCTGGTAAGAGATGGAGGTGAGAACTACAAAGGAAGGACAGCAGTGGTACTAGAATTAAAAATCTTCTAGATGATTTTTTTCATCTATCAATTAAAAAACATTTTTAAAGAATGTTGGATTCACATCAATTAGCAAAAAGTTATAAAGAGCTGTCATACCCCCCTCACTCAACTTACCATAATATTAATATATATTGAATAACTCAAATACGATGGTCAAAACTGAGAAATTCACATTTTTATAAACAGGTTTGTTCAGACTCCTCGATTGACTTTTAGAGCTTAGAGCATAGCAAGCACTGGAAAAGAAATGTTAAGAGGACGCAGAGAAGGGTGTACAGGACAAGTAGTGTCTGAGCAATGTGGAGAAGCAGACTCAAAATCGCCTTGCATATACTGTTGATTACCTCTTCCCAATTCACCTCTCCGGATCTTTTTGTAATTTGTCTGTGGAGGATGACCTTTTGTCAACAAGGGAGGAAGGCTTTTCATACGTTGACTTTGCCATTACCTTTTTCTGTACTGTTATCCACATGGTAAATGATTAAAAGAAAGTAATTACTCTTCTCCTTCACGACCCATTTGTTCAGTATTATTCATATAATATATTTTAAATAATAACCTTCTTTATGTTGAAAGGTAAAAGTGCCCTTTTCTGCATGGTGTAAGAAACAAACAAAACCCATTTAAATGATTAGCAGGATAAGGGAAACATCTTTTTTTTTCCAGCAGCTCTCAAGTCAATGATACTTCTAAAAATTGGGCTGGTATAAATTTAGTGTAAGACTTATTTGTGTGTGTGTGTGTGTGTGTGTGTGTGTGCACGCGCACGCGCACGCCCGGGTGCGCACGTTAGCACATGTGCAATATATTTTAAAGTCAAATAGAAACATTTAAAAATTATCATGTCAGAGGAGTTGACTAAAAGTGTATTGCACTCAAATTTCCTTGCTTTATAATATATTACAAATCATACATCACAAATCATCAACTGCTCTTCTAGCAGCAAAATTTATGGATGACTTCATGGTAAAAATAAATGGGAAGAAGGCAGAGTGTGACAGTGAATGTTTTAAACATATTTTATTATGTTCAAGCCTAGAATTAGGAGGCCAAAAATTAATTATTTGAAAATAAATTCCAGATGGATACAGTTGAAAGTAAGAGATAAAAACCTTAAGATGCTAGGATAAAAATAAGCGAGCAGACTAAAGGATACCGTACAAACATAGAGCTTATTAAGACTACCCTTACTGGAATGTAAATGGCTTGTCTGCACACACAAGGTCATAGGATTAACCTCCAGACCTGCCAAAAATATCGTATGAACAAATTTTAAAAAGCAAAAAATATTCCGGAAAAATAGTCATAGAATATGTTTCAGATAGCTGTTTGGTTTTCCCAATAACTAGCTTTTTACAGTCTTGCTTAGTTACTTTTCTAATGCCATGACAAAACAGCATGACCAAGGCAACTTATAAAAGAAAGCATTTAATTGGGGATTTGCTTATAGATTCAGAGGGTGAGTCCATGACCATCATGGTGGGGAGCATGGCATCAGGCAGGCAGGGATGGCGCTGGAGCAGTAGCTGAGCGTTTACATCTGATCCACAAGCAGAGCAGAGGGCAGAGATAGGAGTGAAGAGAGGCAGAGCGACTGCACATTGTGTGTGTTGGGGGGGGGCGAGTCAGTTTTCTGTCAATGGTACAAAATATATGAGATAATCAACTTACAAATTGTAGGGGTTTATTTTGCCTTAGGGTTTTTCAGGCTGTTTGCTTGGTCTCTTTGCATCTTTGTAATAAGTTCTCATGGTGGCTAGAAAGTAAAAAGAGAGATGAGGCCACAATCCCACATCACTTTCAAGGGGATACCTCCAATGACCTAACTTCGGTTTTGGATAAAAATCATTTTATGTGTTTATTTTTGGCGATATCATATGAAAGCTTACTTATTGCGCACTGCACATACTGTCAGGTTTCAGACTGCAGGGTGGTTGTGAGAGGGGCTACTGAGCCCTGGTGAGTGGTTTATATTGAACATGGTTGATTCATGAAGCTGTCAGATTATGAGGTTCACTTAACTCCTTGTGTTCAAGCTTACTATGATTAGCAGTGCATCCTTTTTGATTCATTTATTTTTTTAAATAGATTTTCTTTACATAATATATCCTAATTATGGTCCCCCCTCCCTCTATTCGTCCCAGTTCTTCCCCATCTCCTATCCAGATCCACCCCAGTCTGTCCATTGGAAGAAAGCAAACAAGCTTCTAAGGGAGACTAATAAAATAAAATATAAAACAAAAATTAACACATTGGAATTGGAAAAAACAAACAGGAAAAGAGCAGGAAGCGAGAGAAGGCACAAGAAATATAGACATGCTCGTTTGCACACTCAGGAATCCCAGAAAAACATTAAACTGGAAGCCGATGTATTTTGCTCATGTTGATTTAGAGGGCGTTGGTTTTGTGTGTGTGTGTGTGTGTGTGTGTGTGTGTGTGTGTGTGTGTGTGTCCTCCACCTCCCTTGGCTCTTACATTTTTTCTACCTTCTCTTCCCCTGGGTTCCCTGAGTCTGCAAACATCTTTTACATCAAGCCAAAACCTGCAGACAATACAAATGCCAAAGGCCTAGGCAGCTCTTTTCCCAACAGTGCCCAAACAACCATTTTAAACATATCTGGAAATAACTTCTGGGACAGCTGAATCTTGGGGAAGATTGATTCCAAGCTCTCCAGCTTCCTAAAGAACCACTACACTGATTTCCATAGTGGTTGTATAAGTTTGCACTTATACCAGCAATGGAAGAGTGTTCCTCTTACTCCATATCCTTGCCAACATGAGCTAGCACTTTTTAATTCTTCGTCACCATTCTGATGTATGTAAGAAAGACAAAAATGTCAAAATGGTTGTGATTTGTATTTCCCTGTTGGCTAAGGATGTTGAACATTTCTTTGTTTCTCAGCCACTAGAATTTCCTCTTTTGAGAATTCTCTATTTAGATCTGTACCCCATTTTTAATTGAGTTATTTGTTTTCTTGATATCTTGTTTTTTGAGTTCTTCATGTATTTTGGATATTAGCTCTCTACTGGATGTGTACTTGGTAAAAATCTTTCCCCATTCTATAGGTTGCCACTTTGTCTAAGTGATGGTGTCCTTTGCCACGCAGAAACTTTCAGTTTCATGAGGTCCCATTTAATTGTTGATTGTAGTGCCTGAGTTATTGGTGTTCTGTTCAGAAAGTCTTTTCCTGTGCCAAGGAGTTCACGGCTAGTCCCCATTTTCTTTTTTATCAGGTTCAGTGTATCTGGTTTTATGTTGAAGTCTTTGATCCATTTGGAGTTGTTTTGTGCAGGGTGTTAGTATGGATCTATTTGCATTCCTCTATATGCAGCCATCCAGTTTGAGCAGCACCATTTGTTGAAGATACTGTCTTTTTTCCAGTGTGTATTTCTGGATTCTTTATCAAAGCCAGGTGTCCAAAGGTGTGTGGAATTATGTCTGAGTCATCAATTCAATTTCCCAATGGCCTAACTTCTTCCAACTAGGCTTCAAACGATTAAGGCTCTGCCACCTCCCAGTGGTATATATTGTGGCTACTAAAGTTTTAGCATCTAGAGTTTGGGGGGCATTTACTATCTAAAACCATATGCATATATATACATATATATGTGTGTATATAATATATATTATATAATATATTGTATTATATATAATATATATACATACATACACACACACACACACACACACACACACACATTGTATTCTGTGCCATTTAGACAATCTGTGTCAAAACAGGATTTAGTCTTTCTGCCGTTGAAAGACTATTGTCAGAGAAGTTTGTCAGTTTTCTCTGAGAACATACCTCAACTAAAGAGAGTAGCCTAGAGTAGGTGATGTCCCTTACCAGGAGCAGTTTGAATTCAATATACAGGTATAACAGTTTCACATTTATTCCAAACAGGAATGATGTAGAAAGATGAAAGGACCCCTGAGTGAGCTCAGAACACACCTGGCAGCAGGCCCAGGATTCCAGGGAAGCCGGAACCACAACCACACCAAACAAGGGAATATAACTGAAGTATAGATGGTGTGTGTATATAATTGGAGTGTGCCTATGAAAATGTAAAGGAGGTGTGGAGGCCATCTGAGAGGTGTAGCTAAGACCAAATGAATGTCATGGTAGGTTGTTGAACCAGGAGTGTAAGGATGGCTGGCAGGACGGGATGGAGGACTCATCAATTCGCCACTGTTGTATTCAGAAAGAGCAGGCACAGGGCAGTCAGAAATGTGCGAGGACTGGGTGGGGGTGGGAGGTGTCCTATATACTGATCTGAGTCATGGTACCAATGAAAGGACCTCGGAGTTGGCACAGAACACACCGAGAAAACAGATTCTTAGCACAAAGGAGATATATTCCCCCCAGAGGGATGGGGATGGGGATGGGGAGGCAGAGGACAGGGGGTAGAGAAAATATTTGTCC
This sequence comes from Cricetomys ansorgei, assembly GCA_026225945.1. NCBI lineage: Eukaryota > Metazoa > Chordata > Mammalia > Rodentia > Nesomyidae > Cricetomys > Cricetomys ansorgei. Next base: position 90,127 of record JAMJFZ010000542.1, on the reverse strand, counting down.
TGGAGGGACAAAGGACTGCCTCTGGATAGGGTAGAGGCAGACAAGGCCCTTAGGCAAAATGGTGGGTCCTGGGTGGGAAGGGAAAAGGGGGAGGTACAGTTGGAGAAGGCTTGGGGTGTCTGGGTGTCTGATTCTGATGGCTGAGAGGAGTACAAAGAAGAGGAAATATGGACTTTTTGGAGAGAGGTGGTGGTGCTGTGGACAGGTCTGTGTGTGACAGGCTTGATGCTGGGACTTAGGTTACGTCTGACTGTCTTTTCGTGACCCATTGCAATCTTGGCGATATGTGGGAGATGTATTGACAGAGGTTATAATAGATTCAGAACAGCAAGTATCCAAAGACCCAGATGTGACTGTGCTGTAACTCAGACTTTCTCTTTGTCCAATCTTGCTGCCTTTCCTTCCTCCAATGTATCTAATCCCAAATAAACTTTGCTTGACTTTTGAGTATGTTATTTTTTAAGATATAAAAATGAAATTCAAATGTAAGTATGTCATTTCCCCCTTTCCATTTCCTCCATCCAAGCCCTCTCATGTATACCCCCTTGTTCTCTTACTTATGGCCTCTGGCTTCCTTTTCTTTAGTTGTTGTTTACACACACACACAAACACACACACACACACACACACACCACACAATCTGCTCAATCCATATAATATTACTTGTAAATATATGATTTTAGGACTGACCACTTGGTAATTGGATAACCAATTAGTGTGCTCTTCCCTGGGGAAGACTATTTTCTCCCATTCTCAGCATTCCTTAGTTGCCTATAATTTCTTTTTCTAGGGTTTATAGGCATCATAGCTAGGTAGGACTGTTGGTTGCTTCCTTCCTTTGGAAGCTTGCATGGTTCCTCCTGGGACCATGGTAGCTAATCCTCAGGGAGGATGCTTTCAGGTGAGATCTAGCTCAGGTTTCCTAGGCCTTGTGTCTAAAATGCATGGTGTCCTCAGCAATGCTTTCCCACTCGCAACAAGAAAATTTCATTAAAATAAACAACTAAGTTAAGAATAGTTATTAACACAAGAAGATATTTGAAATATAATGGTATGAAAGCAGATCATCCATATCTACCAATATAGCCAATTAAATGAACTGAAACCCCCTTTGACATGAAATTCTGTAAGTGCAAGATAAAATACACAAAAAGTCTTTTAATTGCATAGTTGAGCTCCCAAGAAACAAAGGAAAACCTCTGGGTGCCAAAAATTAGTGGAAAACTGAAAGCCAGAAAGAGAATTTTGTGAATGGAAGCTGTAGTTGCCCCCAGAAAAGAGTTTCCATTTTTAACGACTGTGAGACAAAAGATGAGGTCTTGAGCTCTGGGGTATTATTGTAAAGCTGAGTCTCTAGAGGGATGTATCCTCTGAAAATAGTTGGACTGGTTAAAAAAAAATCTGTAACTTAGCCCTGGAATTTTATCTGTCTCTGTCTAAGTTCAGGGAGGAAGGGCAAAGTTCTAAGACTCAGAATGTAAAAACTCAGCTAATTTGTTATTCCAGAATCCAAACAGAAATGCAGGGAAAATATTATCACAAGTGCTGTGAGAGGATTTAGAATGCACAACAGACCTTTGCAGAACAGCATTCTGAAGTATGTGCACTAACATGGAGAAAAGAAAGGTAACAGCGAACAGGTAAATAAATATAAAATGGTGACTGTGCTAAATAATAATAACTCCTAGCTCAGAGATATTAAAAACCTAGTAGAAGAGACATGAGGTAGTTACATTTTCATGGGATGGCAGAACTAATGAAAAACTTCAGAGTTCTGAGCTTTAAAAAAAGAGGACACAAAATGGAACCACGTAACTTTCAAAGCAGAGAGAAGAAAATAAAGAGCTTGACATTTTGATTAATGGGGGAAAAGGAAAGAAAAAAAGTGTAGAGAAATCAGAATAAAATGTTCATTCCATAACACGATGTGAATAAATCCAAATATATAATCAGTCATAACAGATACAACTAGCCTAAGACTTGTGAGTTTGAATACCGAATTTTGGTTGAGGTAAAAAGTTCCAAATTTCATGTATGCCCTTGCTGTTCAGCTTATAGAAAACATGGAAAATGGCGGGGAAAGATAATGTCAGGTACATGCCAACAGAAGTTGATAGAGCTGTGTTAATATTATGTGAAATGTTCTTGAAAACAATGAATTATTAGAAAGAACACTGTAACAAACCACACATGGTAGCACACCTGTACTCCCAGACATGGGAGACGAAGGCAGGCTGGGCTTCAGAGTGGCTTTATGGCTAGCCTGTATGTACTATACAGCAAATCCCAGGCTACTCTGAGCTGTGCCACATGAACTTATCTCAAAATAAAAATAGAAAGAAAAGATAACACACACATGGACTATTTATCACACCATTTGACCACAAGATAATAAAATTAGATGTCAGGAACAAAATGATTTAAAACAAATGTATTTATAAATGAAGACAAAGCAGGTTCTACAACCAGTTAATGCACTGTTATCATCCTAGGAGGGGTGGAATTGTGGCATTGTGGTGTGCACTGGGAAAACAAATTGGAAAGAGGCATCAGCTTGGAGGTACTTTCTAGATTTGCGTTAGTTTCAAAGTTTCCTACTTTCAGTATTTCATATTGCATATTTTCCTAATGAATAAAATCAATAATACATTTTATTTAAAGTACAATGGAGTAATAATTTGCCTGTGCTACTGCAATAGCATGCCAACATCCTTCTTTTTTTTTCCTGTTCTTATATCCTAATATACTCTCTTTCTCTTAGCACTGAGAACAGAATCTAAATTCTCTTTTTTGCTCTCCTTCAAGACAGGGTTTCTCTGTTGTAACTCTGGCTGTCCTAGAACTCACTCTGTAGACCAGGCTGGCCTCAAACTCACAAATATCTACCTGCCTCTGTCTCTCTAGTGCTGTGATTAAAGGTGTGCGTCACCACTGCCCGGCTAAAACCCAAAGTCTTAATCATAGCTTGTAAGGTTCTCCAGCCTTTTCTTCAGTCGTAATTTGCCACAATCATGCCTTTCCTTTATTTTGGCCTACTGCTTTTTGTCCTAGATTTCAAGCCTGCTATCCCCTCTGTTTAAAAGTCTTACTGCTCTCCCTTCTCCGAGACCCTGTGTATCCTGTCTTAAGTATTTGTGCTGGTTAGTCACCACTGCCACCACCACCACCTCCACCGTCATTATCATCATCATCATCATTGTCATCACCATTATTGTCAATATGACACAAGCTGCAGTTATCTGGGAAGAGGAAACCTTAGGAATTCTGTCCATCAGACTGGCCTGAGGTCCTGTCTGCGGGGACATTTTCTTGCTAATTGGGCCCAGTCACTGTGGGTGATGCTACCTCTGGTCAGGTGGTCCCGGATAGCTTCAGAAAGCAGGCTAAGCAAGCTATGGAGAGCAAGCCAGTAAGCAGCACTCCTCCATGGCCTCTGCTTCCGTTCCTGCCTCCAGGTTCCTACCTTGACTTTCCTGGATAATGGACTGTGGTGTGGAAATGTAAATAAAATAAACCCTTTTATTCCCAAGTTGCTTTTGATCATGGTGTTTTATCACAGCAAGAGAAAGCAGGCCAGGCTAGTGGACTATGCTATGCATAATTGTAGTTTTAAATTCTGAAAGTGGCTATGAGTCACTAAAAAATGGTGACAAGATAATTTTCCTTTCATATTGTCATTTCTACATTTCATTTAGTAGACTATTTCTGTTTAAAAGAAAGTTTTGGGGCCGGAGAGATGTATCAGTGGTTAAGAGCACTGACTGCTCTTCCAGAGGACCTGGGTTCAATTCTTCACTTCCAGATCTGACACCCTTACACAGACATACATACAAGCAACCAATACACATATAATAAAAATAAAAAATAATAATAAAGAAGAAAGTCTTATAAATTTGCTGTAAAACGAAGAAACAGCATAACCAATGCCATTTTTACTCTAAGGCCAAGGACGGTAAAGAGGAATGATTTGTAGATGGAATAAATTATGGCCCATATTTCATTATTCTTGGAGCTCTGATTCATTATAACTGATACAGAACAACATAACCAAAGGCCAAATCATGTTGGCCTGAATATGTTTTATCGTCTCTTCTAGGGACAACTTGAACACTTTTAGTCAGTTTGAGTAATAATTGTCTTCATAATTAGGGCCAGTGTTACAGTACAAAAAGAGACACACTTTTCAGTCACCAATGCTCTCTAGAGAAGAAAAAAATATTGGTTGCTACTTAATTTTGCCCTAGAGATCATATTTTAGGTTATGAGACAGGGTCTTTCTATGCAGTCCTGGCTGTCCTGGAACTCACTATGTAGACTAGGCTGGCTTCAAACTCACAGAGGTCCGCCTGCCTCTGCCTCCTGAGTGCTGGGATTAAAGGCATGTGTTACCACACCTGGCCCATGATATTAAATTCTTAAAACATGACTGTCAAAGAAGATGCTCAGAAAGCAAAGCAGGAAACCTTTTGATGCTGCAACACCATTAGCAGAAATTCACAGACACTAACTTCTTTTGGGTTACTCCCTCCCTCCCACAACTCTTCCCCTCACAGAACACAGTCATGGTGGTAACTTAAATGTCACAGTCTCTTGGCCTAATGCTTTGATGATCACTTCTTCTGAAACCTTAATTTAATTCTGTTAGATCTTGTCACAAACTATATGTCTGGTAGCTGTATACTGACTCAAGGAATTATCTTACTGAGTATTCTCTTGATGGTTAATATAGAAGTGATAAACATATTTCAATTGTTTATCTCTTTTCAAAATTTACTCAAAGTAAACCTCACAGTTCTACAATGATGTGTGAAGTCAGGTCACAACAATAATAAAGCATAACTTTTTAGTAAACAGTCCTGAAATAAACTTATTTAATAGTACAGAAAATGAAAGGAACGCTGGAACAATTTATAAAAATAAGAATGTCCAAATGGAAAGATAGATAAAAATGAGAGAAAAGCAAATCTACAAATGTATCTATAAATATTACTTTTTCAAGTAAACATGTGGCTCATATGACATAGCAAATTATTTATAGGCTTCTGTTACCTGTATGTTCCAAAACAATATTAAGGGCCTATATAGAAAACAACCTAAATCATTTGACAAAATCAATGAAAAAGCAACCAAATTTTTCTGGTGTTAATAATGACTAATCTCTACGTAGCAGATTCTTTCCCAGTATAATTAATTAGCTTCAGATCTTCAGACTGCTGATTTAAGTGAGCCGACTATTTTATGGTCATGGTTCAGCTGTGCAATTGATCATGTAGTAATCTAGTTGGTTAAGTTGTAAATATTTTATTCAGCTTTCACTATAAAAATGGAACAGCACCTTATTGCAGGAGAGAACCATATTTCCTAACAGTAATAGAAATGACTGTAAATGATCAAAATAACACTAAAATTTTGGACCTTTCTAAAATACGTCAGAAAAAAAAGAGAATACAAACAATCAATATTCAAAGTTTTTTAAAATATTGTTATCACTGCCATATAGTTTTCCCAATTCTTCTCCATATTTATGCAGTTTCAGGAAAGATTATAATCAAACTCCTTTTGCAGGGCCATTCTGACTTCAAGTGTTTCAGCTTCCTGGATATAGGATGCTTTAGCACTGTTACAGTCCACAGGCTGGGGAAAGTTTACTAACAGCTTCCTAAAAATGAGATAAGACAAAGCAAAGTAAGATTAGAATCCAGAATTAACTTCATAAGGGTGTGTGTGTGTGTGTGTGTGTGTGTGTGTGTGTGTGTGTGTCACTAGGATGCTTGATTTTCCTGTAAAAATATTTAGACAATATAAATATATTTATAAATATAAATATAATATATATACACCTATATAAATGATATAAATATACCTATATAACACAGTTCATGTACCACTTTGGATCCTTATAATTCAAAGTAGCTAAGTCATATGTGGTACACAAATACCTGTAATCCTAACACTGGAAGCAGGAAGACTACAAATTTAGGCCAATGTGGGCAGCAATGACAATCCCAGGCTACCTTGGGCTGCAAAGTAAGAACATGTCGCATTAAAAAAAAATCCAAACAATAGTTTTGATTGAGTCTCTTTCTTTCTTTAAATTGACCCCATTTTGCATTGTATAAACTCTCTCAGGTTGTGCCTCTAGGCTAGAAGTAAAACCACGCCTCTTTAAGCCTGTTGGACTAATCTGGTGTCAGCCTAATTTATATGTAGGTGGAATGCAGCTAGCTGATACAAATCTGAAATTGAGAGTGGTTCTTTAAGACTTCTGCTAACACCACTTTAGGGTGAGCCTCTACTACAAATGTAGACTTCGACTATTTGGCCTGGAATGATATCAATGCTAGATCAATGAAAATATTTCTGCTTGTTTCTGGTTCTTTCTACTACACACTGACAAAAATTTGCTGTGATATCTTGCTGTTTATGGCTCAGTTGCTGGACAGTTGTATGTGTTCAGATGTATCGCTGTGATGAGCTAACCAAAATTCTGTCATAGTGGTTCATTGTGATGTGAATCTGAATTATGCATAGGGTCAGTACATGCTGATACCTGAAGAAATTTAAATATGTGAAACACTTATTAACCTTACTTTCTCAGTAGACAGGGCTTAAGTGTCTCTTTAAAAGGCAGACAGAAAAACTCTCTTGGATCCAATTCAGTAAAATAATCTGGCATTTTGTATGTGTGTCCATGTGTGGATGTGATGTATGCATGTGTGTTTCTCTCTCTCTCTCTCTTGAGTAGAGATGAGAGGTTGACATCAAATGTCTTCCTCAATTGCTCTTCATCTTTCATTTTCTTCTTCCCTCCCTCCCTCCCTCCATTCCTCCCTTCCTTTCTTTCTTTCAGTTTTTTAAGACAGGCCTCTCACTGAGCCTAGAACTGGCCAGTGTGCTCTGTCTCAGGCATTTATGTGGGATCAGCTCACAGGCCTTCATGCTTGTATGCCAAGCCCTATATCTTGTGAGCTAGCCCCCCAGCCTTAGGAATTTAGCTTTTTGGGGGGCACTTCTTGGATATTAAATTTTATAAGTCTCTTTATAACAGTTTTGATTATTGTATTTAAAGCATTTATTTATAATATTCTAAGAATTAAATTACAAAACTAATGAAATTTCAATATGAAGGCAAAAATTCAGGAGACTCTGGAAAACTCTGCTAGTTGCAAAGTCTTTTCTAGCTAAGCCATTTTTTGGAGTCTTTATGACAACATAACCAATGGAAAAAGTAAAAGAAATTCAACAAAGCTCTCTTTTGGTTGAATAGTACTAAATGTCAGAGTTATAAGGATAATAAAATGCATCTGACTATTGTTTGACTGAAACCACTAGTCAATTTAATTAAAATAAATTCACTTGTTCTATCTTTAGGTACAGGCACAGAGTGTCCTCCATGAAAACTTTTTGAGAGCATAAACATACTATCATAGAATTTCATGGATAGAAATTAAGTGAAGTAGGTTGGGATATGAACAGACTCAAACTAAGGCATATTGCTGATTATACAATTTCATGTAACAGCATAGCTTTAAGAGATGCTCAAATAATTCTATATTTCTCTTCTATTTTAGTTAAGCTTGCTTAAGAGATATGTTTCTCCCTTTACTGTATATTTAATATATAAGTACAGTACATGTGCTGGTTAGTTTTGTCAACTTGACACAAAGTAGAGTCACCTGGGAAGAAGGAATCTCAATTAAGGCACTGCCCATCAAAGTGGCCTATGGGCATGTCTATGGGACATTTTCTTAATTAGTGATTGATGGAAGAGGGCCTGGTGTAGATGCTGATTCTGGATAAAATGCCACTTATTCTTTGCTTAATTCAATCTCTGGTCCTTAATCCTGGAGTCCTGGAGCATTTTGGCCTCTGTACAATCTAATCTTCAAGATGCTAGCTCAGACCTAGAAGGCTTCAGCCTCAGCCTTCATGCAATCCTCTGAGACTTACTGCTGACTGAGCCACTCTGACTAGCTCCTTCTGAATTCAGAGCTATACTGATCAACCCACTTGCTGTCCTGTCTCAAATTCTTCTCCAAGCAGCTGGTTCAAACTGACCTTCTGAGCTGGCTAAACTGTTTCTGACCAAACTCTTCTGACTCTGGCTGACTCCAGCAACTTCTCCTAATGAACTGCTCTGCTTAGCTTCAAACTGACTCAATCTCCCCATCTGATACTGACTTCTGCTGAACTGCCTCTGTGTCTCTGCCTCAGACTCCTCAAACTGCCTCTATGTCTCTGCCTCACTCAGACTGCCTCAGACTGCTTCCATGTCTCTGCCTCTGTGTCTTATCCTTTGTCTGCCCCAGACTGAAGTGTGAGCTGGGTGTGCCTTTACTCTGACTCATTCTGTTAACTCTTCCTCTGATTTGTCACTTTGCCTGCCTTTCACTCTGACTCATTTCAGACATCACTTCCAGTCTGACACTGACTCCTTCTGAGCTCTGCTTCCTGTCTACCAGGAGTAAAGGCATGCACCACAACTGCCTTCTGAATGCTGGGATTAAAGGTGTGTACTACATTCTTTCTACATTCCATCTGGATCATACAGGCCTCTGAATGGGATCCCTTCATATAGACCCTTGGATGTGATCCCTTCATATAGATCCCTGGTTATGATCCTTTCCTAGCTATCACACAGACCTTTCAATGTCATCCTTTCCCAGAGCAGCCATGTTGCTGGATTAAATGATTAAATATTCCTCTACAGCCTGGCCCATTGTGGGTGGGGCCACCCCTGGGCTTGTGGTCCTGGATTCTATAGGAAAGCTGGCTTAGCAAGCCATGAATAGAAAGCCAGTAAGCAGTACCCCTCCAGGGCCTCTCCATCAGCTCTTGTCTCCAGGTTCGTGGCCCTGGCTTTCCTCAATGATGGAATATGACCAGATAAAATAAACTCCTTCCTCTCTTAGTTGCTTTTGGTCAGTGTTTTATTACAACAGAAAGCAAACTCAGACACTTTTCTATGCTATTTTTCATTTGCACATATTATTTAGATAATTTAACATATAAAATGGAGTATACAAATGACCTAGTGCAGCCCAAGTTCTATGTAGAAAAGTACCTCTGTGAGAGACTTTCATTTAGTAAATTCTGATAGATATCTGGAATGACGGCAAAGCTACAGCAGCTGCCTCAAGATTGATGGAGACAGTGAGAACTGCTAGGGAAACGGAAATTAGCTGCATGGGGTGTAGATATGCGTGTGATTTTAGAAAGCATGAAAGTATCACGAAAGACTGACTGTTCATTTAACCAACTTTCCTTACGAAGGTTGTAAGAAGAATAAACACATGTAAAAAATAAAATGTGAAGTGATGATAAGAACTAGTGAATCTAATTTTTGTAAGATGAGATATTTTTGTGAGAATAAGTTTTTTAAGTGGTGGGAACCATTGGAAGAAAGTTTAGATAAATATATGTCTGTAGATCATTTTGTGTTAAATGACTAATGAAGGGTCTTGTGTAGACTACTTTTTAAAAAATCTTCTCAAAGGCCTAAGTTCAACAAAAATAAAATGTAGATATTGATAATAAAGGAAAAGAATGTCCCAGGAACTACGTGCTTCCTAAACCCAGTGGGAAATGATGACAGGTTCCAGTGAAGGGCCACAGCAATCACCACTACGTGCACATCCACATGGAAACAGACACCACTGAGATACTTATTTTATCTATGACACATCAGGTTCCAACAATGTCCTTTTTAAAGAGTTAGTTTTGAGAGATAGGACTATGCTTCAGGTGAAATGTTTTGTAAGAATTTTCCTGTATGTGCTGTCTGAGGCACATGTTTTGAACTGATGTAATGAGAAGACCATGATTTTGTGGATTTTTAAAAATGCACAGTTAAATATTATCTTAGAGGCCTACTAACATCCAAAAAGTTTAAAGATAATGCTTCTCTTATATAACCACTATATTAATTTTCATATTAGTGTGTCGGCAAGGCTTACAGTTCATCAGAGTTTTAGTTCTAGCTATTTTTCCCCTGATAGATAAAACAATATTAGAATGTGGAGGATTACGTTGCAATGATGTCAACCCACACCTAATATGCAGGTGAAAAATATGTAAGCTAGGTATTACCAAACATTTTTGAACTAAACATAGAGTCCTTTGCATGCTAGGCAAGCACTTTACGACAGTTATATCCTAGCCCCCAAATTCACTTTATTGTGTAGATCAAAATAATCTGAATTATTGATGGAAATTTCTTATTTCTTACAACTTTAAGGTTGATGAAAACTAATATACTTTAAAAAGCAATATTCAAATGACTCATTAATGTCATAATATTCTATTTCAGTTCTAAGTTTTACTCACTTTTTAGGAGTGCGAAGATCAAGGAGCGTTTCTTGGATGTCAATTTGAATTTCAGAAGGGTTTGTATCAGGCAGTTTAATTTTCACCTAAGATAAAATAAGAAAGTACTGTCATTTTGGAGAGCAGTTACTTTTAAAAGCACAAAGATATATGAGGAATGGAGATATGATATTTACTTAGAGAAAGTGTCAACTATGTACCAGGGTATGTGAGTTCCCTTTATTGATCTTAAGAAACAGAGGTTATTAGCCCCATTTTACTCTTGGAGAGGGAGCAATTTAGTGAGTGGATAAAGGGCAGCCATTGGTAAGGTGACTAAACTCCCAACTCACCACTAGACTTGGTAGGGATCTTTGATCACTTTTATATAGTAGGCTTTATATAAATGTATAAAAAATGTCTTGTTAAGTGTAGGTTGTTGATGGCAATTTGCAGTCACCTGGTAAAAATGTTCATACCACATTTCCTAGGGAGGTATTGGCACCCGGAAAGTTAAATTAACAAAAGAAAAATGGTAATATAATCTCCATCTCCCAAGAAGGACTACCTACTAGTTTAGCAAGATTTCACTTACAAATATCTCATCAGTTATACGGGGCCCAACAGCAGTTCCACTTCTGGTTGTATATCCTAAAGCACTGAACACAGGAACTTAAGGCCAATGGTGGCTACATAAGTGAGTTTGAGGAAACCCTGGGCTAAATGAGATCTTGCCTCAAAACAATAGCAATGAGAAAAAGGAAAGAGGAGAAAAGAAAGAAAAAGAAAACATTCAAAAATTTGTAATGGTTTTGTTCATAATAACAGTATTCAATCATAGTCAAAAGGTGTAAACAAACTAGATATGTATCAATTGATGACTGGATAAAGAAAGTATAACAAGTACACACAGTGGAATATTATTCAGATGGAGAAAAGGGAAGAGTAGATTAATTTTTTTAAATGTATATTATTGTTTTCTCAGCATACATGTCTGTGCACCACATGTATACTTGGTGTTGAGAGGTCAGAAGATGGCACTGGGTCTCCTGGGGCTAGAGTTACAGGCAGTTGTGAGCTGCCATGGGTATTGGGAATAAAACCTAGGCCTTCTGCCAGAGTCAACAGTACTCTATACTGTTAAGTCATTTCTCTAGCCAGACAAAGTAATTTTATTGATAAATCCCAAAAACATGCTAAACGAAAGAAGCCAAGCATTAAAAGGTATATTTTGTAGGATTCTATTTATATGGCGTATTCAGTATAAGCCAATCCAGAGACAGAAAGCAGACTGGAGTTGGACAGGGGCTGGCACATGGAGAAAAGTGGGGTCTGCTTGGTGTGTATGATATTTCCCTTTAGGTATATGAAAATAATTACTAATGATAGTTAACACTGCACTGTGAATACATCAAGTGTCAGCAATGATAACTATATTTTTGTCACAAAATTGTGTCTCTCCAATTTACATCTATCTTAGGGTTTCTACTGCCGTGATAAAACACCATGACCATAAATCACTTGGGAAAGAATAGGTTTATTTCGCCTTAGAGCTTGTAGTCCATTGTCCTCCAGGGCAGAACCTGGGGGCAGGAACTGATTCAGAAGGTATGGAAGGCTGATACTGGCTTGGTCTACATAGCTTGCTACTCTTATACACGCCAGGGCTAGAGATGTCACCACCCACAGTGAGCTGGGACCCTACATCAATCATAAATTTTTAAAAAAGCACAGCAGGCTTATCCAAGGGCCAATCTGGTAAGAACATTTTCTCAATTGAGGTTACTGCTTCAAAAATGACTTTAGCTTGTGTCAAGGTAACATAAACTACCCAGCAGAACATCTAATTTCTTTGTGATGGGGTTGACATATATTGATATACATACATAAATGGGTGAGGACATAAAATTTCTGTAAACAAAGGAACAAAGAAAATGGAATTCAAAGTTCAAGTAAATTATGAAGCTATTTCTAAGATAAACTAGATGACCTGACATTTTAGCTATTTGGAGAGTTAAGTTGTTGAAATGTCCAGGGTAAAATCAAGCTTTAAGGGAAATGCATATGAAGTAATGAATGTGACATACTGGAATTTCTTCCTGAAATGTTCAGCACAGACAATGTTGTTTCCTCAGTGTAAGGTACGTGGATCAATAAATGCTTCTGAATTATACTTTCTTTATTAAATCTGTACTTAAGGGTTATGATAGATAGCAATCTAAAGGTGATAGTATTTAAATACTTCCTGTGGTGAACTTGTTGCCCAATTATCTTCTAAAATACATTTTAGAAATTAAATCTTTATAATTAGAGATACCTTTAGTGAAATAAGTAGCACATTTTCCACAGAAGGAGTTATAGGCACTCTGATTCAAAATAAATGAGCATCAGATTGGACGAAAGTCCTACTTTTACTGAAATAACTTTCCAGTCAGATAGACAATTTGTTGTCTTTAATGTCTCATACTCATCAAATGGATCAAGGGATAGAACTATTTGTTTCTTAACTTTGAAATGTTTAGATCTTTAAAAGTAAAATAATACTTTGTAGAGGTTGAAAGAATAATTGAGGAAGGAAAGAATGATGATGTATGTGAAATTTAGATAGAATTCCTAGGCAGAACTTCAAAGTGATTATTATAATAATCTGTGGTTCCACTGAAAGATAATTCAAAGAAACCTCTCACTAATTTTTTCTCCTAAGAAAATTAAAAGTGTCTGATACAATATTTCAAAGGAAGGACAAGAGAAAAGACAGATTAGGTGGGATGGTTGCACACCAATATCTCACAAGATAAGGATTCCAAGGGGATCTTAACAGAAAATCCCCTCCTGAAACTGGAAGGACTTGTACTCGTCACATGGATCAAGGGATACAACAGATTCTTTACTTTGAACTGTTTATATCTTTAAAAGTAAAAAAGTTATCTCTTGTAATCTCGGCAGAAAACCCCTCTTGAAACATGAGTCAGACTTGTTTAATAATTGGAACTGTCAGTGAATACTTAGAAAATAATTGACCTCTCATTGTGTGAAAGGCTTACCTTGTTAAAAATTGCCAAGTACCAAATGACCAAACAAAGGAATTTAAGTTCTTTCTTTTGCATAGCTTGCAAACTGAATTCATTCAGAAATGACTGCACAAACAAGATCTGAACAATGACATTATCAACAGACGTGCTGATGCTCAACGTGGAAAATCCCATGCGGTTCCACCCCTTAGACAAAGAACTACAAGCAAGTGTCAACTGCTGAGAGAGAGTGAATTAATTCCTACTAGGGATGAGCCCCCGAATTAGTTACCCAGAACAAACTGGTCTGTCTCCAAATCATATACATACAGACAACAAAAAAGGACTCAGCAGGTTGTATTTATATATATTTGCCCACACGTGTGTGCGGGCGCACATACACACACACACACACACACACACACACACACACACACACACACACACACACTTATAAAAAAAGGCTATTAACTTGACAGGGACATGGAAGAGCTAAGAGGAAAAATAGGGAGGGGAAAGTGATGTAATTCTGTTTAAATTAAAAACATTTATAAAAAAGAATAGTTTTAGAATGTTTTAAATGTAACTTGGTTGGTCTATTATTTGCTGAAATTTTAGTAAAAATATATACATATGGTTTTGTGTTGGTATTTTGAAAACTATTCTAAATTAATGCAAAGGCTATGCATATCACAAAATACTTCTATTTGTCAGAAATATCGACACTATTCATGATACATTTGATTCTATCAAAAAGTTAAAATTGAGTTTCACTATGAAACAAAACAACATCAGGAAATTGTGATAAGGGAGACTTCGGGAGGTTTTATTTCAAATCACTTCAACAATTTAATTTCCCATTGTTGAACTATGGAAACACATGAGATCTTTTTTCCCATGCGACCACAGTAGTTTATTAAAAAAAACCTCTTGAACAACAGCAATTTGTAGAAAAATGAAAAAGCAAAGATGATGGATAACTACCTTGAATTTACATAAATATTCCTCTCTAAAGAACAAGTATATAGAAACATGTGTTCTCCAAAACAAGGGCACAAAGTTTTTATTAATGTAAGTTTTCTGTAATATCACTGTCTTTTTAGACATTTCAGTACTACACTGCCATGCTTTCCTTTAAAAAAAAATATGTCCCAGAAAAACGACTACTATCCTGGCACAGGAGTCAGAAGAAAGCTTCGCTTTCTGACTCTTTCCGGGCACTCAAGCAAGGATAGGTGGGTCCTCCAGAGAGAAATTCTGGATTTCCTTGGGTCTTCCAGTAGGAGCTGTGATCAACTGTTCAGACAACATGGGAGACAAGAATTTGTACTTCATCTCTGTGAAGGGAATCAAGAGATGGTTGGACAGATTTCTTGCTTCTGGTGTGGGCAACATGGTGATGGCCACAGTTAAGAAAGGCAAACCAGAATGAAGAAAGAAGGTCCATTCAGCAGTGGTTATTCAACAACGAAAGTCATATCAAAGAAAAGGTGGTGTGTTTCTTTATTTTAAAGATAATGCAGGGGTCATAGTCAACAAGAAAGACAAGATGAAAGGTTCTGCTGTCACAGGTCCAGTTGCAAAGGAGTGTGCAGACTTGTGGCCCAGGATTGCATCCCAATGCAGGCAACATTGCACGATTCTGCAGTATATTTGGAAAATATATTCATTAAAAAGTCTTTGCCCCTGCCCCGTTAAAAAAAAAGTAAGCTTGGACCTAGGTGTGGTGAGGCAGCCTGTAACCCCGGGAGTTGGAAGACTGAGGAGGGAGGATTGTAAAGTCAAGGCCAGACTAGGAAACCTAGTGAGACACTGCTTTAAAAAGAGCAAGCTCAGCTCACCCAGTGTTCCATAACTCCACAAGTACCTAACTTTTCCCTAAACACTCAGTCTCACCACCACTATATGTCTTGATACAACCCAAACCAAAGTCATTATGCTTCTATTGACATTTTCCCACAACAATCTCGTTTAAGTCTTTGCCTTCTGAGAAAGCCTCTCAGGTTGACTATACAACTATTCTAATTAAGGACATATTCATCAATTGTTATTGTGTGCATATATATATATATGTATATGCATGTATATACATATATTCATAAATATAACATGTTTAGCATTTATATATGTTTTCAGGGCTGCCTGTTAGCACAATTAGTGTGCTCTTCCCTAGGGAGGACCACTTCTCCCACTCCCAGCTTTATTCAAAATATAGTTATGGGGGTATTAATTGATATAACCAACAAGGAAGAAATTGGTGGTGAAATTACTGAAAAGTAGGAAATAAATTTACTATGTGAGAGAAGAGCATTCCAGGTGGAATGAAGTCACTTGCCATACTGAAAGATCAGAACCATGTCTAGTATCAGAAAATACTGAACAAAGAAGAAAATGCAACATGAGATGAAACTAAAAGGAGGTAAGGGTTTAGATCATATAGGACCTCACAGATCAGGGTGCAGGCATTTGGATTTTGTTTTAAGTACACTAGGAAGGCATGTAGGGGCCCAAATAAAGAAAGGTGTGGTCTAATTTTATATATCTGTTTGCTATTTTCTTATAATAGAGGATCTTGCTATATATATAGTCCAGTCTAGCCTCAAATTCTCCTTGTAATAGTGCTGGGACCATTTACTTTTTAAAGTACACTGTGTGTTGAAAGGCTTCAGTTGGAGCACAAAGATGAGTCAGGGAAAAATCAAAATGGCCCAGGCAAGAATTGGTGGTGCTTTGGAACATAAAATCAATTGCAAAGGTAATGAAAACTAGAAGGATTTAGAACATATTTTATTTTTATTTTTTATTTTTTTGGTGCTTCAGCTGCTGTTTATTGACATTCTGGTGGGCACTATAGCAACAGGCCTGGAGATGCTGTATCAGTAGAATGGAAGATAAAGTGTGTGTCCGCAGTGACAGCTGCGTGTACAGTGGGGTGTACAAGGAGTGGGGAAGGCCAAAGCTGCTGGGGAAGCAAGTCAGGGCCAGGGCCAAAGGTTATATACACTGGGACTTGGGCCTCATGCTCTAAGCCCCTGTTCTTGCTGTCTTCTGACTGCAGGTCAGGGCTGGGAGGTCTCTCCACAGGAGCAAAGTACACAGAGATGTTGCTGCTTTTTTTTTTTTTTGATAAAGTCAGAGGGTTTCTGATTCTGCAATCCTCCTTCACCCCTGGCTCAGCTAGGGCTACATGACCGACAGCTGGCCTCCTATTCTGTGTTTCAGAGGCCTAAATTTTCCCTGGTGTCCAATATATTTTAAAAGTACAACAATTAAGACTTGCTGATGCGTTGACTATGAAATATCAAAGAAGGATGAATAAGAGCTCAGTTAGCTTTTTAGTTTGAGCCTGCTATGTGCTAGGAAACTGCTGTTATCTGTTAGCTATATTTTCCTAGTAAATATTATTGCCATGAGAAAGCTGAATCAGAAAGATGTTCAAAGAAACAATTATGAGTTCTTTTATGGACATGTTGAGTTTCTGTCACCTATTAAAAAAGTGGGAAGTAAGCCAAGGGACTAAACCAAAAGAAAACAGATAGAGGGTAAAGGATGTAGGTCAAAGTTCAAGGGAATTGCAAACAGTGATATGGGAGCAAAGGCAAGGAGGAATGCGGTGATGTGGGAAGAAAACCAGGAGTTGGTTTTCTCCAACTCCTGTGAAAGAGAAAAATTGTGTTTCAAAGTGGAACAAACCAACAGCATGGAACTCTGCTGAGTGGTCACCTTATATTTCCAAACTCTCTCCTTCTGTCGTGTGTGTGTGAGTGTATGTGTGTGTGTGTGTGTGTGTGTGTGTGTGTGTGTGTGACAGAGTATTAGTACGTAGATCAGCAGGCTGGCCTCAAACTTGTGATCCTTTTGTCTGTCTCCAGAGTGCTGGAGTTAAAGGCATGCACCAGCACACTCAAACTGTCCTTTTCTAATCATGTTTTTAAAAGTAGAGGGAAGCAATTTTGGTGTATTTGTATAGGGAAATTCTTTAATGTTCAAGATTATCCTTTAGTGGTGGCTAAAGATGGAACTCGGGGCCTGGCATGTTCTCTGCAAGTACTCCACATCTGTACACTCAACACTGACCCTCTTAGGGCAGAAATTAATGATCCCTGACCCCTGAGTACAAAATGACAATATCTTGTAATAGTAAATGAAAATGCATCTATTCTTTCTAGACATCACTTAAGGTCTTACAGTAGGATTACTTTTTAATGCTGTTTATTAGCTCTAGTGATATGTAATAGGAACAAAATAGATGTCAATAAAAGAATAGGTATTTATTATCAGCTTAAAAGCGCACTTAAAATTCCCCTGTTCTAAAAGGTTCCCGAAGTTCCCCATCTATCCCCACTCTTGTATACTAAGCTTCCTTAAAGAACAGTATATATTTTGGTGTCTTTTCTTCCTCACATCCTCAGGTCTCCTCAGTTTGTCATCATTCATGACACTGAAGCTGTTGTCTTCCAAAGACCAACAAACAGTTCTTTTTCTTTATTTTTCCTCATACTTATTTTGTTTTTTGAGATTCATGCATGAGTCCCATATCTACACAATTTCTACCATCCTCTCCACCTCCAATTCTCCCTGAGTCTCCAATTCCATCTCAAATTCATGAGCTCTTCTTCTTTAATTATTAGTTACAATCATACACACAAAATATACATGTGTATATGTATGCCTGTGAATACACTCTGCTGAGCCCATGTAGTGTTGCACATACGTATACATGTTCAGGGCTGGCCACTTCTTTATTTTTATTAGTTTTTCTGTACAGAATACTTTGATCATATTCTTTCCCTTATCCCAAATCCTCCCGGATCCTCAACACCTCCCCCTGCCCAACTTCATTGGCTTGAGTGCTCTCTCTCAAAAACAAAACACAAAAAGCAAAAATTAAAACAAACAAACAACCCAGTAAGACAAATAATGCAAGCATCTGAGACTAGATAGGTCATGGGCTCCTAGGAGAAACCTACTATTATTATTCTGCTAAAAAGGAACACAGCAATGAAATTACTCCTAATGACATACCCATAGATCAATGCATTGCTCAAGCCACACCAGAGAAGCTTCTTTTAGTAGATGAGAATTAACACTGAGACCCAAAACT
Organism: Cricetomys ansorgei; assembly: GCA_026225945.1. NCBI lineage: Eukaryota > Metazoa > Chordata > Mammalia > Rodentia > Nesomyidae > Cricetomys > Cricetomys ansorgei. The sequence goes on along the minus strand of JAMJFZ010000542.1, from coordinate 71,707 downwards.
GGAAAATGTGCAGAGACTGAGATATTCTGAAGCACTCAGTCCTACATGGGATGTTTTTACCTAACTCAAGGCTCAGGGATCTATGTGAAAGAGGAGGTGGAAAGACTGTAAGAGCCAGAGGTAGTGGATGACTCCAAGGAAACAGACTTAATACACGTATGCACTCATAGAGAATGTAACAGTGCACATAAGATCTGCACAGGTTCAGACCACACAAAACCTCAGCATAGAGATGGGGAAATAGACACAAAGTCCCATTCCCTAGCCAGAAGATTCTTTGCAATTGGTAACTGTTGGCAAAGGGAAAATAAGTGTCACTTGATAAATCAACCACACTGCAAGGCAGGTTGCAAGCCAAGAAGTAGTTGGCCAACACACAACAAACTCCTTGTTTTGTGAGCTTTTTATTTTGTTTTGGTTTGACTGACTACTTCTTATCTGACAAGTCTAATGCTGTTCCCCATATCTCTGAGTATCCTTTTTAATCCCGCTCCTTTTTTGTCTTTAAAGTTAATTTTAACCTCTATAAAAATGTACATGGATGAGGAGCAGGCTTGGTGGGCAAAGGGCTTGGTGTGAATCTGAGTTCAAATCTCTAGAACCCACGTGGGTGGTAGTGGCACACACCTAACTCACAGGTGTTTGAGGCCAGCCTGGTCTACAGAGTGAGTGCCAGAACAGCCAGAGTTACAACAGAGAAACCATGTCTTGAAAAACCAAATAGCAAACAAACAAACAAACAAAAAACCAAATCCCTAGAACCCATGTAAGGCCAGGTGCAGTAGTATGCATGTAAACATAATGCTCCAATGTCAAGATGGGAGACAAAGAGAAGAGAATCTCCAGAAACTCGCAGGCTTCCTAACCTGCATATGCAGCAGCAAACAACAAAGAGAGCCCTGTCTCAAACAAAGTGGAAGGTAAGGACCAACACCCACGGTTGTCCTCTTATTTCCATGTGTGTATCACGGACCCCACTCCACCTCATCCATCTTATACACAGCACACTCTTACAAATTATACACACAAATATTTAGAAATTATTTATATTAATGAGGTACCGCATGATGTTTTGATACATTTATACACTGTGTGATTTGAAGTCAAATTAAACCTATCTTTCTCCCCTATCACGTATCCTTTCTTTATTGTGAAAACACTAAAAATCCTTTCTTCTAGCCTTCTGAAATGTACAGTACATAATTATTGCCTGTAGTCACCCCGCTGTGCAATAATATCCCAGAGTTTCATGCTCTTGAATGACTATAATTTAGTGCCCACTAACCAATCTTTCCCCATTCTTCTCCCCCTCTACACTCTCCAGCCTCTGGTAAATAACCATTCTACTCTTACAGTAAAATTGCTTATATTCTATGTGTCTTCCTTTGTTCATCCCTCTCTTAAGTATTGGTGTTTTTCAAGTTATGAAACTGCTTGTCTGTAATCAAATGTTTCTGCCAGTTCAGGCTCAACAATTATGGACCATGTGACTTTGATCATTTGATGAAACCACATCAAAATAGCATCATTGAAATGTAAAATTACTGGTAATTTTTATTACTATATAATATGTATAAGACATTTTGTACCCTTATTTCATCCACTATTTTAAGCCCTTTTTGCGGTTATTTTGTATCTCATTATGAAAGGCTTTTGGTTTTTTACTCTGCTAATATCGGTATTTTATCATTATAAATATATATTACTTTCATAATCAGAAATATATTAAGTCAATACAATTATATTAGCTTTTAAGAAAATATTTGTTATCCTCTCCCACCATCATGGTCATTATAAACTAATGTTATAATATTAACTATAAATGTATGTATGTTACTGAGAGAACTATTAGAAATTTAATTGAAGGTTTACAGTGCTGCCTCAAGCTGATAATAAGGAATCCTATTACAGCTCAAATATCCTTCTTCCTGACACACAGCTTGATATGTAACCAACCAAACAAGGTCAGCATAATCAGGAAGCTTAACAAAATAAGACAAAGTAGGGATGTCTGTCCTCTAGAATTTTAAATGGAAAAAGATAATCAACTTCATTACTAAGTAGCTAAATCTATTTATTTATTAGAAGTAAATGAATATGACTGCCTTAACCTTAAGACACAAATCAGGATTCGAGAAGTATACTATTTAAGAAATAAGTGAATTCTCAGTGAACTGCTTAGAATGATTGACAGCTTTTTATTTTTAATAAATGCATGTGATAAACATGGGCTTCCTGGTTGTGTCTGCCAGATGGTGACTGACTTCTAGCCCATCCCCAAATTCCTCCCTGTTCTCAGTGAGATTCAAGGATGGGAAGAAGACTCATAGCTCACACTTCAAAGAGATGACCATGAAAAACAAAACAAAAAGCAAGCTTGTTTGTTAGGTCACACGAGATTACTTCCTTATCAAAATAGATCCTCAAAGTAGGAGTACAAAAGAATTATGCATCAATTGTACTTTAAAGATATTAAACCATCTGCAGGCTGCTTTTTCCCTCTCCTAGAACAAAGAATGAATCACTTAGAGAATAACTGTAGTCCCATTCAGTTTTGGACATTAAAGATGGACATGTGTGAAAATGGGAATTTGTTGACCTAAATCTGCAGCGTGTCCACCTGCTTCCTGACACAAATGATCATTTGCAGAAGTCAGACTATCTCCATACATATCTCATATACCCATACTTCTTTTTTCCCTCCATACTTCTCACCTGTCAACCACAGTGACTCTCTCGTCAGTCCTATTCTCAGACGTTAGGCAAGTTCCCATTCTTTCTTACCTTGTTTCTATGATGGCAGTTATCCTCTCTCATCATCTTTGTATCTCTAATTCCATACTACAGTCCCAGCCTCATGTCACTGATCTAATTCCCCTTGGTTTTCAAAACCTGGACTAAAACTGGAGTAAGAATTTATGTTTCTGAATTCTCCGATTGTTCACCTCATTGTAAGGGCCTCTTATGCCTCCAAATGGCTCCATTCCTGCAAGTTTCACAATCCCTCAAATACCCCCACACTGGGTGTGTGTGGGGGGGAACAACTTAAAATCACACCTAATTTATTTCAAGCATGATGGGATTAAAGGCGTGTTACCCTCTCCCCAGGCCTAAGTCCAATTAATATTAGCATTAAAATGATTAGTGAAATCATCGTTTGCCTTCCAACCCCACTGTCACAGCCAAAACACTACTTCTCCCATTTGGACTAGTACAATTACCAGTACCAGTTTTTTCAAACTCACCATTTTCTCCCATCATCATCATCATCATCATCATCATCATCACTAGACTGAGGTAGTTGCATGTTCACACTGCCTCTGGAGTTGTTCTGAAACATATGCCCCATTATTTAACTTACCCCCTTTAAGCACTGACTAATTATAATGCCAGACAGGAACGCTGAAATCTCATGGTCTCTTACTCTTTTACCTATCATAGCAAAATACCATATACTTGGTAACTTTTAACAGTAGACAAATAGTTTTATTTTCCCACAGCTCTGGAGCCTGGAAGTCAAACATTCGGGTGACAGTAGGGTTGGTGATAGCGGTCCCTGTGTCACTACATGGTGGAAAAACAGTGAGCAAACTCTCCGGTGTCTCTGCCTACAGGTCACTCAGCCCATCTTGAGGGCCTCACACTCACGATCTGGCCTGAACTTATTTCCTAAAGACCTCTTCTTCAAATTTTATCACGCTGAAAACTTAGGGTTTCTGCATCTACATTTCAGCCATAGCACACAATATGACATTCAAGAGCTATCATATCTAGCTCTACTTCACTTATTCTGTCTTATCTTCTACATGTCTACATGTATTCTGGGGGCCCAGGAACTTCACAAAGAGTTCTAAAAATACACACACATATAATAACAATAACAATTTTAAAAAGGGCATGACACTGAAAGAGGGCAAGAAGGGATATATGAGAGGGTTTGAAGGGGGGAAAGGAGAAATGTCATGATGTTATCATATCAAAAAGAAAAAGAAAGAAAGAAAATGACACACTGCCTGTTTTCACAATGTTATGACTTCATTCTTACTGATCATTTTGCTTAGAAAAGCATTTCATTCTCAGCTGCCTGACAAAGTATCATCCGTCTCTCAAATGTCCGGGTCAAATGCCATCTCCATTTCCTTCATTTCTTTGTACTCATATCACTCTGCACACACATCTTTCGGATCCCAACAGCCTTAGCTCTGCCAGATTTTACAAGTATGTTCTTAAACAAACTAATGGCTTGTGCTCCCATCCCCTCATCTGTACAATGGGAGGAATAATAAAATAACATCTGTGTCAGGGGTGGTGTGGTGATTAATAAGTTACCGTGTGTTGTTTCTATAGAAGTGCTTAGCACATAAGTCAACATGATATTAACCATTTCCTATTAGTCCTCTTACTGAGTGAAAGAAAGCAGCAAGACAAAAATCATTTCTTCATACTATAGGGAAATGTTTCTACTATGCTACTCTAGGGACCTTGCAGTACACATATAGGCCACGTAAGCAAGTTAGACTATAGTGTGACCTAGGTCTTGGCAGAACATATTATGATCCTCTGGGAATGTGGGAAGGTAAGTAACCTTTGAGGAATTGCCTTAGTGCTATTTCTTATCTGTCTCTCTACCTTATTATAGTAGACCCTCAAATTTGTTGGAGGTTGCCATGAGGCAATTTCTCACACCACTTCTTAGTTCCAGAAAAGCACAGAACTTCCCGTTTCACTCACCCTGAGTGCAGATGCAGGCTAGAAAGCAGCTAGCTGTAGTGCAGAGTTGAGCCCACAGCAACAGTCTACTGCTCAGGTTACCTGCCATCTGGACCTTTTTAGTTTGATATTATCCTGTGAGCAAAGGATTTGAGGAGCGGATCGAATAGTGATCTTGTTAGTACTGTCTGCATAAGTAATAATCTCTTTCCTTTGGGGATCACTGTCTTCCTGTTTCTGAATCTGTGAAAATCTGTTGAGTCTGTCTCGCAACTCCCACTGCACCGCTGCTTAGGGATTGCTTAGCTAACATTGTCAGTGAGGGAGAAGGAGAAATTTGTTTATTTTGTTTAACATTATTTATCCACTGTGTGGTCCATTTAGAGCACCTGGCACATAGTAAGTTCTCTTTAAGTAGTTGTTGAATTAAAAAAATTATAGAAAATAATGATATGCAAACATTTTAAGGTAATATAGTCAGGAATACTTATAGAAAACCCATAAGTAGGGTGGTGGTGGATTTTAATCCCAGTACTTTAACCCCAGCAGAGGCAGGTAGACCTCTGTGGGTTTGAGGCCAGCCTAGTATATAGAGTGAGTTCCAGGACAGCCAGAGTTAGAAGAAAATCCATAGAGTGAAGACCTGAGGGAGGGTGGAAGAGAGAGAATATAAAGAATTTAAAAGATAATAATATAAAACAAGGTAGAGGGTCCTTCTACTCATGAAGTATACAGAAATACATCTGTGGTGGTTCAAATGAGAATATTCCCCACATGCACAGGTTCATATAATTGAATGTCTGTTTCCCAGTTGGTGGACTGTTTAGGAAGGATTGGAAGGTGTAGCCTTGTTGGAGGAGGTGTGTCACAGAAGGCAGGCCCAGTCTCTCTCTCCCTGCTTTTTGTGGATCAGATGCAAGCTCTCAGCTACTGCTGTAAGGTCATGCCTGCCTGCCTAGCACCACACTCCACACCATGATGATCATGTACTAACCCTCTTAAACTGTAAGCAAGTTCCCAATTAAATGCTTTCTTTCATAAGTTCCCTTGGCAATACTGTTTTGTCACAGTAATAGAAAAGTAACTAAGATAACATCTATGTCACCCGTGAAGAAGAAACTCTAGCTCTCTTTCTTTCATTAATTCATTAGGAGTAATTGATACTTTACAAGCTTGAACTTAATTTAATAATATAAAGAGGTGAGACTAGATCAACATTCTTCAAATGTGCTCCAAGGTTCCCATACCATCCTTATTAGATACTTAACGGGTGATGGTACCCTTTTCATCAAGAAAATGGTACTTTTATGTGTAGAGATTTCTCATAAAAGCTTTTTGAAGAAAAAGCTTGACAGTAAAACCAAAGCAAAACAAGTCTGTAAACCACAGACTTAGCTCAAGCTGCAGCTCTATACTTCAGTATAGATTAAAAGACAAGGGAGATAGGAGCTGAAGATGGCTCAGCGGTTAACAGCACTGACTGTTCTTCCAGAGGACCTGGGTTCAATTCCCAGCACCCACATACAGCTCACAATTGTCTGTAACTCGTGTTCCAGGATATCCAACACCTTCATATAAACATGCATGCAGACAAAAACACCAATGTATGTAAAATGAAAGTAAACAAAATATTGGAGAGATGGCTTGGCAGTTAAGAGCACTTGACTGCTCTTTCAGAGGTCCTGAGTTCAACTCCCAGCACCCACATCGTGTCTCATGACCATCTGTAATGGGATCTGATTCCCTCTTCTCATACACATGAATAAACAAATCTTTAACAAGACAAACAAACAAACAAAAACAAAAGACTAAGGGAGACCTGGTAGCTATACACTCAGGAGTAAGTAGCAGGGGAATAATAATAGGCCATCAAGATTTGAAAAATGGCACTCTTTAGGTTTGGAGTTAGAAGAAAAATTTTCTGAAGATATTCATATTTCCAGCTCAGAATTTTGTTTACTGCCCTTACTTCGAGTAAGGACAAAAGACAAAGGTTTTCTTTTTAAAGTCTCTGGATTAGATTATTACACATCAACCAGGTCCAAAACCCATTTAAAATAGTTAACTAATGCTGAGGTACAATTTTCTCCATGTTTTAGTATTTCTGACACTGGGCAGCATCACATAATTGATGTGTATAGTTAATATTTATTTAATGTAACTATCTTCCTTTAAATCAGTTTTATCAAATAAGTTACATATTTACAATATAAAGATGTCTTGGATTCAAAGAAACACCATTATCAATAGGAAAAATAATCACATAAAATTGAGCGAGAAATATTTATCTTAGGTTTCTAGTGCTGTGATAAAACACCATGACCAAAAGAAACTTGGGGAGAAAAGGGTTTATTTCATCTTACAAATCTCATGTCAGATTCTATCACTGAGGGAAATCATGGCAGGAGCCTGTATGCAAAAATTGACGCAGAGGACACAGAAGAGGGCTGCTTACTGGCTTGCTTCTCCTTGGTTGCTCTGTTTGCTGGACCCTCTGTAGACCGGGCCCTCCCACATCAATTATCAGTGAAGAAAACACACACACAGACTTCTCCACTGGCCAATCTGATGGTGGCATTTTCCTAACTGAAGCTTCTTCTTCCCAGATGAACCCGGCATGTATCAAGTTGCCAAAAAGCTAAGCATCACAGAGGAGCTCAACAATCTCTTTACTCTGAGTCTTACCAATGGAGTTAAACAATGAGAATGGAGGTCACCATTTATTTACTCACACGCACATAAAATTTAAGCTAAGATTTGGGAGTTTGATTATTTACTATGCAGGGAGTCAAATCCACGACCTTCTAAGTGTTTCTATTTCTATTATTTCTGACCTAAACACTTCCAACCTAAGTCAGGGCTTTAAAAAATGTCAGTTTACCACTATACCATTGCCTACACTTATTCTTTATTCTTGATATAGTCACCATTTATTCAAACATGCCATGCATGTACTCTGTTCCATATGCTCTTATCTCTGCTTAGAAGGCTTTTCTTTGCAGGCTGTTTACTGTAGAAATCCCACTCATCCAAATGGAGTTAACTGATCTTTTCCTGCTGTCTATCATTCTGCACCTGTGACATGCCTCCACATATGTACCGATCATACAGAACTTCAGGGAGGTTTCTTTTTTTCTTTGTCTTTTTAGACATCTAATTGCCTTCATTGTAAATTTCTCAAAAAAATACACTGTTCCTGATTTTTCTTTGTATGTTAGTACTCAACACTGTGTTTGGTATGTAGTAGAATTCATTAAGTATTTAAAAATGAAGAATAAAGGTGAAAAGAAAGAAAAAAATAGCAGTATAGAAGTGGCAAACTGTGGCACTACGGCTCAGGTGCTAACACACTTGCCTTGTAATCTCAAGGACATAAGTTTGATTCCCTAGAACCTACATAACTATACCAAGCATGGTGGCACACGCTTGTTATTCCAGGGCTGAGGAAGTCGAGACAGGAGGATCCCTGGAGTTCTCTGATCAGCCTAGCCTAATCCAGGCCAATAAAAGACCTTGTTTCAAAGGAGATGAATGATGTTCCTGAGATGAGAATGACACCTAAAATTTTCATCCAACCTACACAAACACACAGAGATAGAGATAGAGAGAGAGAGAGAGAGAGAGAGAGAGAGAGAGAGAGAGAGAGAGAGAGAGAGAAAGAAGTGCTGTGGCACTATGTTTTATTTGATGCTGCTCTTCATTGGTATTTACACCTTATCCAAACCTGGACTCCTGTTAAGACTTAGAATTGCCTACATTGAGTTTAATTGCTAATAATAAAATCAATTTATCTTTATTAGGTTTCTTTCCCTAGTTGATTATAAATTCATTAGAAGGGAGGTGCAAATACTCTATATATATTCTTAATTTGGTTTTAGATAACTTGTATGTTCCTGTTATGAAATATGATACCTTTAATATTAAAACTAATAGCAATTTGCATAAGAAAAATGGATAGACTTGCAACAGTTTTATTTATTTAGAGTCTAGAATTTCTCCAGAGCTTAGAGCAATCCGCAGCACTAGACATCAAAAAACATAATTTTACAGTAATTTAAGGGAGAGGAATTTGAATATTACTGGTAAGACCCTGGGAGCTAATTACTTCGAGATCACTTGAAATCTTAAATCATTAGAGTTTGAAAAATCTCCCGAGGTACTTAAAGTCACTATTCCCATTATGTCATTTGATTCAATTGAATGTCTTAGATTTTGTTAATAAGAGAAAACTTGAAGCTACTGCCAAAAGGAGAGTCCATTTATCATTTTCCTGAGAAAAGATATTAAGCATCTCCTATGGGTACCTTAGCATTAGATAATGTCAGAGGAGGAAGAGGATTTAAAAAAAAAAGAATAGCCCCTGATCTAAAAAATAAAATTATAATGCCCATTACTTGTACATGTTACCAGAGTGAGTTGAATTTCACATTCTAGGGTTGACTCAGACTTTTCAACAAAATCATTACGAGGATCGAATCAGCAACACTGAAGTGCTATCATTCCTATTATTGGCATTGCTATTGTTGTTAAATAGAAATGGTGACATGGTGCCCGAGGTGTTGTGGCGTCACTCAAATACAGAACTAAGCAACATTTACACTTATTTTTAACAGTAAAAATAGGTTCTGAAAGTCAAGAAGAAAATACCTTGTGAAGTTCCCCATTACAAAGCTGAGTCATCCGGGGAATAGAGAAATAATAGATAAGACAAATTCAGAGAAGGAAATATTTTATCTCATTTGGCCTGTCAGCTCATCAGAAGGTAATAACTGATATGACAAGCAGACAGAACTAGAAGGGAAGAATATTTAATATGATACTAGACAGTGTTAATAGGACTAGAAATAGTGTATTGGGCCACATGACTTCATCATGTTTATTTGTAAATTTTGTCTAACATACATAAACTTAGGAGAATTTTCTATGTGATCTATTTTAAATTATCTCATTAATCCCCTCATTAATGTATCTTAGACATAACAACCATCATTTGTAGTTTATGTATTTCTTTACAATATTATGAAAATAACAGTAGGTTATTAAGTTAAGTAATATTAGTTAATAGTCATATACAAAATGAGTAAAGAAGAACTAAAGCTTACCAGCAGCTCCTGACAGCATGCTGTTGAAGGATCCTTTCTTGTTAATCCAAGGTATACGTCCTCAGTTCCCACAGTTTGTTGAAATACAATCTCATAACTGAAAATATATCAATGACAATATTCAGGTGAAAGAGCAATTTCCTGTCACAACACACAAAACACACTGGAAACTTTTGAAGTTATGTTAGCAGAAAAAAAGAAGGAAAGAAAGGAAAGGACTAAAATAGATAAAGTGGTCACTATTTTTCAAGTATGTATTAGAACACAAAGGAATAGGAGTCTAGAAATGAAGTCAAAACTCTACAGACTGAGGGGCAGGACTGTGATTTTGTATATTCTCTTTTCTAAAATAAAGCTTACCAAATAAGTGGGTTGAAGGAACTTCTAGTACAGGCTCAAGAAATTACAAGTAAGAAAGAACTACTGCTTGACTACAATGGCTCAGAAAAATACTTGATTCACACCCCTTTGTTTGATGAATAGATAGAAAATTCCCTCTGCTGACTTTAACCACAAAGTAAAGACAATCTAGATTCAGTACCGTCTGTCATTAACTGTGTGACCTTGGTGAAGTTACAGATGCGCAGGATCGTGGCTTCTACATGAATTATGGGAGACGCAGGTGTGAATTCCCTGATAGCTGTGGTCATTTGTGCTTTTAAAATTCTACAGCAGAAACAATGACAGTATAGTTGTCACAGCTGGATTATGGGATTTAGATTAGAGTCCAATGGAATTCTTAATACATGAAAGGTTTTCCTGGTAACACACACACACATCCCACAATTCACAAACATTTCCTTTGTTCTAGGGATAAAATTGATAGAAGTTATCACGTAGAAAGTAGTCTATCTCTTCTGATAGAAAGAAACAATGATTTACAAGGTATTTTTCCATCTTTCTCTCCATTCTTCTCTCTTTCTTCTTAGTTCAGTGCCTGGGATCTAAATGAGGGCCTCATACATACACGCTAGAAAGTGTTCTACCAAGGACCTACACTGTCAGATCCATAAATTATTTTTTTAATCTTTAATTGTACCCAGAAACATAGTGCAACTGCAGATAAGAAGACTAAAAGACTATGTTGAATTTCTGACAATGTGTAAACAAGATGGTACAAGAATGAAAAAGAAATTTCTCTGACTTTGAATGGGACTAGCAATAAGTAGCTGTTTGATAAGGAATAGCTTTCTCTTAGTAAGCTGCAATATCAACTGAGTATTTAGAAAAGTGAATCCAGGTTAAAATAAAACAGAAGGAACTGATCTGCGTGTGCATGACTCCCAGATGGAATTTCTCAAGTATCTGCACTTTGAGCAAAAGGTACAGTTTTCCTACTTCATACTATATAGGCTTGTCTTGAGGTCCCCAAAGTACCTCAGAGTTTATGTATCCAAAACCAAACTTTCATCTCACCATCTATAATCCCACCTAGTAAGCTCAGCATCCTTTTTGATGCTTTCTTCCCATCCTTCATATCTAATCAATCACTAAATCTTCCTTCAAACTCCCAGAAGTAATGACTCTTATATTTCTCCCCCCAAACCAGTGACTCAGCTCAGGCCCTTATTATTTTCCAAGTAGTCACTTGCAATTCTTCTTTTGTTGAACTCTATCTTTTTTATCCATTTTCCTTTTTTCCCATCAGGTCATTTTTGAAGTGTATTTCCATAAGGTAAAAAAAAAATCAAGATAAAAATTCTTGTAAAGCAATTTTGCTCATGTCGAGACTGGAGTTATTATTCACTTTGAACTTTCACAGATGCTCTCTCTGGAGAACTTCAAATGTCTAGATGAAAAGTGGACATTTACTCTAGTTTGCAGCTGGCTGCATATGGACATGAGACACTGATTCTATAATATGACAAATGAGTGACTTTCATAGAGATGTGTAGGCACCACAAAACTTGAGGGTTACTTTATTCATTCTTTAGGCAAAGAAATGTACCATATACCCAGCAGTAAATGGCCAATAGAAAACAAACCCAATGACATCTCTGGAGAGTCTTTGCCTCAAAATGCCATATCAGAGCCTTTATTTCTTTTAACTCTATCTTTTTATTTTTAACTGTTTTTTTTAAAATCATTTTTACCCTACAGGTCCTTTATGTACATAATATGACTTCCAGCTTTGTGTTTTTGAAATTTGTTAATGAAATTACTGAGTGTGCCAACAAGTGGGTCTCTGTGTCTATATATGTTTATTGTGCCTTCTCTTAGGGCTAATTTCCTTCTATTCGGTTGCCTTGTCCAGCCTCGATGTGATAGTTTTGGTTTTATCTTACTGTATTTAATTTTGTTATCTTTTGTTATTTCCTATGAGCCTGTTCTTTTTTAAAGAGAGACAGAAAGGAGGAGGATCTGGTTGGTGGGGAGGTGGGAACTAGGAGGAGTGGAGTAAAGAGAAACTGTAATCTGGATATATCATATATTAAAAGATCTATTTTCAATTTAAAAATTGGATTTAAAATACAGGTACCCCAATATGGAGTTTCTTTTGGAAGATTTAAAGTAAATTTTTTGTGAAAAAGTAGATTTTTTAAAATGAGTTATCAAAAGCAGGATAAAACGTTTGGCATATGTGTGTGTGTGTGTGTGTGTGTGTGTGTGTGTGTGTGTGTGTGTATATATATATATATATATATATATATATATATATATATATCAAGTACTGCACCTAAACTAGTTTATTTGAAACTAAGTTATTTACTTATTTGTTATTTGGAACTAAAAACACAGAGATGAACAATTCTCTCAAATATATTATTATGATGTAAGATGTTAAGATCATCTGTAAATTTTAAGATACCTTTATAAGCATGTTTTAAAGAATGACCATTGGAAAAATGTTTACAGATGTATCTTATGTAGGCTTGATTAAGAAATGGACTGTGCTGAAATTACTCTGTGTTGACTAGTTTTATGTCAACTTGTCACAAGCTAGAGTCATCAGATAGGGGCCTCAATTGAGAAAATGCCTCCATAAGATCAGGCCATAGGCAGGCCTGTAGGACATTTTCTTAACTAGTCATTAATGGGGGAAGAGACCTGCCCATTATGGGTGGTTCCATCCCTCGGTTGGTGGTCCAGGGTTCTATAAGAAAGCAGGCTGAGCATGCCATGGGGAGGAAGCCAGTAAACAGTTTTTATGGCCTATGTGTCAGTTCCCTGCCTATAGGTTTCTGCCCTGTTTGACTTCTTGTCCTGATTTCCTTTGATGATGAACAGCAATATGGAAGGCTAAGCCAAACGAACCCTTTCCTTCCCAAGTAGCTTTGGTCATGTTATTTCCTCATAGTAATAGTAACTCTACCTAGGACATGGATCTTGAAAAAAGTTATATAAATGTTTTTAAATCTTTGATTTTTAGAAATAAAGCTTACAAGTCTTTGACATTATTTATTTGAAAGCTGTATTCTTTGTTTTGGTTAATTATGTGTGATCTACCATTGCTTTTGTTTTCAAAACTAACACAGAGCATAGTTTAAAAATATGTACTGGACAGTTTTGTAGTCAGACTTAAAAATGTTGTCAGATCACTTGCCATAAAGTCTTTCAGAATAATGTAGGCGAGACATGAAGGTGCACACTTGGAGGTGGAAGAAAGATGATCTTGAATTTGAGGCCAGCTTAGGCAGTAGAGGCTAAAAAAGCAAAATCCTGAAACTAACAAAGTACATTACAATTCAGCAATACTTGTTTCTATATTTCTAGGCATTTAAAATACTCAAGATTTAAGATATAAATATGTATGTCTGTGTGTGTGTGTTTAAAAGTCTACTTTATTATGAATTTTATCTATGTATGTAAATACTGTTCCAATTCCTTAAAAGAATGAATTTTTTATCAGAATGAAAAGATTTCATATGATAGTAACTCGAAACTCACAATTCAATGGTGTTCAAAAGGATGCAAAGCAAAGCTTGAATCCCAGTGGCAAAATATAATGAATGCTGAGCATCGCCCTAAAATATCTAGTAAGTCTGTATAATAATTGATAATTGGAAGGAGGACACAGCCTTTTCCTGCAACTACAGAACTCTGAGTAATTAAAAGTAGGTCTTTGACACACAAACATGGTATTGTAATTTGGTTTATAAGAAGGTTTATAATTTAATGAGCTGTTTTTCTCTCACTGGTAGTTCTATGTTAAACAAAAACTGACATTGAATATAAATTTATAATGGAAATGGCAATACTTTTCACTATTGCTAGATAATAACTAGTAGAAAGGCATTGTGTTTCATTATTTGTTTTTGCTCTGGAACAGGAAAAATAATCCATTATATGTGCCCTCTGTGTGGCACTGTAATTTTATCTTTTATGAGGTGCAAGCTACTTCATGAATTTTATAAAAATATAATAGTGTCAGATGACACATCAAACCTAAGTATCTAAACACATTCCTGGTGTAATTTGACTTACTCTGGGATTTCTCGAACATCCCATACATCATCGTGCTCTGCTCCTTCTGGAACCTCTTCTGGGTTCCAGATATCATCAGTTTCATCACCACTGGATTTAAGGATGGCTGTGAAGGAAGAGAACGTATAACTGAAGCTGTTGCTTCTTCATATTCTTCATACTCTTTTGGGACGATTGATCAAATACATTTTTATCTGTAATCACGAACCCATTTTTGGTCCACATGAACTAAATTAGAAACTACCTTTAATATCAACATAGACCAATATACTATATGAATGTAATAGTAACTGTAGAAAACAGTGAAAAAGTAAAAACAACAAAATGAGATAATCGACAACTCAGTGGTCTGGAGATAGTCAGTATTGTTATGCTGGTGGTATACATATTTTTCAGAAACACAAATAGGATCTTGTATAAAAATGTTATGTAAAAAAAAACAAAATCAAAAATCGAAGCACAAGCAATCTGATTTGGATAGAGTTATACTATCTTGCATTGTGTTTTACTATAAAAGGCCTTTGATACATTTCCTATGTATGCATTACATACCTTAAAAATAATGGCAATTAAAGAAATGGAAAACAGTGGCTAGAATGATTACTTTTAAAATGCAGTATTTTCCTCCTGTGTATGTGCACTTTGAAGAAAATCTCTTATCACTTGTCCTTTATGCAGAGCCAAGCAGGTGCTTGGGGTTCTATGCAACATCTTTAAATGTTTAAATATATATAGGCTTCAGTAAGCATGCAAAACCCCAGCTTGCATTTGTTCCATTGGTGCATCAAATGGAGACCCACCCTAGGTTCAGAACATTACTTTCACTCCACTTAAGCCTTCCCAGAAATGCATCTGATAGTCAGATTTTCAATTCCACAATTCCTTCTAAATCATCTGCTTCTATCTAACATGAACTTTCCAAAGCCTAAGTGCAGGCATAACATTTTACATATGACTCATTGTCCTCCAATTTTTGAGATTATTAGACCTATTGGAAACATGGTAGCATGGAAATCCATCCAGATATGAAGTGTTTGTTATGTAGTAAGTATGTCTGGAGTGGGGCAAAGAGCCTCTTGAGTATGTACAGCAATAATAACTGAAATTGTAAAATTGCCCTCAGACCTCATTTTATCCATTATTTTAAACATTTTCTACACAGTATCTTTTAAATCAGTTAATTTGATGAACAAAATGTGCTTCTCCTTTCTGCTCATCCTCTGGGAGGTTTTTTCATGAACAACAGAATTTTAAAAAGCTTTTACATTTTCAAAGATTTGTAAAAATGCTCAATTCTGTGAAAATGCATAATCAAAAATGTGTGGGAGAGACAAAAAATGATTTCTTATTTGTTTTAATTATTTTGTAGGTGTTAGGTGACTATTTTAACACTGAACTGCAATCCTAACCCCTTGGCCAGTGTTTTATTTTAAGCTAACCCCATGAACTCCCCTTTAGAAGCATTTCAATGTAAGATAAAATTACATAGCTATCTGTTTTATTTTCTTCTTCAGGACTCTTTAAGATCTGTCAGAATATATCTTTGATTTCCTTTATAGTCTCAAATATTATCACATTGCCTGGTACATAATAGAGTCTCAATAAATATTTCTTGAATTTGTATTAATAAATTGATTTTGTGAAATTGCTACACTTATACAACAGTGAAAAATGAAGAATCTAATGGCCATGATATTCCTATGGTTGCAACAGAAGAAGCAATGTGCCTAAAGTTAAGCCTAACCACATATGATTTCCCAGTCTTTTATCTCAGAAAACGTTCCAAGGAATGTAGACAGTTCAAGACAAATTAAATTTCCATATTAGAAAACTACTAGCCTGCAGCAGAAGTAAAAATGACATCTTTGTATGTAAATGTCTGTTCAGCATGTGCATTATTGCTTCAACTCACCTCTTTGCCTTTTAGAAATCACATGCTTGTTTAGAATTGACAAATTAAAAAGTAATTTGCTGTCACGTGCAATGTGATATTTTGAAGTGTGCACACATTGTGGAATGACTGAATCAAGACATATGCTTTACTTCACATATTTATCATTTGTTCATAGTGAAAACACTTAAGATGTACCTTCATAGCAATCTGATGCATCTAATATAATGTCATTTACTTCATCTTATTAAATATTAGTTGTTATTACTCTCTGACTTTGCTGAGGAAAGTACTACTATATTGATTCTATTTATCCATATTACTTTATTAAACAACTTACATTTGGGCTCTTTTGCTTTAGGTGGTCCAATATTCCCAGGACCCATGGCTCCAATAGAAGATGAGCATTGTCCCTTGGGAAGAAGAAAAGAAGCCAATATTCTGTAACCATCACTTGTGTAACAAATATCACTACTAATAATTTAAATCTGACAAATATTCTATCTAAAAACCCTCATAAAGACTTCCACTTTAATTATACACCATTGTTATACAATACAGACACAGATGTCAACTGCTATTTTCAATGTGCTTTCCTTGTCCTTTCAAAAAAAAAGTATTTGGTTTAATAGACTCTGAGGCAGAATTGATTTTTTTGGTCGAACTAAATCCCTGGTTCCAGCCTAGTGAATCATATATCCCTTGGGAGAGGAGGAATGAGCCACATTCATCTCTATGAAGGTTAGAACCAAGTCTTAGCAGAAAACTAGTGGCATGCTGGGATTTGGACAGTATTTGGTTATACTTAGATGGAAGACAGACTTATGGGAGCACTTTATTTAAATTAAAGTAAACAGAAGCTAAGAATTTGGACATCAAAGGATCCCTTAAAAAGCCCTAATAACTTTTTTTCTATCTCTTTCTACTTTGGGGATTAAATATTGCTCTGTCCCCAACTTCCTAGTGCAGCAACTCCCAATTTATAGTTTCAGATGAATGCCAAGCAACTTCTTTTCTCATACAGCCATATGCTTATTCTGTCATCTTTTTTATTATGTTTTGATTAGTGTGCACACCCTTGCAGAACAATCTTCATTCTTTCCAACCCAGTGCAACACATATTTATCCCATCACCTCATCAGCCCCTTTCAGGGATTCTTTGATATTTCAAGACAATCTTGGTTTGGTCCTCATTGTTTATTCCAACATCAGACTCTGAAGTTCTGATTTATTCCATTACCAGCAGTCAAAATATCCTTTTTTCTTTGGATCCTGGTAAGCTCACACCTCTAACTTTTTTTTTGTTTTGTTTTGTTTTGTTTTGTTCCCTCATTGTCCAAGACTTCAGACATGTACAAAAGTTGCAATGTCGTGTTTGGGTGAAAAGAGTAATGTCTTGTATGTTGTTGAAAAAGCTCACCTGGGTCTTTATTATGTTAAACTATTTCAATGGTTATAAATTGTAAGTTAACATGCAACATCTCAATAATGTTTGAGACTGTACTGTTTTTCAAAAGGGAGATTTAAAATCTCCATGTGCGGAGTTAAGGAAATGCAGATATTTTTATGTGAAAATCCCAATAGTATTCAGACCTGTTTTTTTTCCTCTGTTTAATCACCGAGGTCACACAAATGTGTGGTACTTTTATTAAATTATTAATCATCAGAATACTAATAGTCAATCAGAGCAAAGCAATTCTTGGAACAGAAGGGCCTCTTGTTTTGCAGGGTCTCTTTCCACAGAAAATTTAAATCAGTAGAAATGAAACCATGAACATTCTGGCAGAAATTGATATGCTCTTCATGGACAGTTATGATTGGATGAGTATATCAGAGCAGAGGGGAGTTTCAATTTAACTTAATGAAAATAAATGATTAAAAATAAAATTCCAAGTGGGAAGGTAGAGTGAAATAATAAAATATCACCTGGTAATTGTTTTCTATAAGGGCATCATTTAAGTCTGTACCATGTGTCTACAGCCAATTATCTGAGCAATTTGTCACTCCAATACATGTCACTTTGTAATATTGGAAGGATTCTGATCATCCTTGTCACAGTGTCTGAAGATTGGTAGAATCTTATTTCTTGTAAGTCTTGAGATCCCCTCAGGAGTTTGAAAAACAACAGACTCTATTCCCAATCTCCTAGAGACTTAACAATTCATTTAGAAGAGGGATAGTGTAAATGAACCAATGTGTATGCAACAGTTCTCTTGCTGTTTTTCAGAGTCCATTTCAGAAAACACATCACTCTTGTAATCATTTCCTAATTCTCAGGATTAATACATGTTAAAAATGAAAGGCATTTTCTCTCCAGGAAAATTTAATAGTTCAGTAGGAACATTAATTATTCTACCATCATACTGAATCTCTAATTCTATACCCTCTAATGCTATCTGCACAGAGATGTCTGAGTGACCAATTATCTCAAAATTGTTTATAACCCACATATACACAATCATATATTATTATGGTAATTTTCTATTATGAATTGTGCAATTCAGTAAAATGATGTTATAGTCTCTCTATTTTCATAATCACTCATCTTTCCTCCTAGAAATATCTCTAGATGCAAATAAACATCCCTAGACATATACACCAAAGGGAAAAGGTTTTGTAACCAATGCTCATCTTTACTTCCACATCAGTTCCAATTTCAAGTTCTGCTTAACAATATTAAGGGTTACTGTCTTTCCAATACTTAATATACTCTATGTAGTATAAGCCTGCCTTTCCCACGATGTATGTTCCAGAAAGTGAGCATTATGCTATTTCAACTTACATAACAAAATGAACTTGTTTTCCCAACTTCATGGATACATTTCACCTAGCCAAGCCCTCCTTATTTATTTGTTGTATATATTTAATGCTATTATCAATGACTTGATTTCTCTTTGTCTAGCTCTACTAAGGCTTCTCTCTACAACTCCATGTCTCCTCACCTTGGCTGCAAGCTAACTCAGTAGCCCTCTTCCACAAATTTTATTTCCATTTCCTTTCTTACTTAATTCTGATCTATTTCACCTAATGAGGGTGGAAATTGATTTGAGCCACTGAGTTTGTGGCCCATTCATAAAATACTTGTTTTTCATAGTACATAAAAAAAATTTGGAAGAATAACTTGGTATATACTTTCATAGAATATGGCTTATTTGTGGCCATAGTCAGTACAATTTCATTAAAATAATTTTATACAAATTAAAATACTCTGATATGGTAGGATAACGGTGCACCAAACTTTATATTATCACAGATATTCTAATTGCCAAAGTTCATATCTATTTAAGGAGGGGAGAGAAGACCGAGGAATTACATAAAACTGTTTTGGATATCCAGGAAATAATAACAGTGGCCTCGGATTGATAATTGTTCTATCCCAAGTGAAGCCCATCTTGTTGCTCCAAGGCTTGAAGGTAATACCTGTCCAGACCACCACTCCCAACAAAAATCACCTGATTAGACTCTATATATCTATTTCAGCAACGGCTGGAAAACCCTATTAATAGATGGAAGCTATTTTTCCCTATTATTTGGCTCAACATATTTTATCATTTTTACACATAGGATTTTTTTAAATTAAGAAACTGGGACTGGGGGAATCAATTAATATTGCATAATTGAAAATATTTGCTTTGTAGAAATATTGTCTAGGTATAAACAATCCTAGCTACTGCTCTTTGCAATGGTTGTCAAGCATTCTTTGACCATAAATATAAATGACAAACATTTTGAAATGTGGCTCTTGCTACCATAGTTACAGAACTATTTTCCTATTCAGTGTTCAGGTGCTGTAGAAAAAATATAATTATGTTTGCTAGAAATGTACTAGAGGTTATAGTCCCATGCATAATAAGCCTTCTAGCCTCTGATGCGTGTATCAGATGACACAGTTCTGCTCCCACAACAAGGTGGGAGAGAGTTGTTCAAATACAGTTACACAACTTCCTTTAATACAATTTATCTTTACGTATATGACCACCTGTTCAGCATCCAAATCACCCTCTTCCTCAGGATACAGTAGACTGGACAGTGCTTGCAGGGCTGAGACAGAAGACAATGTTTCAAATTTTGTATTTTTAGCTTCCATGGTTTTTGCTCCCAAATACGCTGTTTCTGTACTTTCAGCTTCTGTGTTTTCAGATTCCATATTCTGAGGAAAAGACGATCAGACACAGTTTACTTTTCTAAGACATAAAGATCTGTTTTATTCTCATTCTCATGTTTCCCTCTTTCATTGGATCACTTCACTGCCTCTGTGACTGCCTACTTATAAATCCTCCACGTATGGATTTTGCTAAGTCACAGAGCCAGGTGAACCAAAAAAATCCAAGCAGCCTGCCGTACTAAAACTTCATGCTCTATCTAATCAGCAGATTAGATATCTAATCTGTGTGACAGAGTAATTACATAAATGGCTCTTTGTTTTTAGTGTGCTTAAGAATGACTAGAGGGCCACGACATTGTGCAGTGGTGGCACACAACTTTAATCCCAGCACTTGGGAGACAGAGGCAGGCAGATCTCTGTGAGTTCGAGGCCAGCCTGGTCTACAGAGTGAGTTCCAGGACAGCCAGAGTTACAACAGAGAATCCCTGTTTTGGAAAAAAAAAAACGAAAGAAAAGAAAGAAAGGGGAAAAAAGAATGACTAGAGGGAAAGCTTCAGATACAGCTCAATTGCACAATGCTCAAAGTCGTAGGTTCAATTCCCTGCATTGCAAAAGCAGAAAAAGAATCACGTGGGGACCTGATTAAAAGTGCAAGTTGTTATAAGCTATATACTGTTATTCGGGAACACAGTTTTTAGACTTTTTTCTTTAAAAAAAAAAAAAGGTCTCATATCTACTGTTTAGGCTTGTATATTCCAATTTGTGAATTGAAAAAGATTGTGCTTCCGGGATATACCCAGATAATCTTTACTCATTTCAAATGTTTGCTTCAGGTTAGTCTGTACCTTTCTGCTTCATTTACACTGTTAATTAACCTTTGATGAGACCTAGGCTTACAATGACATTTGAGAACTCTAATGCATTGGCTCATTTTAGGGAAATTTATGAACAAAGAAACAAGCGCTTTTATGATTATAACAGTAATACTGTATCCTATCATCTTAGCAGCAATTTTGAAAATAATCCCTGCAGTTACATCCACAGCAGGATAGTTAGGATCTTTAAAAAGAATATAGCTCAGAGGTGTCAGACTTTAATGAGTAACCTGAAAAGGAGTGGAGAGGTGTGCTTATTGTTGGTAAATTGGGCAGAACTGAAATAGGTATCTTTCCCACAATTTTACAGATATTTTTTAAAACATCATCTTATAAACTTCACTGTCAGGGAACATTTCTCTAGCTGTTTTAATTAAAATTATACATGAAAAATATTTGAATTGTGCCTAGAATTTTAATAAATGTCCTGATATATTCACTTGTCAAAATCAAACCTGTATTGAAGATGGTATTTTTTAAGTCTTGTTTTACCAATATTTTGACTTTTTGTTGAATATATAACTGATATTGATACTTACTGGAGATGTCAAAGGTATGGAAGAAACACTAACTTTTTGTATGTCTCTAATATGGATGCAAAATATCTTAGTGGCTAAGAATAAAGGGGCTGAGGTCATGCTGTTTGGAAATGGATCCATCATGTACTTCTTAGCTCTGAGGCTTTGAGCAATTATTTAAATTCCCTCTACTTAATTTTCTTTATCACTAAAGTGTGTGTGTGGGGGGAGGGGGTAATACTAGTGTCTGTCTCTTGAATTGTTACAAGTATTAAGTAGCTTAATACATATAAAAGAGCCTGGACTAGTACCTGGCACATAGTAAGTATTCAATCTGCGTTAGCTATCATTAGTTTTTTAAAAGTTTCATTTTGCTGGGCATGAATATCGTTTTTAATAGTGATGTAGACTAAGTTAATGATAAAGCTCATTACATTGGAAACTCATTAAATCAGAAAAGGTGAAATGAAAGGTGACAAAACAATTTATCTCACAGTATGGTCTGGTAGGCTGCTATGGAAATGAATAATTGACACATATTAAATTAAACAAAGAGGCTTCTGTTTATATTTTAAAATTCTTCTTTGAGTATGTGTTCATTAAATATTTAGCCAACATAGAAAGCTGAGTGTTTATTGAAACATTTTCTACCTTTAAGAGTGAAAGGGGAAAAATGGACCCAGATATCAGATATAATTAGTATCTTGACTTGAAATTGTACAATGATGTGTTCAAGAAACAGATATAACAAATATTGTTTCTTACATTGGCATCACTACTTACTCTGCAAACTTTATAATATGATGGTCAATTTTACAATACTGATGACAGTGGTCCCTAAAATATGAAAGGCTATATAACGTCAATATTGTCTGACACATAGTACCCACATATACTTGTATGATCATGAGGCTTCTGCAACTTCAATGGGAGGCTAGGGAGGAAAGAATAAACAGGCTATTAAGCTAAGCCATAAGAAAAATATTCAGAAATTCCAAGTATTAGCATCTGATATAGCAGTAGCAATAGCTACTCACATAGTCTTCTCTGTCTGGCAGAGAGACACGGTAGCAGGATTTCTGGATGTGGAGAGGTATTTAGAGTGACGAAGGACCTCAGCTCATAGGTAGAGGTACAGAATGTTGAGTCTAGTTATAGAAATGTCCGGGGGTTGGAAGCTAGATGAATTCTCAGAATAGAGCAGGAAATATTTCCAGAGGGAAAACAGTAAACAAGCCAGGCCCTGAATCAGAGGCTATCTGTCATCTAGCACCCCCAGTGGGGGTGATGGAGAAAGATTATGGCTCAGAAAGTGTATTGAATACAGGATTGAGGAAAAACAAATTAATTCTAAATTTCTACCAGTAACTTAGGAAGACTCTGACTGGCTCTTGGGTAAGGAAGCAGGGCAGTGAGGGCACTGAGAAGTTATACATATAGAAAGAACATCTTCAAAAACCACAGCTGGAATTTAGTCAGCAGTTGATGAATACTGAATGAAATATGATTAAATTCCTAGGAATGTGGCATTTCAAAATAGTAACCTTGCAAGGTTATATACTGATGTAAATTATACCATCAATGCTCGAAATATGTTAGAAATTTTCTTTTCTCCTGGCATTTCCTTCATATGTATCACTAAGAAAATAGATATCATTACAGCATCATTCAGTTTGATTACACATCAGATTTGTCTCTGAGTTATTTCCAAATATATCTAGATATCTACATTCAAAATATGAAGGTTTGCTTCTTTTAGAATATTAAAAAGAATATGATATAGGCCTCAAGGCAGTTCTAAAAATACTAGTCATAAATGCAATTTGAGTAATAGCCATATCATTAGAATAAGTACATTAGCCTCTCAAAGTGACTGCATTGAAGGGATGCCACATCTTGAGGTATAGGTCTGTATTTAAAAATCCTCTCAAAAATTCTTAGTAATATTTTATATTCCTGAAGCATATTGGGAGTTGGACTTCCAAACTACACTGGCATAAAATCATATGGACTCACTACACCTAATTGGAGCCAACATATGCTAAAATGGACACTTTTACAAAATTATATTTCACTATATCAAATGTTATAATTTGTTAGCAAATAATTCCTTATAAATCTGATGATACATTTTGAGAAACAAAAGAACCATAAATATTTTGTGAATAACTGAATAGCTCAAAATATCAAAAAAAGAAATAAATCATGTGAATTATGGAAAAGTCATAAATCCAATGAAAATGAAAATTGTATAAACATTTTTAGAAGCCTGGCAAGTCACAAATAACATTAAATTAAAATATAGGTATCAAATCTCATTTCACATGGTCATAATATTTTTAAAAAGAAGGAAACATGTCTGTTTAGCTTTTTATCTGTCAGTTTCTTACACAATCCTGAGTCTGGAAATCACTGTTTATCAGGATATATCCTTGGCCTAATTTTCTGCCTTTCTCACACATTTTTCTCCTACGTATTTTCTACTTTCTGTTAATAACCTACCCTATAACTTTCCGCCCTTGAATCTTAGAGTACATTCTTCTAATTACTAGACTACTTGGGCAGAATAGTGTGATGACTTTTTTTTAAGTAAAAAGTTCTAGAGCTATGAAGCCTGTATTTCAACGAAGATGTTTACACTTCTTTTATCATTTTTTAACAATTTCATGATACAATTACATAATGAATTCTGACGTCTCCTCCCACACTCATTTATCTTGGTCCTATCCTTGTCATCTTCCCTCCTGCCTATCAATTCCTTTCCCAGATTCATGATTTTTGGGTTTTGTCTTGTTAGACGTTTAATTTAACCAGGGCCACCTGTGTGACCACTGAATTTGAAGTGTCCATTGGAGCTGGTAGGATCAACAGTGAGTACACAATTAAAGATAATTGTCTCCCTCCCAAATAGTTCAGCAATGAGAATTGGGACTGCCTAGTCCTTCCTCAACCGGTGTTGACAGGCATATTTTAAATAGGCCAAAGTTAGGCTAGGGGTTGTGGTAAAGTATCTGCCTAAATCCTGTATGAGGCCTTGGGCTTGATTCTCAGTGAAGGGGGGGGGGGCTGAAGCGGGAGAAAGAGCAAAGACTCTTTCTTAAAATGTGGTCACTTAGAAAATAAATTTTTAGCCAGGCAGTGGCAGCACACACGTTTAATCCCAGCACTCAGGAGGCAGAGGCAGGAGGATCTCTGTGAGTTTGAGGCCAGCCTGCTCTACAGAGAGAGTTCCAGGACAGTCAGAGTTACAACAGAGAAACCCTGTCTCAAAATACAAAAAAAAAAGAAAGAAAAAAAATTAATTAATTAATTAAAAATAAATTTTCTAGGGTTGTGTTTTTTTCTTTCTTCCATTTCCCAGTCTACTTTGACCAGCCAATACCAAAAGCAGTGTTTCTAGACAGCACCAAATCAATGGGAGCCTTTAGAGCCTTCAGAGATTAAAAAAAAAAAATGTAGTTAGGGGAATCTATCTTGCTAACCAGTTAAAACAACAGACAGTCCAGAACCAGCTCAAATCTAAACACTGGGACCAGTTAGGTACTAAATATGTTTGTCAAGGAGGCACTTTATCTAGGTTATTTATTCATGTGGAGCTTTTACTGTCCTTTGAAAAGTGTGTTGCTTTGCTTTGTTTTTGAGACTCGGTCTTCCTATCTTGACCAGGCTGGTCTTGAACTCCTGGACTCAAGGGAACCGTATACCCTAGCCTCCGTAGTAGCTGCTACTACATGAGCTCCAAGGTGAATTTTTATACTGTGATGAAAAGCTTTAATTTTTATAGGGCTCGTCCTGAGCCATCAAAAGCTGTGTAGTATGCTTGAAATCCTAGCACTTGAGGCTGCAGCAGAAAGATCATAAATTTAAGGGAGCCTGGTCTAAATAGTAAAAGGGAGTGGGGTGCTATACAGCACATTCTGGGCAAACTTAATACACTAGGCAATAATTTGCTCTTAGATTCATATTCAACTCCTATATAAAAAGAACTAGCTAATTCTTCTTTCAGTTCTTCAGTTCTTTTGAGATGTAAGCCTAAAGTCAAAAAGCAGGTTTTGTTTACTTCTGTAGTCCGTGTTCTGAATCCCTACCACAACAAGAACTCTTAAAATTAATGATCCTTATCTCTCTGCTCAAACTTGGATCTCTCCCATTCCTCAGATACAATTTTTAACACAGTTGCATATGTTTTCAAAGGTATAATGAAAAGACAAAATACTCCCCTAATCGGCCTTTGCTTGAGTAGCAAGATTTTTTAAAGTACAAGCAACCTTTGCGCAGTATGCTTTGACCTAGTAAACACGGGTGTGACTGTTCTCCACTCCTTAAGGCCATGACCAACGTCCTCAGAATTCTCAGGCCGCTAAAATTCTCTCCCACATAAATACCGTTCCATAACAAGTGGTAGGAGCCATTTTCTTTTTCCTTTTTGTGTTCGAAAAGCCGTACGAAGCGCACTCTTCCTCAATTTCCCAGCCGAGGCCTGTTAGTCCGGAATTAATACAGAAGGTACAGCGGGCCTCTCAGTTTTGAGCACCCAGCCCTACCTACAAGGAAACAACTGACACACTCAAATTATTTTTAACAGTGTGTGTGTGCGTGTGACTTGAGAAAGGAAAACTGGGAAATACTTAGACATTCGTTTTTGTTTTCCCACAGTGGGTCGGTACCCACCCAGCCTCTAGGAGTTTTTCTAGAAGCAACATCCTGCTTTGGGTGTCAAGGAGGGCAGGATTTCGGGAATGTTCGCCTCTACTTTGAGCAACATGGGGCTTTTAAGGGCCATCTCGCCGAGCCCTTAAAGTATTGAAAGTTCTCCCGTTTTTCCGACGGTCATAGTATTCGAGGATGGCCCTGTGTTTTTCCCTCCTAAGGTTCAATTTTCCTCACCTTGGTCAGTGCTCCGGTCAGACTAGGCTCCGAAAATAGACCGCCGCTCGCTGTGCGTCGCTCTGTTGCCTGGGTAACAACTTTGTTAAACCCCTCTCCCACCTCCCACCTCGGGTTCCCGCTTGACTCTGCTAGCCAATCACAGAAGAGTCTCCTTTGAAACAATACCAGTAGCAACCAATCCCAGCGCGTCCCGTTCGGGGTCTATGGCCGCCCTTTCTAGTTAAGTAGGTCGACCCCGGTTGAGCAGCTGTATCTGTCGCGGCCAGCTCCCGGGAGTTTGCTGCTTCCTTGCCTGAGTCCGTCCGGGTTCGGGTCCGCCCCCTTCTCACCGCCCACTCCTCGCTCGCCCGTGCGTTCACTTCGCAGACGGGATAGCTGCGGAGCTCTGCCACAGAGGTAAGTGCGCCGCGCTTGCGTTTGTCCCGCAGGATTTTAACATCAAGCTCTCTTTTTCTCTCCCCGGTAGAGAATTCTGGGTCCTAGGACTCATTACCTTCAGTAAATCTAGACCAGCGAGCGGACTCGGAAGGGTACGGCTCGTGGGATGGGGTTCAGACGCTTTGGTCTCGGAGATTTTCTCGCTCTCCACGCCCCCCTCCCGTGACAGAGACACGTGTTGTGCCGCGGTCCCTGCTAGGCGCTCCCCCGTCAAGACCCCACGCAGTACCGTGGTGGTCGCGGCGGCAGTGGCGGTGGGAACTACGCTTTTTATTCCCGACGGGGGCAAAGACTGCTTGTCCAGGAGCCCCCGAGAGAGCGGAGGATCTGCTGGCACGGTAATCCCGTGGAGTAGTGTCGCGGCGAGGCCACCGTGCCTCCTAAGTCCCAAGAAAGTCTCCGGGCACGGTGCCCAGCATTGCTTGCTACGGAGTGGGGAAGGCAAGGTGTGCAGACGGACCCTTAGCCACCTATAGGGAATTGAGAGTCTTCGCGTTAGGAATAGAGTTTCCCACGGGTTGCTTCATTTGATTTTAAATAAAGGAGAAAGGAGGGAGGAATGGTGCAAAATTACTTGGGTATATGATTCGAGTTGTAAGCTAGGAGGCATAGGATGATTTTAATGAATACTTTCTTATGTCCAGGGAATGGAATTCGATTATGAAGATACAGAACGGCCGTTGTCTCGGCCACTATGCTTTTCGTAACTTCTCCGCATATGGCTATGGGGAAGTGATAATGAAGTTTTGGTAATTTATTCATTCGGGTTGTTATTATGCAAGATAAACAAAAATATGAGTGTGGAGTACTTAAATTATTGGCCTTTTAGCCAAATAAGTGATACCATAATTCCTCTTAGTCCTGTTGATCACTGTTTAAATGCCTTCCATTTTAAGTCTCTAGATACTTCTATAGTTTGTTACATACATTTTGCTATCTCGGTTGTTTGCTTGTTTTGTCTTTGTTGCGCCTCTTTGTGCATTAAATTTAAATCTGTAATATCCAGCCAGTGCTTTGGAGACTTTTTGGCTGTGACTCAACAAAAAGAAATACATTTTAAGACCCGAGTGTGAAAGAATATGTCTGTACTAGCAGTAGACCGAGGCAGGAGGATCACAAGTTCAATGCTAGCCCGGACTAAGTAGCAAAACATGTTCTTTGAAAAAAAATCAAGTTTATTTTGTATTTTTAGTACACACAGACAATGTAATTGGCACATGTTTATAAAATCAATATTATGTTCAATGCAATATAACGCTTTCTACTACTTTTTCTAAATACAGACCACCATCTATTAATAAATTAACTTCCATTGTGAAAAACACTGGCCTTACGCCGCTGGGTTTCAGTCTTTTGTATGCCTTTACTGAACTTATGAAAAACACAGATTGTTCTGGAATCCTCTAGAAAATTGGTTCTGTGTGTCTGTAGCCGTAACCAGGAAGAAGGTGCGATTGATCTATGTCCCATATATGAAGTGCTTTTTACAGTGTCAGATGTAAACGTGTTCAGTTTTTTTCCCCCTTGGGGAAATAAATGCTATTTATTTTAAGGATATAATGGAACCCCTTCAAGATTTGATTTCCTTTGCAAGAATCAGTTTTCTAAAAGGTTGATAGGGGATGATGGGTCCCAGATCTTAGATGAACCTTCAGGCATTTGGCATTTGTCTTGAATAAGGAAACTTCGTGGTTGTGAAGCATTGGGACTTGAGAAGCAAGTTTCTGTCACTGGTGAGTGGTTCTCAGATAATAGTACTCACTTGATTAAGTCCAGTATTCTTGTCTAGTCTGCTTTAATAGATCAGATCTAGATGGAAAAGATGAAGTACCGAATGCTTCCCTGACTTGCCTAGCCCAGAGAATAGGTAACTGAATTTGACCTCTACTTCTATTTTAAAGTAATGAAAATTGAATGATGTAAAAGGTTAAGCAAAATACATCTGAAGATTTCTATGGATTTCTAGCTATAGAAAGGGTATAATACTTAGATAATCTTTTAGAGTAAATAGAATTGCTTTAAAAATACTGGCTAAATAATTTATTAAGCTAACATTCGAAGAAATTAAAGATGAAAATTTCATCCATTCCTATATCATGATCTCATTCTTTTATTTCACACATTTATCCATATATCTTCAGATGCTATACATGATTTTGAGCCTTGTTTACAAGTTTGGTATGTGTTTGCTTAATATTGTGCTGGGAAATTTTTTTAGCAAGGTTGATATTCTTTAAATTTCCCTTAATAACTTAACAAATGTTCCAATTAGTGACTTGGTTTTAATTTATTTAGCCTAACTAAGCCAGCAACAGAAAACATTTCCAGTTTTTCTGTGTTATAAAATGACAATATGAAACTATGATTACTTAAAATCATTTGTACAGCCTAAGTTTTCCATTTTGTTGGACTTAAGTCTAAAGAAAAGACCAGAGATCTGGATTGCATGGGAATTTCTGTCTCATTTGAATGTTTGTTTGAATTTGGCTGTCGAGTTTCTTATTTGTAAGTAGTAGTGTTCAGCTATGCTGTCTTTTATATGGAAGAGTTAGGTTGAATGCTTATTTTTTTTAACTAAATAGACATTTTCAAAACGATTTTAAAAATATATGAATCATAGAAGACTCAAGGAGACTCAAGTGCCATAATAACACTCATACTGATTAGCTTTCTTTATGAATGTCTTCTTCAAAGATTATATGAATGTGTATTAATTTTTAATTTAATTTTTTATAAAGTAGCCTATTAAGTTGATGAGAAAAAAAGCTATAATTGATCTTAGAGCACACCTTTCTCTTCAGAGCACGCATGCTATCATATTTTCCATCCCTCTACATTATAGAACATTAAGTAGGCCCTCTTATAAAAATTATGAAATACTTCAAACAGTAAAAATAGTCAATTATACTCCACCTTCCAGGTACTCACTGTAGATTTAACAGTTACTAAGGTTTCTTTAGATGCTTATTGTTTTTAGGTATTGGAGATTGACAGCAAGGCCTCACATGTGCCGAGTACCATCCTCCACCACTGGGCTATACACCTTAGACTCCGATTCTCTTCCTTTTATGAAGAACCAAAGCATAACATTACAGCTGCCTCTCAGTACATATTGCCACTCTGATTTGCTTTCTGACCCAGAGGCAATTGCTTCTCTGAAGATAGTGTATATTTGTTTGTTTTTTTCCAGTAGTTGTTCCTACGTGCACACAAATGTGGCCATAAATGATTTTGAATATGTTTTGTATCTTTAACACTTATATAAATGGTGTGCAATATTTACTCTTTTGTGACTTTTTAATGGCCAAAAGTTTTGAAGAGTTTTCAAATGTAGTTCTTTTTATTGTTGTAGAATATTCTGTTCTAGGACTCTACTACTTTCTTTTACCTATTGTATGTGTTTAGTGTTTTTGCCAAAGTATAATTTTTGTATTTATGTTTTAATCTTATTCATTTTATGCACATGAATGTTTTGCCTACACGTATGTCTGCATCACATACATGCCTGGTGTCCAGTAAAGCCAGAAGAGGGCATTGGATTCCCTGGGATTGGTGTTACAGGTGATCGTGAGCCACCATGTGGTGCTGGTTGAACCTGCGTCCTTTGCAAAGAATAGCCAGTGCTCCTAATGTGTGTGTATGCACTGAGCCACATCTCCAGACCCAGATGTAATTTCCGAAGATTTACTTCATTTTTAATTGTATGTTTGAGTATCTTGTAAATGCTCATGGAGGCCAGAGGCCTCATGCACCCTGGAACTAGGGTTACAGCTGGTTATGAGCTGCCTGGCTTGGGTGCTGAGATTCAAATTCAAGAGTAGTACAAACTTTTAACTTAACTGCTGAGCCAGCTCTCCAATCCCAAAATGTATTTTTAAATTTATTTTTATTCTTTGAGAATTTATGCACCATGTTTTGACCAAACCTATCACCTTCCAACTTCAATGTTCCCTTTTTAAAAATAAAAATTAAAAACAAGCCTCAAGTTTACATTAATTTCCTAAATTTTAATGGAATAATGACTGACAAAAGCAAAAATCTATTTTAAAAAATATTTTGGAAGGCTTTATATCTTAGTAGAA
Organism: Cricetomys ansorgei; assembly: GCA_026225945.1. Taxonomy (NCBI): domain Eukaryota; kingdom Metazoa; phylum Chordata; class Mammalia; order Rodentia; family Nesomyidae; genus Cricetomys; species Cricetomys ansorgei. The sequence goes on along the minus strand of JAMJFZ010000542.1, from coordinate 40,671 downwards.
TCAGAGCTTTTTTCAAATTTGTCATCTTTTGCTTTACTGCCTTTCTAATGAATGATATGTTAAAGAATCATGTGCTACATCAGAAGTTGCTATTCATAGGAATGGTTTTATTACTTGATAGTCATATTTTGTGAATTTTCTGGCCAGATCCCTTCCCCATGATGTTTTGGAGGGGGCAAAGTGTATTCATGGAATTCAAAGGTTGTCAAGTAACTAGGCATTTTAGAGAAAATGCTATCTCCAAGGAAAATAGCTTATTTGCTTCTAAGAAGGTGGGAACAATTTTTAATAAATTATATGACTGAGCTTCTATGCTGGTTACCTCTTGGCAGTTATCATCAAAGAAATGTGGGGAAATGATAGGAATAATCCAAAACAAAATGTTTATACCTGGAGAGACAGAAGTCACTATACATTGATGCCAAAATGACTTATAATAGGTACCCAGGCTTGAATTCATTTTTCTTCCATTTGAGGCACAGATTTACCTTCCTAATGTTATAGGCTCAAGTTATTATCAAAATACAATTATTCTGTCCATTTCTTTCGATCACCAGTTGCTTCACACAAGTTTTGTGGTGTTGTAATATATAAGCTTTCTCAGCTATAGAATTGTGATCAGAATTCCCTTCTATGAGTTATAAGATAAGGAATTTTAGATTCAGTACATTTTTCCTTTTGTAATTATTCTTTGTTTATAGGAGATTCAACAGTTTGAGTGATAGAGTGTTGTGTCCTGAAGTGTCTTACTGTCATTTATTGATCCTAGATCTGGGTCCTACTACCCCAAATACTCCTAAGATCAATAAATGACAGTAGGTAGTCTACAATGTAGTTAATTTGCATGCTGATAAATAAGATGAATGTGTGCTATGAATTTTGTAATTGAAATTCAATTTATGTTCAATCTCTTGTCCAGCTGAAAGTGCTCCATAATTACCCTGGATTTGCTGATCCTTCACTGACAACGTCAGGGTAACCCAGCATTATACTTTGGAAAGCTTTCACATAGCACTTCACATTAAATTGAATTAGATAAGGCAATTTATGCGAAGAGTCTTTAGTGAATTTATTTTCAAAAAATATTTTGATTTCTCATCTAGTGGAACCTACAAATTTTTAGAAGTGAGAAAAGCGGCGTACCCATGCATTTAAGGGTCTAGCTCAGTCTGGTAGGTATCCACACAAAGTGAGTTGTTTTATTTCCCTCTAGTACTTTAGTTCATTTAGCAAGCCTTATGTAGATTGTGAAGCCAGGCTGAGAACATCTGCTCATTCCCAATAGCCCTAAGAGTGAGCTCTGATGATTTCTCTGGGCCTAGTTGGTTTTCTGTAGAAGAAGTACTTTAAGTACTTTGCTTTGAACAAGTGTACTTCTGTTGAGTCATCCAAGATAACATTGGAAACTGGGCTGACCATGCAAAGCTATAATTTACTTAGTTTAAGTCGTTAGGCCCTGTGGATACAAAAGGATAGAAGAGGAATAGCAGTTGCCTGGAAAAAGTAACTCAGTGAGACAGAGACACAGACACATTTTCCCATTGATAGCCTTAGATAAGGAGCACAGGCCTGTTTTTCATTTTTAAAGAAAATACTGATCTTTACAGGAACATCAAAGTGTGCCATTGTCTTGTTTATCCAAACGTGATAGGACATATGAATTGTCTTTAGGCTTTGTTAAAAAGCAGGAATGGAACTATTCATGTTTAAAAGAACTTAAGAGAACCTAGATAAAGTAATATAATTTTAATATATAACTTCCAAACTTGGGAAAATTAAGCAGGTAAAGAAAATTCTATCAACCCAAATATGCAGAAAGGATAAAAGGTACATAAATCGTAGCAAATAAAAAACACAAAGTAATATTGAAGAAAAAGCCCAATTGTATTAGTCACATTAGATATAAACCAGTTACATAATTCATTAACAGATAGTCATGATTCATTTAAATTTAATTTTTTTAAATTAAAAAAAGATAATATAATGTAATTTTATATCATTTACCCCTTGCCTTGGAAATCATGCCTAATACTAGAAATCTAGCCAACTATCTAGGGCTAGGGAGTCATGGACCTTGGAGGAGAATCTACAACAACCACTTTACTAAACCAGCACAATCTCTAACTATATTTTGAATTTTTTGTTTGTTTTTCTAGACAGGGTTTCTCTGTAGTAACTCTGGCTGTCCTGGAACTCTGTAGACCAAGCTGCCCTCGAACTCACAAAGATCTGCCTGTCTCTCCCTCAAGAGTGCTGGAATTAAAGGTGTGTACCACCACCCCGTGGCTTTTGAATATTTTTTAAAAATTGACTATGATCTTTACAAAAAATCACACTTAAATGCTGCTTAAAAATAATAGATTGGAAGAAGATGTACTAGGTAAATAGCAACCAAAATAAAAATACTATGGCAACATTAATGAGACAAAATATGATTTAATGCAATTTAGCAATAAACAGATACTTCATACTGATGAAAGGTAGAAAAAACAGTTACCAAGAGAATATTAGGCACAACCTCCAATGCAAGTCCTCAATGGCACAGTTTTTATGTACATACATACATGAAGCAAAATACAATGAAATTAAAGAGAGCACTTGACAATACATAATGATGGGTAGCTTTGAAAAAACATCTTTGTCAGAGACCAGTTGAGTAAAATCAATTTCAGAATAATCAAGATACAAATTAGATGGAATGGAAATAATCTTTACTTCACAATTTTTGGTGACAGAAGTGAATTTTCAACTCCCAAAGTAATGATTTGGAGAGGCTTTTATACCCCAAGTGTCTAAATTAGAAACAATTTTAAGGTGAATGCTATAATTTAATAGAAAAATGTTTAAATTACTTGCAAAAGAATAAGAAGTCCATGGAAGCAAGGCTACCTTTTTATGGCTATCTCAAAACTGTCTTTTCATTTGCAGTGTGTATTGCAGGTACCAACAACAGTACATAAATCTGAAAGAGTTTGTAAACTTGTACTCTTAAGAGTCAGTCTCAGTGGTTCACACCTGAGATCCCAGCAGTCAGGAGGCAGAGATGGAAGAATTGCCACGAATTCAAGAGTACCCCTGGGCTGCAGAGTGAGACCTTGTCAAAAAAATTTTTTTTTGTTGTAAGATCAGCATCAGGATTGACAGCATAGAGCTTTTCTATCAATTTTTGTAATTTTATCATAGATAGCTGTTATATAATTGCATGTTATTAAATATCTAATGAAATAATTTATAACAACATGGCATGTGAGTCCCCAGAGAGTGGTTAATACATTTGGGGATATAAAATTAAATACAGTCCCAAGTGCTCTTATTCTGCTCATTGCACCTCCTTCTCTGTGCCTTCTGAGACTGGATTTATCCCACTTGGAATCACCAAATGGAGAACATTTTACAAGCTGTAGGACGCATAGATGACTTTAAAAATAAGCACGTAACGTAGTAGCCAACACATCGAGTATTGTCCTTTAGAGTTACTATCTTACCCTTCTGCCCATGAAGTGTGTACGGCTTCACATTTTAACCTCACAAATGGAAATGAGTTGAGAGTGTCTGCTGTCCAGGTGGTAGTCTTGACGTGATAATCCTCCCCGTACACACAGGTAATGTGAAAATCTCTAGGATCAAAGCTTGCATGATGGGCAGCTGAGGCGAAAATCTGAGACACTGCGGATGGCTTCTGGCTCCTAGGAAGCCGTGATTGTGGGAAGTCAGCGGAGCGTACGTTGACCAGATTAATTATCAGTATAATAAAATGGGAGACTTTTGAGGGCTAGTTTATATATTTGCAGAGTTGGTTCAAGAGCGTAACAAAAATGATTTTCAGAAATATTTTAAAAGAGATGCCACTTCAAACTGAAGAAATTCTTTGAGAGGTCAGAATGTATATAAGTTGCTGCATTTCATGGAGTTTTCTTGCTATTTCATTCTACGCAGAAGCTTTGGTTTTAAATGGGTGACAAGGTGGAGTTTTGTCTCAGTTTTGATGACTAGATAATCATCTCATTTTTCTACAGACGATTTCTGTACCTGGTCTACATGCTCAGCTTACTCAGATCAGTAGTCTAATATCAGTCTCCCACCAAGACAGGGTGTCTCTGTTGAAACTCTGGCTGCCCTTTAATTTACTCTGTAGACCAGGCTCACCTGGAACTCACAGAGATCCGACTGCCTCTGCTTCCTGAGTGCTGAGATTTAAAGGTGTGCACCACTACCACCTGGCTTTTATCTTTTTTAATAAGTTTTTTTAAAAATAATTCATTTAATTTCATTTATGTGTATTGGTGTAAGGGGGTCAGACCTCCTGGAATTGGAGTTACAGACAGTTGTGAGCTGCCATGTGGGTGCTGGGAATTGAAGCCGGAAGAGCAGCCAGTGCTCTTAACTGCTGAGCCAGTTCTCCAGCCCTTATTTTTAAATTGTTATCAAAATGAAAGAATAACAGCAGCAAGCATATAATACTGAAACTTTAGCTCTGATATTTGGACAAAATAACTTCATTCTCTAGATTAAAAATAGTTTTGTAGTATTTTAAATGCAATGACTATTTGGTTCACCTTTCCATTCATTTTTGTTTTTATAATTGCCTCTCATTTTGGAAAAACATAAATAATTTAAATAGCATACTTGCATACATGTATAATTATTATGATGAAAAATAATGAGTGCATGTGTCTGTGTGCATGTATACATGCATAACTGTCTTTTGTAACCAAGGATTTTTTAATCTGTCTAAAATATTTTGTATAAAGTTTGCTTCCAGTAACAATTCTGTATAATAAAAGCATGTAAAGTTCTGTGAAGAAATGATGATGATGATAATAATAATAATAATAATAATAATAATAATAATATTTCAGTCAGGCATAGTGATGCACATTTGTAATCCTAACCACTAAAGAGAAGAGGTAGGAGAATTTCAAGTTCAAAGCTACCCAGGGCTACATAGTGAGACCCTATTTCAAAATGAAGTGTGGAGGGAGAGGAGGAGGAGGAGGAAAAGGAAGGAGAAAGAAGAGAGGAGGGAGAGGAAAAAAAGAGAAAATACAAATGAATTAATATATTCAACAGTGCTGTTTGTGACAGAGTTTCAGGAAATTTGAGGTGAAATTTGGATTATAAATGTGGTTACTTATGCTTTTTTTGTTTTCCTTTTCTTTCCCCTCATTTTCTTTCCTCTCCTCATTTCCCTCTTCTTTCCTTCCTTACCTTACTCTCTTCCTCCTCCTCTCTCTTCTGCCTTCCTCTCTTCAGAAGCAAGGTATCACTCTGTAACCCAGGCTGGCATTGAACTTGTGAGTACCCTGCCTCCAACTCTAGATGTCTGGGATTGCAGACACGTGCCACCACACCTGACTTTTTACTTAGTGCTTTTATGTTTGATTAAAAAAAAATCAATGAAAAGAACTTTTTGAAAAAAGTAAAACAGTTCAGGGATAAAAAGTGTGACAAGTTGGTGTCTTTTTTTTTCCCTTTCTGTTCTTTCTTAGTGGCATGCAAAATAATGGGACTCTTAGTTTCATTGGAGTAGTTTTAATCCTGATTACTTAAAATTACTTTTTATAGCTGTTGTATAAAAGCAGATTTTTAGGCACACCCCACTCTTACTCTTGACTGAGATAGGATTATAAATCCACAGTGATCTTCCACAAGCCCTTTAGGATGCTTTATGTACTGTCTTCTAAAGTTTATTCTTGATAATGAAGCATCTGCTGTCAATCTGGTTGTCGCTGCATATTAAATAGTTTTTTCTTTCTCTCTTTTAAGTTTCAGCATATACTGAATTTTCTAGCATTTCAGGATATCATGTATGAGGGAGTGGTGTGTGTGTGTGTGTGTGTGTGTGTGTGTGTGTGTGTATGTATGTGTAAGAGAGTTGCTTGCTTGTACTTAGTGGCCTTTTGAATCTGAAGAACCACTTTTCTCCAGTTCTAGCTAACACATTTATTAATACCATGAATATTGTCCATGCCATTCTGTTTTTTTTCCTTCTACATTCCCTGTGTTTTCCATGTATACAAGTGTGTGTAGCCCCTTTTCCTTATCTTTTAATATCTCTCATTTCCATTCACCCAGTTTTCTTGGAGACTTTTGCCATTTTTCTCATCCAGCTCAGTTATTTTACCTTCTCTTCAGTTATGTGTAGCTATTATTTAAATCTATCTTTTGAAATTTGTTCAGTGCTGGGGACCAAGCCCAGTGCATTGTTTAATACCAGGCTATATTTCTGACTCAAACATTTTTTTCTTCTAGTGCTAACATCCATTTCTTGGATGGCTTTCATGTTTTTTCACATTAATTTGTTTTGTGGACACTTTCTTACTTGGCTTCTTTGGATATATTCAACCCATGTTTTTAACACTTTCTTCTGATTACTGTATTGTTTCTATTTCGTTGGAAGAGTGTTCACTCTGATTTTATGTCCTAAAGACAATTGACTTCGATGTTCTGTGATTTTATTTTGATTGAATTAGTCTTTGGAGGCTTAAACAAACAAAACAAAATAAACAAAAAACCATGTGTGACTTAGGAAGTGAAGGCATCCCCGTTGAGACATCCCTGTTGAATGACATCATGGCAGATCGCCTGGACCCTGAATGTTTCTTCAACAGCTTCATGTTAAGAGCTTTGTTTGAAGTTTCCACTCCGTGCATGTGCACATCTACTGTACCAGCTTTGGGAGCTGTCTTCCTACTCTTTTTTGCCCTCCCATAGATGATGCCCAGAGTTAAGTTCCACCAAGTTTCTGCTGACTGACAAAGTCTATGGCCTTAACCCTGTGGTCCCAAATTGTCCTTCAGCCATCACTGGATTGCCAACTGATAAGATACATATGCCACATCTATACTAAGCTGCTTTACCTTCTGCTCATAAATACCTCCACATCTTTCTGATACCTGAATAATTGTCTCTTTCTGAAAAAAAGCTTCTCTTTATATTTTAAAATATGTTATTTAATATTATATACTTGTATTTCTAGGAGTTTGGAGTAAGAGGAAGCGATTCCATTTTGGCTTCCATCCAAATATTCACTTAGAGGTCTCATTGAGAGCTCTATTTTTTCCTGCCACTCTGAGTCACCAGCAGGCTTAATTTAGGAGGATCTGGTACCCCCCTCCAGGTAGGTTCACTTTTGGCTCTGCAGTGACAACATTCACCACCTCAACTACAGGATTGACTTTCTTGTTACAGCTGGTTCTCATTTTTAAGCACTGTCCCAGCCATTTTTTACCACCCTGAATCCAGCTACATCGATGAAAGGATTGTGTATCAAGTCCTGCCATAGTAGAAAATGCATGTACTTAGAGTAAGAACAAAAAATTGCTTGTGGTTCTTTTCAAGGCTGTGGAGGGTTTGTCTTTAGAAACAGACTTTAAGGTTAGAGTATGGACAGAGTAAGTAAAGAATATGGCATGTTTAACTCCAAAATTTGGGTATGTCACTTATTCCCAAGATAGTCTTAGAAACTGACATCCTCTCAAATATGAGGCACAGAGCACATTGAATTCTTGCCTGTGTGTCCCCTGCATTTATTGTGAGCCATAGAAGTATTCTGAGTTTTAGGCATATATCATGCTGAATCGTCATTATAATGAATTTGATTAAGCATATTTTCTCTGTTGCATTTCAGAATTAATGATTTTATTTTTTGAGGCAGTGTCTCAAGTTGTAGCCCTGGCTGTCTCAGACTCGTGGTAATTCTTTATGTGCGCTGGTGCATGTCCTATATATGTGGACAACTTTAGCTATCAGTCCTCATCTTCCACTTTGAGACAGGAACTCTTTTTCTTCTACCTGTACAAGATTCTCCTTCCTCTGCCTCCCATTTCATGTAGAGCAACTGGGACTCGGGCTGCATAAACAACAGCTTTCCATGGGTTCTGGAGCCTCAAACTCAGATCCTCACACTTGCACAGCACATGCTTTACCCATGAAACCATTTCCTGCTCCCAGAAAATATTTTCATGGTTTAAATTTAAAACCAACCAGTAGCATCAGGATTACTAGCTCTCTCCAGTTCCTGCTAGAATTTATCTTGGCATACATTTTCTTGCAGCTTGACAGTAACACAAAGAGATCCCTTATTCTCTTTACCCAGGTTCTCCTACTGTAGCATCTTGCAAAACTGAGTAAAATATCATCGCAAATGTGTTAATGTTGACACAGGTAAAGATACTGAATATCTCTGTCGCTACAAGGATATCTTCCTCAGTTTGCCTTTTTATAGAGACATCCACTTTTCTCCTGTCTCCACTCCCTAAGCCTAGTAATTACCAAGCTGTTCAATATTAATGATTGCCATTTCAAAATGGCTATGTATTTTAATCTACAGGAATATGCAAAATTATATGCATTAAACTACATTAGTATATAATCTTTAGGGAATGACTTTTTTTACTCACTATAATAATTGTATGGAGGTTACCCAATTGTTCTGTACATCAATTCCTTTTTGTCTTTTTATTGCTATGTACTATTCCTTCATGAAGATGCACTACATTTTAACTATTTGCTCATCGTCATGGTTCATTTTGTGTGGCTATTACGGAGTGTCTGAGGCTCAGTAATTTCAAATGAATGGTTTTCCTTCAGTTATGAAAACTGTGTCTGGCAAAGGCTTTCATGCTGTGTTATTCCAGGGGAAATGTATAATATTGGGCATGAGAAAGAGGGAGGGGGAGTCAAATTCATCTTGTCTTAATGGACCCTTTCTTAGAAAGAATGACATTAGGCCACTCATAAGGACAGATCTAATGACATTTAAGGAGCCACCTCTTGGTTTGCATCAGGCATTAATTTTCTAATACATGCATTTTGCGGGATATATATATATATATATGTATATGTATATATGTATATATATACACATATACACACACATCTGTATATATGTACATATATATGTATATATATTACACACATATATGCATACATATATGTGTATGTATATCCCTTTTGCTATTAAAAATAAAGCTTCTATGGGTATTTTTTGTACATTTTTCAAGCATAAGCCTTCATTTCTCTGGGATAAATGCCCAGGAATGTAATTGCTGGGTCATATTGTAGTTGCATATTCAGTTTTATAAGAAACTGCCAAGCTGTTTCCAGGTTGGCTGTGCCATTTTGCATACTCACCAGCAGTACATGTGTTTCTCTGCATTGCCACTATCATTTAGTGTTATCTTTCTTTTTAAATTTTATTCCTTTGTAGATAATGACACCATATTGCAGCTTTAATTTGCAATTTCCCCGATGGCTAATGATGTTGAATATCTTTGCCAGTGCTAATGTCTCGTCTATATATCTTGTCTGTGGGTGTCTTCCTTCAACCAGAAAAAAAAAAAAAAGCTAAGTATTGTTGTATGGATTCTTTTGTTTAGGAACTAAGATGTTAGTGGATAATGTGGTTTTACAAGAGACAGAAGGGCTTGTCAATTGGATTTCTTTAATTTTTTATTAGTTATTTATGGTGTGTGTGTGTAGGTGTATGATGTGTGTGCACATGTTTGTGTGTGAGATCCATGCTTACAGTGTGTTCTACCCTGTTTGGGGCAGGATCTGTCTTGCTTGCTACAATGCTGCATTTGCTAGTCTAGCTGGCCTGCCTCACCTTAGGAGTACTAGAATTAGAGATACGTGCCACACATTTGGCTTTTACATGGGTTCTGGAAATCCACACTCAGGTCATTAGGCCTGTGTGACAAGCACTTGTACCCACTGAGGCGATCTCCAGCCCTTTTTCTTGAAATTCTATTGATTTTCTTTAAGAATCAGAAGTTTATATCACTGACTTTTCTGTCATTTTTGTATTTAATTTCATTGATTTCTGCCCTGTGTTTTCTTCTGCTTGCCTTGGGCTTGTTTTGATATTTCTTGAGTTGGGAGCTTATAATATTGATGATGCTTTTCTTGGCTCCTAATGTCCACATTTTACATCACCAAGTTTGTCAGGATGCTTTGTTTGCCCTAAATGTTCATAGGGTGTATTTTAATTTCTACTCAATTCAATACATTTTTAATTTCTTCCGCCTACAACTACCAATTATTTAAAGTGTGTTTGTTTTCCAAATATTCGGAAAATTTCATTATCTTTTTGTTATTGATTTCCTTTTTTAAATTTTACTAGTTCTTAAAATTAGCATGCAAAGTACTGAGTTTCATTACAGCATTTTCCACACATACTTTTTCTTGTTAATCCTCTTCTTCCATTGTCCTCTTCTGCCCTCCTGCCCCTTCCTGATGGTCCACTTCTTCCTCCCAGAGGGCCCTTTCTACTTTTCTGTTACTTGTATTCCTCTAACCAATTCCTCCCAAATAGATTTCTTCATGACCTAGTTTGATTTGATTGCAATTGGAGAACACTGTGTGTGTGTGTGTGTATCTGTGTGTCTGCGTGTGTGTCTGTGTGTAACTCTTTCTCTCTCGCGCTCTCTGTGTGTGTGTGTGTGTGTGTGTGTGTGTATTTTTTAACTCTTCAAAATTTGTTGAAGTTTGTTTTGTGGCCCCAAATATGATCTATCTTTGTATCTTGCCCCACCCCCACCCTCAGAATGTATTCCACTTTCGGGCAAAGCGTTTTACAAACATCAACTACATACTGATGGTTAATGGTGTTTTTTTGAGTTCTTTTGTGTCTTTGTTAATATTCTGACTAGTTCTATGAGCTATTAAGAGAGAGATGCTAAAAGTCTTCGTGTAGGCAATCTCCTGCCATATTATCAGTTCTGTTTTATGCATTTTTAAGCTCCATTATTTGGTGTATTGACTGGATTGCAAAGATGTCTTAGAGCAGCCATTCTCAACCTGTGGGTCATGACCCCTTTGGTGATCGAACTACCCTTTCACAGGGGTCACAGCTCTGTAAAGTTGAGAATTATTGTCTTAGAGGACTAGCTCTTAATTATTATGTAACTCCCTCCTATCTATGGTAATTTTCTCCACTCTGAAGTCTACTTACTCTATAGTAATATACTGAATCTTTCTGTCTGTTGATTAATGTTGTGTGGTACATATCTTTTTATCTTTTTATTGTTAGCCTGCATGTGTAATTCCTCTTGAAATGAATTTCTTAGAGACAACACATAGTTGGTCATTCATGGCTTTTAAATCCCTCTGTCAAGCTCTTTTTTAATTGGTATACATAGGTTGCTTAACATATTCTGTAATTATTTTTATATTAGGGCTTAAATATGACATTTCCATTTTTTATTGTTTTTTTGCTTTTTGAAATGGTATCTTGGTTTGTAGGGCCAGGCTGCAGTGGACTTCATAATTCTCCTACTTGAGCACTAGGATTTAAGGTGTGTGCCACCATAGCTGACTTGTAATTTCTTTGTCATTTCATTAGCTGTGGCTTTGTTTCAGATTAATTTTTCTTTTCTTTTTTAGACAGTCTCATGTGTTCGGGGCTGGCTTTGAATTCACTATGTAACTGAGACTGACCTCGAACTCTTGATCCTCCTGTCCCTATCCCCCAGGTGCTGGGAATCACATTACACCTTTTTCATTTGCTCTGCTTTCCATGTCTGTTCTTTCCCATCCCCTGCCTTTCTTGTTGTTATTTGGACAGTTGAAAAATTAATGTTGACTTTTCTATCTTACTTTAAAATTCAAAAGTATATTTAGCATGTCGTTTGACAGTTTCATACATGTACATGGCACATTCTGATTACTCCCTCCGGAGCACCCTTCCTTACCTCCTCCCTATCATAATCAACTCTTCTTCCTCGATACCAGTTCCTCTCCCAGATTCATGACCTTTGGTTTGGTTTTGTGATTCATTTAGTTTAATCAGGGTCACCTGTGTGACCATTGGATTGGAACTCTTTACTGAAATCTGATGGGGTCACCAGTGGCACACAACGAAAGGGGCAAATAGCTGTGCAGTGAGGGTTAGGGTGTCTTGAGTGCCTCGTCTATCCATTCTTAACAGCTGATGGCCCCATCCCTGTGTAGACCCAGTGCAGGCATCCATAGTCGCTGGGGCACGGGGAGGGGGGGACGGGGGTGTAATGATTGTCTTACACAGAAGATACCATTTAGCAGCCATTTTCTGTATGTTTTGTGGCTCTTACTTCTTCTTCTGTCTCCACTTCTGCAAGTGTTCTCTGAGCCTTACTAGGGATGGTTTAAATGTCTTGTTTAGGGCTGAACACTCATCTGTCACTTAGTCTAAGTACCTTCTGCAGTCATGAGCCTCTGTTTACTGATATTCACTAGAAAGAGAGGCTTCGCTGACTAAGGCATTTGTCTATGGGGACAAACACATATTTAGAAGGCAGTGTGATGCTGTGTCAATTTAGCTAAACAACAGTATTTCCCTCCCCCAGGGCCTGTTATCTCCTATGCCGTGAGTGTTGACCAGGTTTTTCTTTGTACGTAAAGGCTTTGAAAAATAGCATTTTTTATTGTTTTTTAAAGAATTTTGTACATATATACAATGCATTTTTGATCATTTTCATTCTTCATTTCGCCCCTCCACCTCTCTGTGGACCCCTCTAACAGAACCTCCTCTCAATTTCATATCATTTTTTTAATGTCCCACTAAGTCTACTTGTGTCGCCCACATACATATGGCAAATGTACAACCTACTAGTTGCAACACCCCCAAGGAAAATAATTCTTTGTCCCTCAGGAACCGTAGCTACCAGTATCACCTCAGCTAGGGGTGCATCTTCATGCATCTCTACCCCATTCATGTTGGTCTGTTGACTGGTTTCAGCTTGTTCAGGTCTTATGCAGGTAACCACAGCTACTATGAGTTCTTAAGTGCAATAAACACGTCATATCTCAAAGAAAGCTTTTCATAGCAATCCTCCCCATCCTCCAGATCTTGCATTCTTTTTGCCCCCTTCTCCAATGGTATTCACCGACCCTTGAGGATTGGGAGGTTGATATAGATGTCCCATTTAGGGCTAAACACTCACAGTTACTTTTTTTCTTAGTACTTTGGCCAATTATGAATTTCTCCATTAACTGCTGCCCACTGTAAAATGACGTTTCTCTGAGCAAGGTTAAGAGCAGCCAGGCCTTTGTGTATAAACATTCATGTTTACAAAGCAGTTTGACAATATGGCCATTTAAGAAAATAACAATAGTAGGTGACCCTCTTGAGCTAATGACCTCCTAAGTCATGCCCTTTTGACCTGGTGTGCAGTACCAGGCATGACTTCCCTCTGTGGAACAGACCTCACATCCAATCAGAAGTGGTCAGCTACCCCTATATGTCATGTCACTGTTGTACAGTAATCGTATCTTGCTTAAGAGATTGGTATTGCAGCCTTCAAGGCCCAGTGCTGGGTAAGGCCGCTGATATTTTTTTTCCCTCTACTAGTGGCTTTCATAGCACATCCTTGCACTATGAAAGCTAGCAAGCAGGGAAGAAGTTTCCTGGTCAATTTGAGATGGATTTCTTTATGTTCTTCAACCAAAGTTTGTGGTGTCTTCATCAGTAGTTATAGTGGGCAGCCAAGAGCAATAGCAGCAGCCTGTGTTGTTTTGGGTATCTCTGGTGCCTGGCACTGAGTTTTTGTTTAGTAAACTCATGTCTTCTGGGAGCAGCATTGCCCACCCATGCAGGACACCACTATTCAAATTCCTTTTTTCCCCAAGTCCAGAGTGCTAAGCAGTACACAGTGGAACCAACCCTTCAAATTCTTTTTTCAGAAAACATTCTATTTAACCAACTGGTGGCTTTTCATAAGGCTTCTTAGTCTTATCAACTCCCCATCCCCTCTTCTCCTCTACCCCCAAATTCCATTAGTTCTTAAACCTTTAATTTTCAGTATCCCCACATCTTACATATCATGTGCCTTCTACTACCCCTATTACATTTTTAATTGGGATGCATGATAGTAGGTTTCTATAAGGCTTTTCCATACACACTTCATTTTAGATAACCCCCACCCCATCCCCAGAATTTCTCTCATGTTCTCCTCACCTTCCTTGCTTGAACTCTTCCACTCTCAGTATTCCTCCCCTCTACTTGCATTTTACCTGTATTTTATTTTACTTTCCCCTCTACATTAATGCATTCCTTACAATTGACTGCTTTCTAATTTCCTGAGGTCAACTTGTATTTCCAGTTTAATACACAAAACAACAACAAAAACCCCAGAGCTCTCATCCATGTATGAGAAAGATCATTCAGCATTTGTTTTGGGCCTGAGTGAACTCACACTGTATAATTTTTCCAGTGCTGCCTATTTCTCAGAAAATTTCATAGTTTCCCTTTTTATATCTAAGTCAGATTCCATTGTGCATACTGCATTTTCCTTATGCATTCATCAGTTGATGGATTCCCAAATTAATTCAGTTCCCTAGCTTGCGAATAGAGCAGCAGTGGACATGGGTGTGTAGGTAACTCGGTAGTAGGACATACAGTCCTTTGAGTATATACCATGGAGTGGCGTATTTTGAGTAGAGCTCCATACATGCCCTGTGTTGTACAGGACATCTTCCTAAACAAAATACAATCACTCCCCAAATATCAAGAGTGCCAAGTTAAGAAATCTTACTCTAGTTATAATGAGGGAAAGAAGGTTTTTGTGTCTTAAACCCTTTTCTATTTTAGATTCATTTAACTTAAAAGTAAGTCATATTAAGTGGTATTTGCTTCCTTCGTTATCTGTGGGTATGTGATTTAAGGACAGGCACTGAAATGATGCCAGTATCTGAGATAAATGATCAGGAATTTAAAAATATGGGCATAAATCAAGTAGAAATTTAATTAGACCTAGTGAAGAGGTTTCAGTAATACAGCCATTTATAAAATAAATAATATAAAAATCAATAGCTTCACTATGTTTAAGCAAGAGTTGTTGGGAAATATAGCTGAAGAAAGCCCATTAACAATTTCAACCAAAATTATGAAATATTCAGAAATAAACTTTTGGAAATATGCATGACAGTTTTACTGTAACATAGAAAGGTATGCTGAATAATGAACAGGTCCACTGAATGCACTGACTCAGTAGTATCAAAACAACATTTACCTCCAAATTAATCTGTACATCTAATGGAATTCTGGTGAAGCCATAGTTGTTCTTTGGAGAGAAGGAAAGGATTGAAGGACCAGAAAAGATTCTAAAATTCAAATGGAGGAATAAATTCATGAGACCTGCCATCCCTGATGTTTTGTTAGGCTAGTAATAATAGAGTGCTTTCGGGAAAATAAATCAAAATGCATAAGTTGATGCTCTTCCTGTAAGTTTAAAATGTTATGTAATGTAAAAATAAATAATTCCATAGGTATAATAATTGAGACTCCATTATGTAACAAGCATAGGAAGAAGAAAATCAGTGAAATATTTTAAGGCGCAGAAATAAAGCCGTGTATGTGAAGGTGGCGTTTCAAATCCGTAGAGGGAGAGGGTAAAATAATGAATAAATGAATTGTAATAGCTGGCTAACTGTTGTTTGCCTAAAATATTAATCATAAGAAATATTGCATGAATTAAAGGTAGAAAAAAGAATGCATAAATATTTTAAAGGCGTAGGTGAATATGAAACTATGTAAGTAATGTTTCCCACACTGGCTACAAGAACATGTACTTATGTCTAATTCTTAAATAATATAGGCAAATGATTTCAAAATAAAACTACAAATACTACAAATAGATGTACTACCCCCTGTGCACTACACCCCTCTCCATTTCCCATACCCAGTGAAATACTGTCATTGTGTTCCTCCCTCCAGAGCCTTTCAAAGAAAAAAACCTGTGTTCTTAGCCCTCCTCTTTTAAATATTATAGTTAGTGTGTGTGTGAGAGAGAGAGAGAGAGACAGAGAGAGAGAGAGGGAGGGAGGGAGGGGGGGAAAGAGGGAGGGAGGAGAGAATGGTGTCACACAAGTCATGACTTGCATGGAGAAGATGGGGGAGGGAGGGACAAGGAAGTCACACATGTTGTGGCTTGCATGGAGAGTTCAGAGGACAACTGTTTTTTGAGTCAGTTCTCTCCTGCTTTTAAGTAGGTTTCAGGGACCTAACTCAGGTTGTGAGGCTTGCACCATCTTTTGGCATTGAGCCATCCCCAGAGGCTCCAACTTTCCATCTTTTTTTAGACATAGATAATATGTTCTAGAGTGTATCTTGCTTTTTCGACTTGTGAATTTTAGACTACACGTGTTAAAAACCTTTGCAGTTCATTTCACATCAATGAGAGACTCTTTAGTATCTTTTTCAGACCGTCATAGTATTCCATAGTCTGGATGCTCCCTTGGTAATTGATATATTAGTTTCCTCTTTTTTGCTGAAACAAACAGTAATGCAGTGAATTCCATTTTTAATATTTATTTATTTGAGTGTATGCGTGTGTCCGTGGCACATGTGCGGAGATGAGGACAACTTGCAGGAGTCCATTCTGTCCTTCTACCATGTGCCTTATCCCACCATATGGATCCTAGGTATCAAACTCAGGTCTTTAGGCTTGGCGGCAAGCATCTTTACCTGCTTAATTGATCTCTCTAGCCCTGGATATCATTTTATGTGGCATTTCACAAGTGCAGAAGAACATTCTTTATGGATAAATTTCCAGAAGAAGTATTTCTATCTCAAATATCAGACGCGTTTGTAATATTTAAGGGATTGACCACCTACTTTCCATAGGAGCCGTGCTACTTTACACTCTTATTAGGAATTGGTGAGGCTGCCTGTTTATTTCTTGATGTTGTTAATAGAGTGAATTAGTAGTTTTTGAACTCTTGTCATCTGTTAATGTAAAATTGCTCTCAGTGTAGTTACAATTTGCAGTTTTCTCTTAAAAATTAGATTGAACACTTTTTTATGCTTAAGAGTGAACTCCTTTTTAAATGTGATATTGAGACCTAGACTAAACTATAAAGGGGGAAAATGATGGAAGGACTCGGCCACTTATAAAATAGTAACAAAATTAAAAGCCACTGTCAAACTGGGATAGGAGAGAGTACTTACAACATATGGCAGAATGAATAGCTGTGCTATTTCCTGTTATTAAAAATCACTAGTAAGAGTTGAGGATGTTCCCTTCTCTTTCCAGTTCGTTGAGCGTTTTTCTCGTGAAAGGGCATTGCGCCTTTGTCAAATGTTGTTTTTTTTTCTTCTCCTGAGATGATAATGTGTTTTTTAATAACAGTGTAATTGACATATAATTCACATCTTGCAATTCACTCTTTGAAATTGTACAATTCACTGGTTTTTAATATAGTCACAGAGTATACAACCATCACCAGTATGTAATTTGAGAACATTTTCATTACCCCTAAAAGAAACCCTGTTCCCAGTTAGCAGTCACTCTCCATTAACCCCCTCCAAACACCTCCAACAGCCCCTGGCAACCACTATGCTTTCTGTCAATGGCTTTGCCTATTCCGGACACTTCATATCATTGAAATCATGTGATACATTGCCTTTTGTGTCTCTTTCTTTGACTTTGCTTACTAGTTCCAAGATTTGGTCATGCTGTAGCATTTATCAGTACTGAATTCTTCCTTGTTACCTCTGTAGACTAGAGGATTGAGAGCCTAGCTTCTTGTTTTTATAAAACTACATGTCACCTTTCAGTTGCTTACCACCAAACTTCAACTTCTAAGAGGAGTCCTCTAACTGAAATTACTTCGTGTTCTGTTTTACATAAAGTCATTTCTTTGTGGGAGAGTTTAGGAGCTCTCTGTTCTTGTGACCAGCTGTTAGCTCTGGGCAAAATTTGTCTTTGATCCAGGACGTTGGGTGCTGGGCATTGGTAACAGCCACTGATTTTGATTGCTTCTTCACATAGGGGAACTTAGAGCTGCGAATGAACTTAGGCAAGGGAATCAGGATGGGGTGAGTGATCCCTACTATTCTCAGCCTTCTGTGTCATGGAGTTTCTATCCTATGAATGGGAACTGGCTAAAAGAAACAAGTCCCAGAAGGCTTGACTGTGCTCACCAGGAATTTTGCCCTTTACATCGCGTTGGAGGTGGTGAGAATGCTGGCTGCCTGCTTTCTCATGGAAGGCCTGTCTCCCTTGATAGAGAGTCAGAGCCAGAGGGCATCCAGTCTTCTAAGCCACTCTTATCTGGAGTGTGACTTATACAAAGGCGAGCAAGGGGATGGGAGGAAGGCTCTACATATGCCATATGTAGACCATCACTGTTAGATCACTGACTTTTTAACAGATGTTCTTGAAGAAATGTTTCTTCGTTCGCTTTACACCCTTAGGATAATTTCCAGCACTTTGCAAGTTTTAAAAACCACTCTCACCAGTTTTGAATAGCTTCACAGGAGTTCTTACGCTGCCCTTCCAGGGAGGGGATGCTTCTCTTCTGTTTATTGCTTCATTGAGGTCGCGTTTATTCTGTCATAATGGTGCTAGAGGGCTATTAGCAGAGAACACTGATGAGCATTTCATTTTAAAAGAAGGCTTTTACTATTTTTTAATGTAATACATTTCACTTGTAGTTAACTCCCTTTTCCATCATTTATTCTTATTTCCTCATGTAAATGAATCTTGTACTGGTGTTTGACTTTTGGAGCGTTGTCTTTAGTCACTGTATTCTGCTTGTTATTCTGATTTTTAGGTTCATTCGGTCATCTACTACTGTGGCGATCACTGACAATTCAAGCGCCGTGATGTATCCTGCAGTGTCAAATGTTCCTGCCTTCATGGGTTCCCAGGAACTCTC
The DNA here is from genome assembly GCA_026225945.1 of Cricetomys ansorgei. Taxonomy (NCBI): domain Eukaryota; kingdom Metazoa; phylum Chordata; class Mammalia; order Rodentia; family Nesomyidae; genus Cricetomys; species Cricetomys ansorgei. Next base: position 22,029 of record JAMJFZ010000542.1, on the reverse strand, counting down.
CTGTAAGTTTTACTCATTTTAAAAAGAAATGATTATCATTATTTTCCATGAGCCCATTTAACTCAGTTTGCCAATAGAAGGTATGGACTTCTATATCTTATAAATAATCACTATGTTTGAATCCATCTGTGACTGTTGGTATCAATAGTAGTTTTGCACAAAGCTTATTAGCATGGCTTTAGCTGTGAGGTTTTTTTTTTTCTTCAATTATCATGGTTAATGTCTTAGTTACCATTCTGTTGCTCTGGTAAGACACTATGTCCAAGGCTGCTTGTTTTTTTAAAAAGAGTTTATTGGAGTTTTCTTAGAGTTTTCAGAAGATTAGAGTCCATGACCATTATGGCAGGGAACATGGCCTCAGGCAGGCATGGCACTGGAGCAGTAGCTGAGAGCTTACATTTCACCCACAGCCAAAGGGAGAGAGAGAGCTAACAGAGAATGGCATGAGCTTTTGAAACCTCAAAGCCCAATCCCAGTGACACACCTCCTCCAACTAGGACATACCTCCTAATCCTTCTCAAACTATTCCATCAACTGGGGACCAAGCATTCAATCCTGGGAGCCTACAGAGGCTAATCTCATTCAAACCACCTTGCTATATTGTATTCTTGGGCACATACCCAGTTTCTGTTCTTTATATTTTATCTATTAGAAGTTTGAAATTCATTACTTCTTTTGGTACTAATTGCAATATTGTTGCTACTCAAACATGCCAGAGCTAGTTTATGTTTTAGAAATAGCATGGAAAATAAATAAAAAATGCTGTACAGAAAAGATTTCAAAAAGGTAATCATAGCATTTTAATAAGACTCTAGATTCCTTTCCATTTAGGCTGACAGGTATTACTACTGTAAGGTTTCATTCAACATCTTTGAAGAGATATTTTGTTTTTTCTGGTTAGCTATGTTTTGGGGAATGCTGATGATGGCTGCTTTTTCATTATAAAAATCATAGATTTAATATATGTACATATGCATGTGTGTTTATACACACATAGTAGCATTTCCTCCAGGAAGATGATTTTGTATAAAACATACATTGAATTGTCTACTTTTCATAAGAATGGGACCATATTATCTGTTCTAGTTTACTTTCTGTATTGCTGTGATATAACACTGACCAGAAGCAACTTGGGGAAGGAAAAGATTTGTTTACAGGAGCTCAAGGCAGGAACCTGGAAGCAGGAACTGAAGCAAAACTACTTCTTAAGAGGTTTAGTCCATTAGCAAAGCAAAGCATGGGCGGCACACAAGTAGACATGGTGCTGGAGAAGGGGCCAAGAGTTACATCTGGATCAGCAGGCAGCAGCAATAAGTGTGAGCCACTAGGTCTGGCTTGAGCTTCTGAAACCTCAAAGCCCTCCCCCAGTGACACACTTACTCCAATAAGGCCACACTTCCTATAATAGTGTCATTCCCTATGAGCAAACAGGGCGGGGGGCAGCATTTTCATTCAAACCACCACAATAGGACAGGTTCACAAGCTACATTAAGATTTAAAGCATACCAGCTCGTTGATTTAGCAATTTCATTTGTAAGAATTAGTTTCTTAAATACAGTCATGTTCTTATGTAAAATATGTACAGAGATTTTATTTATATTGCAATTATTTTTTTTCTTTGAAAGTTTAGTAGAACTTAGCAGTGAGGCCATCTGGGTCTGGAATTTTAAATATTTATGGGAAGAGTTTTCAGACTTGATTGAATTCCCTTAATGGTTATAGAAGTGGTTAAGTTATGTTTTATATTTTAATGAATCTCTCCAGGAGTTTTAATTTTCAGCATGGAGCTTAATTCAGAAGCCTGATGTGCAGTATATCACTTTATACTGCAACAGTGTTGGGTTCAAATCCATGGTTTTGATTTCAAATTTTCACTAACAAGTGACCTCCCACTTAGAAAAGGCTTGAATGACTGAGAATTAACTGAAACAAGTTTCTCATTTTTTACTAACTCTATAAATTCTTACCCACCCTATCTATTTCATTTTCTAGCTACAACCTCAACAACTACCACTACCACGGTTACTACCAATACCACTACGACTATCACCAGTGGCTTCAACCTTTATCTCAAACCACCAGCATCTCCTTGGATTCGTAACCCTGGCTTAATCAGTGTGGCTTCTCTACCTGTCACCATGACTGTAAAGTAAGCCTGTTTATTTGAAATTTTATGTTTTGTTTTATTACTTCATAGGCATAATTGCATAGGTAGCTTGAAACTAATATTTGATAAATGAGTTGAGGGAACAGGAAAGAGTTTTTTATGTAGCTCAGAAAGTTGAACAGTCAACAGTCTTTCACAATACTGTTCCAATACAATCATTACTAGTACTGCTAATACCTATTATTTAATGCACAATTCTGTATGTTTAGCAAGGTGACAATGCTTTAAGAACACCATATCATTTAATACTCAGAATTATCCTATGATCTAGACACTATTTTGGGTTCTCTTTTATAGAAGACTGGAACACAGAGAGATTACATAATCCTTTAATGGTCATGCACTTTGTGATGTGTGTGCCAGGACAAGAATTCAAGCAGTCAAACTCTGTAACTTACATAAACTTGCATATTATATGAAACATCCTGTGTGTCTTTTGTATGGTTCCTGCAATGGCAGAATCTTGCATTACTGTAGTGTATAACTAAACTAGAATATTGACATTGATGCAGTCAAGATACAGAATAGGGTGCTAGAGAGAAGGCTTAGCAGTCAAGAGCACTTGCTGCTCCTCCACAAGACTAGCATTTAGACACCAGCATCCTTGTCAGGTGACCCAGAATTGCCTATAACCCCAGCTCCAGGGGATCCTGTCCCCTCTTGTGGTCTCCATGGGCACCTGTACATATGTCCATACACTTACACACAGATATACATGCATAACAATAAAGTCAATAAAAGCGACGTGTCTGCTGGCAGACCTTGAGAAGTTTTAGGTTGCATTCATTTGTAAAATGAAGGCCTGTGTGGAGAGAGGAGGGAGTTTGGAATGAATAAGTACCTAGAGGCTGAAGCAGAGAGGGAGGGGCAGATGAGCAGAGATGAGCACAGCAGAACCCTGAGGAAAGTGGTGTGAGGAGGCCATGGAGAGGATAATGGTGTGAGCTCTCTGCCTAAGCCACCCAGGTATTGCATCCCTGAAAGTAGTCATGGCTCATCTTAATAAATAATACTTTAACATTCCACCCCATAGTTTGTTCTTATTTTTTTTCCTGAGTAGTATTCCATGCTATTTGGAATACTATTTTTTTTTTTTGTTTAGGCATAGAAGTGTTGATAGGCATGTAGGTTGTTTCCGGGTTTTTGGCTATTGGTATGAACGTTTGTGTTCACGTGTTTTTGTAAACCTAAGTCATATGTCTCTGGGGTAAATGGCCAGGCATGTAGTTGCTTGTTTGTGTGACATTTGTGCATTTATTCTTTTTAGGTGCCGAACACTTTCCCAGAGTGGCTATGCCATTCTGTGTCCCTACCTGCAGTGCCTGTCCTACCCAAACTGTGTCCCTACCCAAACTGTCCATATTTATTTACTAGGTTGTGACAATGTGACACTTTTTGTTACCCTTCTGAAAGATGGGAGGTGATCTTATTGTGGATTAAATTTTAATGACTAATGATGTTGGGCATCTCTAAAATTTTACTTAATTCTTTGAGAATTTCATACACTGTTTTTAATCATATTCACCCTCTCCTCCAAGTCTACACAGATTCTCCCTAATTCTACTCACCCAATTTATGTTCTTATTTTACACCAAGTCCTATTCGTCCTGACCATATATTACTGGCTGAGTAGGCTTCACCCACTGCTACACTCTTGAAGAAAACTGTTTCTCTCCCAGCAGCTAGGCTAAGGTGGGACTTCATGTCTACCTCCCCTGTCCATGTTGGGATTTGGACTGGCTTGGGCTTTCACAGGGCTCATGCGTGTTGTCATAACTGCTGTGAGTTCCTATGTGCAGCTGTCCTGGTGTGTCCAGAGGGCACTGTTTCCTTTTAGTCATCTACAATCTCTGGCTCCCTACTCTTTCTGTCCTGGTTGGCTATAGCATGATATATATTTTATATAGTTTTGTTTATGTATTTGTATGTATGCATGTGGATTTGGCTTTTCCTCAGAATAACATTTAATAAATCAGTACCAACTTTGCAACTTATAAAATGCTCTGAGAGGCATTCTTGTTCTTGTTTTCTAAAAGAAATTGTAAAGTTGGTACTGATTCATTAAATACTTCTTTAATGAAAATTTCTGTGCCCAGATAAATCTCTTGCGGAATCCTTTAAATTAAAAATAAACTCCTTTAATGGATCCAGAAGCAGTCAGGCTGTCTAGTTCATCTTTAATGAGCTTCAGCAATGTGTGGTTTTAAAAGAATAGGTCCATTTTTCCCCTGAGTTGTCAAATTCATGAGCATACAGTTGTTTGTGGCCCTCTCTTACTGTCTTTTTCCTATTGGAGAGATATCCTTGTTTCATTTCTGCTGTTGGTGACCTGTATCTTTCTAATATGAATTTTATTGGTATTTCTCTAAAGAACTGGCTTTTGTTTTATTGATTATTCTGTAAAGCTTTCCTGTTTCCAGGTTCATTGTTATCTACTGTTGTTTCTTTTCTCCTGATTATATTGGGTTCATTTTCTTTTGCTAGTTTCTTAACATACGATCTTAGACTATTGATTTGAGGCATTTTCTTCTCACACCAGCCTTTAGTGCTATAAATAGCCTCTGCACTGCTTTTCTCGAGGCCCACATCTTTTCATTATGCTCTGATTTCATTTTGAGCCATGGATTATTTGGAAGCATGTTGTTTAATTTCCAAGTGTTCTGAGATTTTCTTCTTTTCTTTTTGAATTAGTTATAGTCAGTGAACATGCTCCATATGATTTTAACTATTTAATATTCATTCAGATATTTTTCTTGTACATGAGGAAATTCTGTCATGCAGAATGTTCCATGGAAACCTAAATATTCTGTTTTCTTTTATTGAGTGCAATGTTCTATGTATGAATGTTAGATTCTGTTATTATATTTTCAGTTGTCTTGTTTCTCTCTTTGGCCTTATCAGTTTTTCTTTTGAGAAAATTCTAGTGCCATTTATAGTTATTTTTAGTTAACTTTTTGATTACCACACAAAGAAATGGGCATCACTATAACATTTTCATGTGTATATGTATTTGTGTGCACATAATACATAAAACATTATAATTTGCTTTTATTTTCACCCCTGCTGCTCTCCCCATTTCCCACCTCCATTTCATGTTAGCAGTCCTTTTGTACTCCTCAATAGTTTCCACTCCTGTTTTCATGATTTAGGCTAGGCTGTGTCTTATTTTTTTTTCTCACTTATTTTGAGGCCTCATTGGTTGTGCATACATTAAGGTTGGCAGCTCTCCTTGTACGTTGATTCCTTTATTATTATGTAATTCCCCTTGACTTTGAATATGGTAATTTGTGTTGTTCTAAAGTGTGCCTATATGATAGCAACATCATCTTTTCTTTAAAAAAATAAACATAAAACAGCCAGCCTATAGTGGCATGCACCTTTAATCCCAGCACTTGGAAGGCAGAGGCAGGCAGGTCTCTGTGAGTTTAAGGCCAGCCTGGTCTATTCAGTGAGTTCCAGAACAGCTAGAGTTATAGCAGAGAAACCATGCCTCAACAAGCAAAAATAAATAAATAAAACTTTTTTATACCTTTCATTCTTTTACCTTTAGCCTACCTATATCTTTGCCTTTGGAGTAATTTCCTGTAGGCCATAGGGCATATATTGCTGGATGTTTTTTAACCACTTGGTTAATCACTATCTTCTATTTGTTCTAGTTAGCACATTTATAGTTAAAGTAGTTATTGACTATCAGAGCTTAACTCTGCTGTTTGGTTATTTTATTTTTTACTTTTCATTTGTGTTCTGTTTCTCCTTGTTTCTAATCTTTGGCTGGCTGGCTGCAAATTTTCAAGGAGATCCACCTTGTTCTATAGATGGTATTTTAAATACACTGTTATGTATACATTTTTATTGATTGCTGTGGCTATTAAGGTATACATATATAACTTTAAACAGTATTCATATTGCCATTTCACCACTTTCTGTCAAGTGTATAAACCTATTATTTACTTTTCCTAATTTTATCTTAAAAGTGTTGTTGTCGCAAGTATTTCTTTTATGTATTTCAAACATAACATCGCAGAAGGTTGTGCTTTTTCATTTCAGCTGTCAAATACAATCTAAGAAACATATTGAGAGTGAGCAATGTTTTGCCATTCTTTTCAGCCATTTTGATGCAGCATTACAAGACTTCATTTCCTTTCTGAGTAGTTAATCTTCAAGGGTAGATTTGTTGTCAATGCCTTACCTTATTTTTTCACGTGCATAATATATCTTTATTTCCTCTTCATTTCTGAAAGCTACTGTCATAAGATACAAAAGTCACAATGAACACTTGTTTTCTTCTTTCAGGACTTGGAAAGTGTGCTACATCCCCTAATCTCACAGTTTCAGATGACAAGTCAACTAACTACCATTCAGTTGTTCTTCTCTTTTACATATACTGTTTCTATCTAGTTTTTGCCTGCACAATCTTAAAAATTATCTTTACCTTTCAGAAGTTCAATTACACTGTGTCTTACCATAGATTGTTGTAGGGCCATTTCCCTAACATAATGGTTATTACAGTTGCCTCACACCATGGATTTTTGTGAGTTATTCTTTTTCAGTTTGTTTAACTTCTTGAATCTGCGTATATAATTGCCAAACTTAGGAAGTTTGCTACCTTTTCTTCCCAGGAATTTTTCATGCCCATTCTCTTTTTCTGGAACTTTTCTTGCATACATGTTTATCTCATTTATTATTGTCCTCCTACATCCTTGAGGTTTTTTTCATTTGTCTCTGTTTTCTCTTTATTGTTCTGTAAATTTTGATTACCTGCCATTAAGTTCACTGATTGTGATTTTTGTGAACTCCACTCTAGTGCAAAGCCTTTCAAGTGGGCTTATTATTCCAACTATTTTTTCTTTTTCTTTTTCTTTTTTTTTTAGTTTTTATTTTTGTTTTTGTTTTCCAAGATAGGGTCTCTCTGTTGTAACTCTGACTGTCCTGGAACTCACTCTATAGACCAGGCTGGCCTCCAACTCACAGAGAGCCTCCTGCCTCTGCCTCCTGAGTGCTGGGATTAAAGGCATGCACCCCCAACCCCCACCCCCACCCCACCCCCGGCTGAGGATAGGCCTTCTTTGGCTGGGGAGAGTCCTTCTTTGATCGCCTCCTTCAGTTTTGGTTTTGCCAGTCAGTATGGGAGTCTTATGGAGGACATGGGAGTCCTTACCAGCCCAAACTTGTTTTAGAGTATTCACTATTTAGAGGTTAGATTCCCTACTGGGCCCCTGTGCTACCAGAACAAATGGTTAAGTCTAATGATTAATCCTGCTTTGCTCACTCTTGTTAAATCTTGTTGCTTTTGAGTACGGATTTACGTTCAGACTGCCATTATATGTCTCCATTAGTACCCCAGTAGGAAATTAGAATGCTACCTGCTTCTGTCAGGAAAGTATTACTTGTTGTTACCTCCCCATTGAGCTCCACTGATACTCCTCCTGATAGAGTCAGAGTGTGGTGTTGCTGCCCTGACCATAGAGTCAAAGATCAGTGGATGTCCAGCTTTTTTACTACAATTGGCAGTGGAATTGGAGTGGAGTTCCTTAAGGTTCCTCCTGGGTAAAGGATGCCTGTCTTTTGTGAATAGTACTAGAAGCACACTTTGACAAAGATGACTCATTTCTGAAGCTTCCATCGTGCTGTGCGGGCATAGCAGGAAGAGTGAAAGCAGACAGTCGCACTGGCTTAGCTGTTCCCACTTTGATGAGGAGACATCTTAAAAAGTACTGATTTATTATATTCCCTTAGGATAATTTTCAGAGAATTTACCTGGATGTTTTAAAATCATCTTTACCTCTTATGATTTTGTTGGAAAGCAGATATGAGAATCTCCCCCACAGGCTTTTCTGCCCTAGTCTTCCTGTATTGTTTGTTTAAAATGCGATTATACTTCTAAAAATATGATCATACTATGTCTTTTCACATTTTAGCTCAATAGTAACTCCTGTAATGACATATGGTCCTTTGAGTAGTATGGTGAACAACTGGAGCCTTCAGCTACAAGAGCAACAAAAACAATTTTTTTATCATGCCAACCAGTTCAATGTTTGGAACCAAACACTGATTGATGGTGCTGATGAGGTACAAACTATTCTCATTAATCTTCCTGTATTGTCAGAGTATTTTCATATAAACACCAGAGAATTGACTTTGGTCTTATGACTAGGGTTTGTTTTTTTTTTTTTTTTTGGAATACATGAGTAGTTTAAAAACATTTTCTTAAGTTAATATGTTCCCTGAATTAGGACGTGTTTTGTATTTGCAGTTTGTTTGAGAAAATGTATATTGTTTTGAAATTATTGAGGAAAAAAATGAACATCAACATCATTTTGTTCCTATTTCTCTTTAAAGATTACTCTTTTGCATAATGAAGTGGAAAGAGTGAAAATGGATCAGAGCAGGTAAAACTTCTTTAGCTGAAAGATTCAAGATATTTTTGTTGGGTCTTTTTTTTCCTTTGCTGTTTATTGACATTTAATTTGTTACCCAAAATTGCTTTCATCATCCCTTCTGTTGACTTGTTTTATTCAGGTTGGAGCAAGAATTGGATTTTATCCTGTTACAGCAGCGAGAACTAGAACATCTGTTGACTCCTTTGGAGGAGTTTGTAAAGGAGCAGAATGGGCACTTTGGTCTGCTGAATGTAGATAAGGAGTATGAGAGAATGTAAGTAACTGAATAAAGATTGAAGAATTGGGCAGAAGGAGGGAGAAATTGAATCATAAAGCAGAAAATAAATATTGGTAGAAAAGGGCAAGTTCTATTTGGTATTTATCAGTTGGTTTGACTGCTTCATGCTTATCTTTAACAGATGCTTGGGAATGAAGAAATCAGCTTTGTTTTATAGCATTTTGTTTACTGTTATTAATCCCAAGCTCATGTTTGTCTACTGCAAAGTTTTTATATTTGTCAAGCGTACTCTTAAATTAGAAATACAAAGCTTATGCTTGATGTCATAATGTCGTGGAAAATTTCTGGTCTCCTCATACTGACACATCTAAACCTAATATCCATATAGTTGTTTTAAAGTCATACATTATTTGTTATTTCAAAGACAGATTGTTATTTTGAGGGTGAACTATGATTTTCAACAATGGAATGATTTTGTCAGTGTTTCAGGCTAGGTATGTTTTATTTGTGTACTGTTCAGTCTTTACCTTGTGGCTGTTCACTGTCAGTGTTCCCATGGTAACTCTGTCTCTGGAACTGAGACTTGGTAATCAGGCCAGTTTAGAAAGCATCAGGAGACATTGTGTTAACATACTACATAATCTAAATTGAGACTAACTTAAACTCATTTTGTCAGTGGCTTGTTAGTGAATTGAGATGGAGCTTTCATATTTTGGATTTTTTTTCTTGGTTTTAAAGACAGGATCTTACTGGTTTTGCCCAGGCTTATGTCAAACTCCTGGGTTAAAGTGATTCTGTCACCATAGCATCTGAGTAGCAAGAACATCACAGTGCTCAGCTGAGCTTTTGTAAGTGCTCTGCCACTGAACACTTTTTTAAAGCTTGCAAGTTAACATTTTTGTAGGAATTTTAAGTGTGGATAAGTATGTCTAATCTGTACTGACCTCCATTTTATTTATACTTCTATATTTCATCCTTTGTTTTTTCTCTTTCCTTTTTTTTCCTTTCTTTGCTTGGCATTGTTTCTGTGAAAGATACACACACACACACACACACACACACACACACATGTATATATGTATATACATATATACACACATATATACATATATGTATATACATGTGTATATGTATGTGTGTGTGTGTGTAGTTTCCTTGTTTGAAACAGAGTCTGACTATGTATCCTTGACTGGCTTGGAACTCCCTATGTAGACCTATAGACTGTCCTTGAACTCAGAGAACCATCTCCCTCTGCCTCTCAAGTGCTGGTACTATATGTGTGCCCCACAACACCTGACACCTATATTTTTATTGCTTTTTTGGAGAAGGTCTCATCTAGCACAAACTATGTAACTGCTAAGGCTGGCCCAAAACACTTGATCCTCATATCTCTATTTTGCAAGTGCTGTGATTATAGGCATGTGCCACAATGCTCAACTTTATTCTATCATATTTTTTTTGTTTTTAAAACACATTTTTAGAATATACTAACTGTAGATTGGAAAAACCTTAGAAACTTTCATTCCTTTCCAACTGCTCTTTTATAGTCAGATTTATATTGCAATAAAATTTTCACCAGAGTTTTCAGAAGTTTAGGCAAGCAATTACATATAAGTTATTTGGCACAGAAAGCAATAGATAGTTACCAAGAGATCTAATTGACTCTTTGAATTCTATAGATAATAAGGTCGAATAATCTTCTGGCACTTGTAAGCATATTAATAGACTGGACTAAATCAATCAATCATTCTCTGTCACTCCCTCATCCCTGCTCTGTCTATCTCATAAACAGTTTGAGGTTAACTTTTGAAAATATAGGCCATTAATCAGTTTGTAGTGAACTAAGATTTATCTGCCTTTTATTGTCTTAAAGCTCATTTCTCAAAATATCCTTTGTTGCTTGCTATAGTACATCATAGAAGGTTTTACTTATGAAATGTTATACATTCTCCATCATTGAAGAAATCTCAATATTTATTGAATATTGCTAAATACACTACTATTTATCTAGTATCTATCTAAATGTCCTATGCATATACCTTCTTTCCCCTAAAGTGTTCCTTTGCTATAGCCTCATTAGAGCTTTAGCCAGAGGCTAAAAATGGCTAAAGCCTTTGCCTTGTCTTTGCAGACTTAGGTTATGATGGTAGTAAGTTTACAAACATTGAATCCATAAGACTGTGTCATTGGTCATGAGTGGGAACCAATGTGAATATAGGGGGATTTGAGAATAATCTAGTTGGCAATTACATCTCTATATGTCAGTAACGGTAGATATGAGAAAGCATTTCTTGTTGATCTCTTTCTTTCCCTTGCCTTTGCAGCTACAAATTAGCAGAACATATAGATGCTGAGCTGAAAAGAATGTCTCAAGATCTCCAGGACATTATTGTTCACCTGAATTCACTTGAAAATCATGCTAACGCTACTGTGCCGGTATGTTCCCTGCTCTTTTTATTTAGAAGGCCGATATTTCATATGAAACTAGCCCTCTATAGGTCTTTTAATTAGTCACATTCTTCTCTCCTCCAGAGTACTCCTTATCTGCCCTCTAGAGATACAAAGCTCTTAGGCATGATTAGTGGGACAGTAAATATTTAGTAAATATTTACAGTTGTGAGTGTGTGTGTGTGTGTGTGTGTGTGTGTGTGTGTGTGTGTGTGTGTGTGGTTATTCCCAGGAGGGTAAAATAAATGACTCTTTCAATGTGTTTGAGGTTTTCTGTCTTCATAATTAAATGTATCCTAGTACTTTTTTTCACTTGCTCACGGGTTAATTTCTCATAGCATATAATTATTTACATACTCATGTAAATATGAGCAGATACGTCTAGATCTGTTAGACATATATAGGCACTCTTTAATTTATATCTTTAAAATATAGTGAGTTAACTATTAAAACTTAACATTTTCCCATAGAAAATTTAGTTAAAAATTGTCATTAGATTTCTGACTGCCTCACAGAATACTACTTAGTTCATAAAGCAAATACATTATATTATGGGACTGTATGGCTAAGGATCCTGATAAAATTGACATTCTGTGAATTAATTTGGCAGTAAGAAAGAAGCAGGGTTACCTTTTCATTTTTCTATATTGTAATTATACAGAGCTTATTTCTGCTACCTTTTCCTTTTGTCCCAGCAGCGTAAATGAAGTCCTATTTTCCCCACTCCCATTCAATGGCACCAATGCTAAGAGGAATCTCCCATTGTAGGAACTTCTATTATGCTTTCTATCATTAATTATAAGTAGGAGTGAGGCTAGGATCTGGGTAGATGAGAATGAATAGCATATACATAAGTGGTGATTATTCTCTAGCAAGCCCTTTGTCCAATTAGATGCAGACAGTTCTCTGTGTACATACATATTATTACTGATTTTTTAATTATGAAAAGACAGCCAGTTATTGAGAAACTATTAGAATTTTATTTGTCACATAATCTCTTTGGAGCTAGGCTCCTTCTTTTGTAAAATGTCAAGGATAGAATAAATGATCTGTATGTCCCTTTCAGCCATGAAACAATGCTATTCTGTACTTAGCATCAATCTAAAATTGAACAACGACAAATACAAATTAGTCTGGAATTACCAATGCTTCCATCTGCCCTGTGTTCACAAAGATGATCATGAGTTGACAAAGTACATTTCTATTAGATTCGAGTGCAGTTCCAAAATTCAAAATTGTTCTGTTGTAATCTATTTCTGATGCATAGATAAATGCAAGCAGATGTAGACATGGTGCAGAACTGATGTCTAGTCCTGGAGTGCTGAATTAATATGAGAAGTGTTGTCAACAGATTTAGTAAAATCATCTCTATCATTTTCTTGACTTTGCTTACAATTATTTTGTTTTACTACTGAATAGCAAATAGTCCTATTTTTATATTTCTGGTAGGGATAATTGAGATGTTTAAGATGAGTGAGTTAAGGGTAATTACTGTGTGGTAGCAGGCAGGACAAAGGAAGCTAGAGATCATCCCTTTTTTCAGGTAGCATAATTCACTGGAGGGAAAGCAGGAAAAAACATACCTGCTGAGTGATAATGTTCCTATGGATGATGTAACATCATCACAAAGCCCTGTTACTATGGGCTGTATATCACCGTACAAACGTAGAAGCTATGTATTCCAGCATTCGTAGTGCTGGGATTCAATGACTTTTATTACTCGTGTGTGTGTGTGTGTGTGTGTGTGTGTGTGTGTGTGTGTGTGTGTTAGGGTGAATGGGAGAGAGCACTTAATACTTAAATTTTTTTATTGAACATATTATGTTTTGTTACCCAGTTATATTTTGTTATAAAATCCATAAAGAAAATTAAAACATCAATATTACCAATCCCTTTCTGCTATATTGATGTATTTCTTCCAATCTTTTTACAATGCTGGGGGGGGGAACGTTCTTTTATTCAAACAAAATCAGAAACATACCTGTATTGATTTTTACCTTCTGTTTCCATGGTCTTCTCTCAAAATTTTAGTCATTCCTTGACAGGTAATGCTGCGAAGATATACTTCACTAGTGTAAAATTTCATAATATATTTAACATTTTTATTGGTAGAGATATTGTTTCCACATTTTGGACAATCTAATATAGCCCTGCAATGATTTCGATTTGGGTAGGCTTCTGGAAGTAGAATATACTGAGTAAAAAGGTATACATATTTTAAAACTATTGACATGTGATATTAAATTTAAATTTGGAAAATTTGAGGCAATTTATATTACTATCGAGTGTATATTAATGTACTGATTTTTTTCCTACTTGCAAATTGAGTGTTCCTAACCTGAAATATTGAAATCACAAATGCTCCAAAATCCAAAACTTTTTCAGTGATGAAGTGCCGCACACATAGAAAAATCCACATCCATGAAATGGGTCACATTCAAAACACAATGACATAGCTGGACTGGGGATGAGCTCAGGGGTCAAAGTCTTATGTTGCACGTGAAAGCAAACACATGAGCAAACAAACCAAAGCACACCCAAAATTGCAGGTATCATACAAGTACTATACAACATTACCTTCAGGCTATATGTACAAAATATGTATGGCATATACAAAAATTCCATATTTAGGCTTGTTTTCCATCTCCAGAATATTTCATTATATATATGGTAATGTTCTAAAATCTGAAACAAATCTGAAACAGTTCTTTTCCAAGAATTTGGGGTAAGGAATAATCACCCTGTACTTGACTAGTGGATGTTACTGTTTTTAAAATAATGAATTTGTGGAGCCATGCATATTGGCACACTTGTGTAGTCCGAGCACTTAGGAGGCTGAGGAAGGACCTGGGCTACGTGATTAGGTTACGCCTCAAAAACTTTACTGATTCAATTGACAAGTTTAATGTTCTTAATTTTATGTGGATTTATTCATTTTTTCTTTTGAAATATCTTTTTATTTTTATTTTGTGCTTGTCAGTTTTTTATTGATTTGTAGGAATCCAATTCCTGACAGTTAACAAAGTGAATAGATTGAACTAATGCATGAAAGTAATTAGTGTTATAAATATGAAATGGCAAAACACCATTAATATGTAGTTCATTGTCAGTGCACCACTTGCCATAATAACATTTGTTGCTTCCTAATTTCAAGTTCTTTCTTTTGTTTACTACATTAGAATATCATAATCTAAAAATCTTGGATGCATTTTCAGATTCAGCAGATCTGCAAGATTCTGAATACTCATATGGACTCTCTGCAGTGGATTCGTCAGAATTCAGGTGGGAGTTTGTTTTGTATATCATGTTGTAGGTATTAAAATGTTGTACAACACACATTGTGCTCTCAATGACCACATAAGAGCTCGACTGGAGGTTTGTTGTTCAGCTCATGCGCATATGAGCTCTGAAGAATTAAATAGAAATTAATGAAAACAGTGGATAGATAGAGGTAGGGTATTGACAGTATAAATAGAAGCAGAACTTTTGAATTTATCTTATTTATACTGTTTTGATCTTGGTTAAACTTAAATGTTTCATATACTCAGAATTGGACCCAAAACTGAGAAGAAAAACAAATACTGAAGCAAAAAAATAATAATTGGTGCAATTTATAACACACTCAGTACAGATAACCATTGAATGCAACATTCATTGTGTGTGAGGGTATGCATGTGTACATGTTCAAGTCGGGGTGGAGAGGGCATAAGTGTGCAGCCTTGTCAAGACTGGACAAGTCATTGTTGGGTATCTTCTTCTCTGCCTCTCTGCCTTAGTTTTTTTGACAGAGTCTCTGAGCCTAGAGATCATTGATTTGGTGATAGTAACAGCAGCACTTAACCAGCTAAGTCATCTGCAGCACCCTCGAGCGCAGTGTTCTTGGTAGGGTGATCTTACCGGGTGAAAAGAAATGCAAAAAGAAAGTGAACTTTGTTAGTCGTTTTATTGTTAGTTTCAAAATTCTAAAATAAATATCACTACCATGTTGTAGATATACCAATATAAATCAAATATATACTTATATTACTGTTAATAGAAATTAAGATTTTATTGAGAAATAAGACACAAGTTATTTTCTTATATATTTGTGTTATAAATTTAAAATTCAAATATCAGTAACGAATTTGAATTTCTTTGTCTTATACATGGAAAGAGCTTTGAAGCACTGGTCGTTATATAACCAAGTAAAAATGAACATATCTAGCACCAAGATCATGGTTTCTACAAATAATTCCCATTAAAAGAAAGTAATTCTTCTTGGAGGACTTTGATCTCAGGGCTGAGGGAGGGAAGTTCAGGGGAACTGTGGGACATGCAAGAAAATGAACATTGTTCTAATGCTAATGATGTTCTATCAGAACATAAGTTTGCTTCATGGACTTCCACTACAACATTAGGATGCTGTGAACATAAAACTAATAATTAATAGATTATAATTCCTTTAAAGGCAAAAGCCTCATGAACTCACAATTACACCCTTTAAAAGAGAGCGAGAAACGAAAGGGATGGGGAAAATCTTTACAGAATTATGCCAACAAATGATTATAGAGAGTGATAGAATTAGGAAACTATAATTACAAGTTTCCCATGGAATCTGTTTAAGTTCATCTTCATCTTGAATACCCTGTTTTGTTCCAACAATCTTTCAACTAATAGTCATTTCTTGGCAGAAAAATATACTAGCAGGAAATGAACCAAATAAAGACTGCAGGTTAGTCTGCTAACTTTCTAAAAATAGATTTATTGAGGCACAATTTACATAACATAAAACTCAGCATTTGTTTAAGTCAATGAAGAAATCACGATTTTGCATTTATGTCATAGTGGCTGATTCAGGCAATGGTCATCAATAAATACTCAAGCTATGGCATTTTAAGATCATTGAGGAATAGGATACTTATGTACTCCTAAAATGTATTACTCCACATATTGATTAATAATTACAATAGAGAAGATAGGCTTTTAGAAGAGATGTCTGATATACACTGCTTTCATGAAGTGTTCAAACCAGACCTGACCAATAATGGACAAGGTGATTATTGTGCCTCACCATTTGACACGCATGATAAGTAAGTATATGCTATCACTTATATAGATGGTATTAATACCAAAAATTTTCACCTAAAACTAATCACAAAATTATATATTCTGTGTGTACACATTCTGAAATATCATTGTTTTGGACTATTCAAAAGGTCAATCATGAAAAACAAAAAAATTAAGGGAATGATCAGAGATTAAAAGAGACATGGTGATCACGTCTGTGCTATTGATCAAATCTACTACCAGAACTAAAACAGACATTATTTCAAATAATTAGGGATTTTGAAATGCATAAAGACTAGATATTAAGAAATTATTCATTTTCCTAGGTGTGATAGTCATCATTGTGTTAGAAAATAGTCTTTACCTGCAAAATACAGAGGAGCTTGTGACAAAACAGTGAACTTAGATAAAGGGCACACAAGTATATTATTTTTACTATTCTCTAAACCTTCCTACAAATATAAAATAAAAAACCAGACAAAAAGAACATGGAGAGGGGACTTGAACACAAGCACCACCCCTATCCATGGAGATTTTGGAAGATTTTAGCTGCTGGAGTTGACCATGGTCCAGTGGAAGGCCACCCACTCAGGAATATTGACCTTAATAGGAAAAAGGATCACAAAAAAAGGTGTGTAGGAAAGGCTGCATACATCTGGGAAGAGTTGGGGGTGAGGGGGTGAATATAATCAGAACATATCATACAAAATTCTGAAAAAACTGATTAAATATATATTTAAAAATGGGCATTTTGTGCTGGGGAGGTGGAGATAAGAAAGGTTATGTGGTTCAAAGATAGCTATTAAATTGGATCTAGAGAAGCTAGTTCCAGATAGGTTGTCATTAAATACCACTTGCACAGAGAAGTTGCTAGAATAAAAAGTGGGAAAATGTTAATAACCATACAATGCCAAGGAATGAGATTATACAAAGTTTTCCTGTGTATTGCTTATTTTTCTACAGTGAACAGTACTTTTGGGGTGGAGTCGAAGGGGGTGTCACAAGGTAATTTAGGTTATAAAGAAAAATTGCAGTGATTTTTCTCTTGGCAGGGATCCTCTTTGTCATAAATGAAATCTCAAGGCTCCCAGCCAGTGTTTCCTTTATGAAATTAAAGTTGTTAGTGTTGCAAGGGATTTGCTTTATATAAATGAAGAAATTGTGGCCCAGAAACATTTAATGACTTCTTTAGAACACACGGCTAAGACCAATCATAGAAGAACTGGGATCAGGATCCAGATTTCCTATGTACAAAACAGTATTTTTAATTCTGCTGTGCTTTTTAAACATCGTGGGCATCATTAGATATAAAAACAAATCTTAATTTTGTAGAGAGCAGTAGAGGACAGGACTGTCAAAATATGAGGATCTTTTAGATGGGATGTAAATTTTAGGTGTCTGAGTAAAGCTCGGTCAAAATTGGTAGCAGGAATAAGACAGCAGAACCATGGCTTTCAAACCTGTGGGTCATGACTGGAACGACCATTTCACAGGGGTCGCCTAAGACCATCTGCATGCCAGATATTTACATTATTATTCACAACAGTAGCAAGATTACAGTTATGAAGTAGCAACGAAAATAATTTCGTGGTCGGGGTCCCCACACCATGAGGAGCTGTATGAAACCACTGCAGAACCACTGCAGTAGTAGCAAGTGATGATTAATGGGAATTCCTTTTTTTGCTAAAGATTCATTTGAGCTGAAGAAGCAATGAAGTACTGTGGAGGCTTTCATTTGAGATGGGACTCTGTTGAGAATGTCCAAAGCCTGCAAATTCCTGATAGAACAAGTTTTTTTGGTTTTTTTTTTCCCATTCCCGCCTAACAAGGCTTTCCTTTTCATGTCAGAGAATGAGATGATCAAGAAATGGAGCACAGCAGGGTTTAGTCATGATATCCAGGAGAGGCTTCTTTTTGTTTTACTTTGCTTTTTTAAGACTTAATTGGATCATATCTGCCTAAATGGTCTGCGGACTGAAAGTTTTAAGATTAAATGAGCCCATTTGTTCACATTCAGAGAGCAGTTCTAGAAAAATGAATGGATGTGTTATTCTGGCAATACAAATACTATATTTTACTAAAGAGAAATCATTAACTCTTATTAAATCAAATCTTTATTTCAGAAGATTTCTGGGAAATGTTTTTGTGACTTAATATCTCTAATATTGGCACAAAAATTTTCCATAGTAAAACATGGCAGCTGTTACATGAAAAAGATCACATATTTAACTGAAAAATCATTTCCTTAAAAGCGATTTTGATGAATATTATTAACTAAGAAATGCTAAAATGAAAAAGACTATATACTGTGTGATTCCAAATATATACCATTCTGCAAAAGGCAAAACTATGGAGATAGTAAGATCAGTAGTGGATGTGGGGGTGAATAGGCAGAACCCAGAGCAATAAAAATGTTTTGTACAGTACCTTAATGATGGAACCTTTGCTAAAACCCATAGGATGAGCAACACTGAGAGTGAACCTCAGGGTACATGATGGACTTTAGGTGGTAGTGGTATTTTTATCAGCTTCAACAAATGCACAGCTCTGGGGTGGGATCTTGGTAGCTGGGGAGGCTGTGCTTGTGAGAGTAAAGCATAGAGTATATGGGAAATCCCTTTATCTGGGCAGGATTTCCACTAATTTAAGTTCCTCTAAAGAGTCAATTTCATTTAAAAAATAATATAAGTAAATAAAGATTAACTGGAAATTGAACATTGCATACACTGAGTATATTAACACAATACATTCATTGTCTAATCAGCTTTTCAACATCCACCAAAAAGTTGTGGCCAACCTGGCTCCTTTTGTCCTCTAACTTCTACACAATCCATAGGGATAGGACAGAAATAAATCGGGATCAGAGATCTTCAAATTGAAGAGAGTCTGAATGCATGGAGGTTTTCAAATGTGACACTTATTCAGTTAGACATTGTCCACGTATTGTTTTTTCCTCCTGAGAATTATAATTGAGAGGGAATAGTGGCCACAATTTCAAATACGTGTTCCTCTCTTGTCTTTCTTTTCGTAAAAATTTACAGCATTATTTCAAGGTTGGCTTGATGATAATGCTGCAGTCACACATCTGTCTTCTGAGTTGGCAGTCATGGATGCTGCAGCAACTCTGGCTCTTCTGGGGATCCACGTTTCCTGTTGCTTCATATACCACCAAATCATTGCCATGTCTATGAATAATCACCAAATAGTGTGATATGAAACAAACTTTTGCTAGTCATTATTCGAAACGCCAGAATTTTCGTGTTACTTTATTCTTTCTTGAAGTGTCTCAAAGCGCTAGAACAAAATATGTTTTATCTGTAATCACTGCAGGCTCCTGAAGAGTGGAGCTGCATAATTATTCTATAGACTCTCACATTTACATTGTAATTTATGGCAGAAAGGTATTCCTTAGAGTAACTAAAATGGCCTTGTAGGTTGCTACAATATTTCCAAAAGTCAGACCCATGTCTGTGACCACCTTGCTTTATATGCTAAATATTCTTAGTTCTCAACTGCATTTAACTAACTTGCATCAAATGCTTTTGAGGTCATTTTAGAATAGCTACTTTGCATGATGTTTTATAATCATGCTTTAGTTTTCTTTTGAATTAAATTGCTTTTGGTGTTAGATGTTTTTAAAGAACTTTTGATTCAGGCAATAAGTGGTTTTAAGAATATTTTATTAAATTAGGCATGGTGGCATACACCTTCAATTTCAGCACTCAAGAGGCTGAGGTAGATGAATCTCTGTGAGTTCTAGGCTGGCCTGATCTACATAGTGAGTTCCTAGCCAGGCAAGGCTACACAGTGACACCTTGTCTCAATAAAATTTTTTTTATTAAAGCTAGACATGGTGGTGCAAACATTTAATCCCAGTATCTTGGAAGTAAAGGAGTTCAAGGTCACCCTCCACTACACAGTGAGTAGCAAATTCAAAGCTAGACTGCCCTGTATGAGACCTTGTGTCAAAACAAACAAAAAGAATTATATTTTCTTAGTTATTTCAGCTCTCTCATCTGAAGAACATCAAATGCTGAGGTGCCAAAAGCTGCCTTGAAATTACAGGTTGAGAGGTTTTCCCTCTCTTTCATCTTTTAGAATTGACTCTGTTTCACTGATTGAGGCTGTTCTCTTTACCTCTGCCTTTTCTTACATTCTTTGGGCAATCTTGATGACTTTGGTGGATTGGTAAGGTCATCTCTTATGTTCTGGAATGGAACATCCCACTTCGGATACTTGAGAATTGAATGTCTTCTGCCAGTGCTGTGACAGCAGCACAAAGCCACGTAAGTAGACTCATGAG
This sequence comes from Cricetomys ansorgei, assembly GCA_026225945.1. Taxonomy (NCBI): domain Eukaryota; kingdom Metazoa; phylum Chordata; class Mammalia; order Rodentia; family Nesomyidae; genus Cricetomys; species Cricetomys ansorgei. Next base: position 1,447 of record JAMJFZ010000542.1, on the reverse strand, counting down.
GCTCACTTTGAGTAAGCATTTTCAACTCATCAGGGATGCTTACATCTTCCCATGGTGGCTAATTGAAAAGTATTTTGTGCCTTTCCACTATTTAAATGGTCCAGTTAATCATTTCTGCTATTCTTTACAAACAAAACAGATGCTGTTCCTTAATTCTAAAGAACTTCATGTACTTTGGATTAGAATTAAGCAAAATCTTCAGTTACCTGTTAAGTAATGGTGTATGATGGTTAACATTCTCAGAGCTGACTTCCCAAACTTCTTTTTCCATATGTAAATCCAGATTTGACATACCCTCAATACATCTGCAAAATTAGATTTCTCACTAATCCTACTTATGTACATTTTTGTGCTCAAGTGAATTTCCTCAAACTGGAGAGCTTCCCCACATGAATTATATGCAAACACAATTTAAATAGCAGAATTTATATTGTTTTGTGAGAAAAGAGGGAGGTTTTTTTTTTCTCCAAAGCAGTTTTCTTCCTCTTAGTGACAAATAAAATAAAACAAAATAAATATACTAGAACCTCATGATAATGACTGTTTTGGGGCCCATGCTCAATATCCACCTCAAACGTGAAGTAACCTGATGGCTTTTCTTAAGTTAAGCCTCCCAGATAGTATTCAGATAGGCAATCCTTATTTTAAGCATTTCAGTGTTTTGAAGGGACAACAAATACCATTATGGTGCCAGTTATAGCTCAGCGCAGTGCTTATTTTATTTTATTTTTGAGACACAATCTTACTCTGTAGCTCAGGTTGACTTTGAATTAATGGAGCTCCTCCTGCCTCATTTCATAAGTGCTGGGACTTCAAGTATGTGTCACCATACTCAGCTCAGTGTTCAGTTTATATATTTTAATTTTTTATTGCATTTATTTTATTTGGAAGGCCCATGCATATTCCACGGAAAGTCTGGGAAATTCAGAGAACAACTTGTAGGTGGGAGTCATCTCTTTCTCTCCACTGTATAAGCTCTGGGATTTAACTTAAATCATCAGTCTTGGCAGACAGTTCCTTTACTTGCCAAGCCGTCTTGCTGACCCAACATTTAGTTTATTTTAACTAATATGTATTCCTTGTACATATCAATGATGTTTAGTGTGATGTTTCAATGCATACACGCATTATATGCTGTTTATTCAAAAAGTTCACAGCATTTGACAAGCAGGTACATTAGTAGAAAAAGCACAGTTAGATAGGAGTCAACTATACAGGCCCAACTATGAATTCTCATTAGGTTTGGCCTCTGAGACGTTACTTAAGCCTTCCTACATTTTATTTACCATCACAAAGTATTGTGAGGATCAAAGTAGCGTCAAAAAGGCAAGTGCTGGGGCTGGGAGCTAACTCAGTGGGGTAAGAGTGCTTGCTCTGCAGCCATGAGGCCTGGGTTCAAATTCCATGCACTGACACAAAAAGCTGGATGTTGAAACTTCTGCCTGTA